>OX451347.1:21995523-22360242 GCA_949629155.1 Myopa testacea
AATAGAAGATTCGCACAAGGCATAATATGCTTAGCTTAGAACTTTATAGTTGCACTTTCAATTTGCTTTCCCCAAGTGAGATTGTGATTTACTACTATTCCTAAATATTTATATGTGCTGACCAGTTGAACAACAGTATTACATTTATCGTCCAATCCTGCAATTTCTAAAGTATAGGTGGTGCAAGGTGACAGGACCATATAGCACCGGTTTTGCAAGTATTCATTAGAAGGAAAGATGATTAAATTTCATTTGTTAAGTTGTGTTTCGTGATTGCTCCATAAATGATTTTGATATTTTCCTTCAGACTACAGTCGAGGATCTCTGATAGAGGTTGATCACTTTTGGTAATGGACATTCTTTGAGAATATGTTTTATGAAAAGTGTTGTTGCGCAAAATTCACATGTTTTTGGCTCTGTTTGGGAGAAAAGATGCGTAAAAAACAGCAGCTTCCCAAGTCTTAGGGCCTTATGCTCGATTAGCGAACGGTACCGCTTCTCAGCGTTACTCTTTGTTATATTCGTTAAACAGCTGTTCAAAATGTGTTTTTAGTATACACACAACTTCGGCTTCTGATAGAAGCGGTACCGCTGAAATTTCTCCTTTTTACAACAACAGTTTACACTCTTCTTACGTATTTACGTTAGAAAAGCTTATTTTGCAAACAACAGTAGCGGAAGCGATGTGCCGTTGCCGTCTTTCAGTTCGCCCGTAGATCTGGCGATTGTGTATTATTTTTTGTGGTGTTATAAACACAATGACTGCCGGCTGGCTTTGGTAAACAAAAAGTTTGATGATATCTATAAAATCAGTAGCTTCCGAGCCATCGACGAGATAGGGCCGCTTCTCTGATTTTGCTACACCCAAAAAATTATCATTGTTTGTCTTTATGACAAAATTTATGTGAATTTTTCCTTTATATTAAAAAATATTATTGAATTATGCAATTTACTTCATATTATAAAATATTAAATATATTAAATATATTATAAAATATTATAAAATATTATACCATTATCTACTTTATATATGCTTCAATCACAATGAGCTGAAATAATCCAAATATATAGCGTGGAAACAAACAAAAGCCGAATAAAATTCATGCTTTGTGTTTCAGCGCATATACTTTTCTCAGTGATAAGTGAAAAAAATTTCCAATACACACTCAAGAGAGAACAAAACATTTATAAGAACAAATTCACATTGAATACATATAATCACAAGAAAGAAAGAGACGTCTGATTGTAAAATTTGTGCACACCAGATACACAACTTTTACATACCAGTTGACATGTAGGGGAAATACGTAAAGCACAGTTCTCTCAACGGGGCTCATCGTAAGAGTTAGCACATGTTGATTTAAGAGCAGCGCAACGGAGGTACCGCTACTGTTGCGCAGTTCGAGCATAAGGCCCTTACTCTTGCCAGAGTTATACACTCATCGCGAGAGAAATGCTGATTATAATTTTTCGTTATTGGGGATGGATGACGCGTCCTCAAGAAAGAATTAGATTTTATCCAGGCATGCTCAAAAGCAGCATCTTGTATAGCTGAAAAATAAGTGCTTATTAATGAACCCGAGCATGGCGTTTCAGCCACTAAAGGTAGATTTAAAGCTTCTTTTGCAGCAGTATCAGCTAACTCGTTACCATATATTCCAATATGTCCTGGAATCCAGACTAGTTTTACCGCCTCTGTTCTAACCTCACAAAATGTATATCTATCCTCATTGCTTTTGTTAGAGAGCCTTAAGTACACTAAGGCTGTCTGAACAGATTAGCGTGTTCTTTCTTTCTACAGCTGCGAACTTTAATGCAAAGTGTAATGCAGCGAGCTCAGCATGAAAAATTCCAGAGTTCATCGGTAGTAGTCTTTGACATAGAGTTCTGAAAGTTGTGTTTGAGGTTTTTTTTATGACTGCATAGGATGTGACATCATCTCTCCTAGATCCATCGGTGTAGAGAGTGATTTGAGAGTCAAAAATAAAGACTGTGCTTAGAAATAGCATTTTGTAAATTTCAGGATTAGTGTTGTTTTTTGAATATTGAGATAAATTAGTATCAATATATATGTTATCAGAAAAGACTGCTCTAGTATTAGGTATTGATCTATCTGGTATTTGAGGATTATAATTAAGTAGAGGGTTTATAGAATTTTTGACACCGCATTATCTGGTACTGGATTTTTTCCCTTCTTCCAAATCATCCCAAAATATATTGTGTAGGCTTGCAGCTGAGGATGTCAGTGATTTCAAACAAGTTCAATAGATCTCTTTTCAAGAAGCCAATGGAAATCACGAAATTTTGCTTCTACCAGTAAAGATATAATTGTTGTAGGAGTGAGAATATCAGATGCAGTTCTACAACATTTGTTTAGAGCAGAGTTAATTTTAGTTATATTTTTCTTAGTGGTCCATCCCTATATGGAAATGCAGTGTTGAATTGTGCCAGTAGTAAGTGATCTACATATACCAATGGCTGTGTCAATATGTGGACCTTTTTTCGTAGAGCATATAACTTTTAGCATGTTGTTGATTATGCTGAGCTTATTGATTATATTTTTGAGTGCAAATTCCACAGAAGGTTTCTTGTGAATATTAGTCCCAGTATTCGCATGCTATTTTGTATATGTATGTTAACTTCTCTCAACGGAAGCCCACTTATTCACTTCAGCATCTAATTTTTTAAGATTATTATTGACTTCTTCCTCAGTGCCTGATGCTATAGCAAAGATGTTATCTGCGTAAATACCTATAAAATCAATGCCTTTTGAGTTCCTAGTTGCTCTTATTAGGGAGTTAACATATGCATTGTATAGAAATATTGACAAAGGAGCGCCCTGCGGGACTCCATTATCTAGAGGATGATGATGATGATGAGAAGATGTGTCCATCTACTCTCACAGACTAATAGGATAAAATCAGCTTTAGAAAAGATTTTGGCACGCCCCAGCTATGGAGTTTTTTTATTACAAATGTGGAAATAACTTTCAAAAGCCTTCCCCAAGTCCTCAGATAGCACAAGATTCTGCTTTCAGGTTAATTCTTAGTTGAGTTTCTAGTTTGTGACATAATGTATGAATACCATGATTGCTTCGAAATGCATGTTGCTAAACTTGCAAACTTCCGCTAAAATTTTCTCTTGTACACTTGTAGATAAACGCTTAGTTAAAATTTTTTCAAACGCTTTGGAAAGAACGGAAAGTAATGATATAAGACGATAACCATCAATATTATCGTGTCTTTTGCCTGGTTTAGGTATAGGAGATAAGACTGCATATTTGCAGTCATGGGGAAAAACTCCTGACATCAGTATATTCGTATATAGCTTACATAGACGAGCCTTAAGATTTATAGAAGCATTTTTTAAAATTGAGTATCTACTTTTTTCTGCACCCGGTGTAGTGTTCTTAGTATCCCTGTAGTCCAAAGCTTCGTCGATGACATTGTCGACGATGATGTCTTGCAAGACAATTCCTATTTTTCATCAGCAATTTTCCAAAGTGCGTGAAGTTAAATTCGTTTTTGAGCGAGTTAAATTCGAATTTAACTTAGTCAAGACACAAACCCAAGACACATTCAAATATTTGTTTTGTATATTTCATACACTTCTCCGATAGATTAGGAGAAGGGGTCACTGGAAAGGAAGACCTCCGCGTGCGTTCATGAAACACATGGCCACTGATAGATACTCCACATAGGAGGAAAATATCAAAAAATTAGGAACCCCTCTGTAGCCGTTTTTTTTTAAATCGACTCTGAATATGCGACATTTTTGTATGGCTAGACTGGGTGGATGCAGTGGTCAATGGTCAGGAAGAATTCCGCGTGCGTTCATGAAACTCATGGCCATCGGAAGATATTCCACATAGGAGGAAAATATCAAAAAATTAGGAACCCCTCTGTAGCCGTTTTTTTTTAAATCGACTCTGAATATGCGACATTTTTGTATGGCCAGACTGGGTGGATGCAGTGGTCACTGGTCAGGAAGAATTCCGCGTGCGTTCATGAAACACATGGCCACTGAAAGATACTCCACATAGGAGGAAAATATCAAAAAATTAGGAACCCCTCTGCAGCCGTTTTTTTTTAAATCGACTCTGAATATGCGACATTTTTGTATGGCCAGACTGGGTGGATGCAGTGGTCACTGGTCAGGAAGACTTCCGCGTGCGTTCATGAAACACATGGCCATCGGAACAGACTCCTCATGGGAGGAAAATATTAAAAAAATTAGGAACCCTTCTGTAGCCGTTTTTTTTTTAAATCGACTCTGAATATGCGACATTTTTGTATGGCCAGACTAGGTGGATGAAGTGGTCACTGGTCAGGAAGACCTCCGCGTGCGTTCATGAAACACATGGCCATCGGAAGAGACTCCACATAGGAGGAAAATATCAAAAAATTAGGAACCCCTCTGTAGCCGTTTTTTTTTAAATCGACTCTGAATATGCGACATTTTTGTATGGCCAGACTGGGTGGAAGCAGTGGTCACTGGTCAGGAAGACTTCCGCGTGCGTTCATGAAACACATGGCCATCGGAAGAGACTCCACATAGGAGGAAAATATTAAAAAAATTAGGAACCCTTCTGTAGCCGTTTTTTTTTTTAAATCGACTCTGAATATGCGACATTTTTGTATGGCCAGACTAGGTGGATGAAGTGGTCACTGGTCAGGAAGACCTCCGCGTGCGTTCATGAAACACATGGCCATCGGAAGAGACTCCACATAGGAGGAAAATATCAAAAAATTAGGAACCCCTCTGCAGCCGTTTTTTTTAAATCGACTCTGAATATGCGACATTTTTGTATGGCCAGACTGGGTGGATGCAGTGGTCACTGGTCAGGAAGACTTCCGCGTGCGTTCATGAAACACATGGCCATCGGAACAGACTCCTCATGGGAGGAAAATATTAAAAAAATTAGGAACCCTTCTGTAGCCGTTTTTTTTTTAAATCGACTCTGAATATGCGACATTTTTGTATGGCCAGACTAGGTGGATGAAGTGGTCACTGGTCAGGAAGACCTCCGCGTGCGTTCATGAAACACATGGCCATCGGTCGAGACTCCACATAGGAGGAAAATATCAAAAAATTAGGAACCCCTCTGTAGCCGTTTTTTTTTAAATCGACTCTGAATATGCGACATTTTTGTATGGCCAGACTGGGTGGATGAAGTGGTCACGGGTCAGGAAGACCTCCGCGTGCGTTCATGAAACACATAGCCATCGGAAGAGACTCCACATGGGAGAAAAATATTAAAAAAATTAGGAACCCTTCTGTAGCCGTTTTTTTTTTAAATCGACTCTGAATATGCGACATTTTTGTATGGCCAGACTAGGTGGATGAAGTGGTCACTGGTCAGGAAGACCTCCGCGTGCGTTCATGAAACACATGGCCATCGGAAGAGACTCCACATAGGAGGAAAATATCAAAAAATTAGGAACCCTTTTGTAGCCGTTTTTTTTTAAATCGACTCTGAATATGCGACATTTTTGTATGGCCAGACTAGGTGGATGAAGTGGTCACTGGTCAGGAAGACCTCCGCGTGCGTTCATGAAACACATGGCCACTGATAGATACTCCACATAGGAGGAAAATATCAAAAAATTAGGAACCCCTCTGTAGCCGTTTTTTTTAAATCGACTCTGAATATGCGACATTTTTGTATGGCCGACTAGGTGGATGCAGTGGTCACTGGTCAGGAAGACTTCCGCGTGCGTTCATGAAACACATGGCCATCGGAAGAGACTCCACATAGGAGGAAAATATCAAAAAATTAGGAACCCCTCTGTAGCCTTTTTTTTAAAATCGACTCTGAATATGCGACATTTTTGTATGGCCAGACTAGGTGGATGCAGTGGTCACTGGTCAGGAAGACTTCCGCGTGCGTTCATGAAACACATGGCCACTGACTATGCGGTTAGAAGGAAAGGTAAATTCCAATTCTGTATCATGTGAATTTGTTTAATTGTAGACCGGTTAGATTGTGTTTGTAATTGTTTATTGATTGGATTTTGTTCGATATTTGTTTGAATTTTGCTTTGAAGTATTTCGACCATGGTGACCTTTTTCTTGTACTGTGTAGGTGGATGAAGTTGATGCAGATTCGGATTGTTATTATAAATTTTGTCAAGCTTCTCGAGCGAGCATCTTCTATCTATTTTAATTTTGTTCACCAATTTAGGTTTTAAAAAACTAGGTGTCATATGATGTGTGATAATTGCTCTCGAAATTGATACAGCGACACCTATTTTTTGTGTGACCTAACCTCTGACAATTTACGCATCTCATTGGGTTAGGAAAGAATTCGTGCACGCGAACTCTTTCCCCATACTAGGTTAATATACGCAGGGCGCATTGTTGTAGCAAATATGATTATTGCTAACCTAACTGCGGGTGTAAGTGTATCATTAAATTTTTTTCATGATTTTCCAGCGTTTTATGTAGCGTTATTTTGACATGAACGGAGTCGATGTAGGTAGCTTTCAGAAATTTTTCAGCTATTTCACCATATCTAAGCTCGACTACTTCACAGTACTCCTTGGAAATGTACTTCAATCCTTTCTCAATCTGGAAAACATTGTACGCAGATATAGGACGGAGTTCACCGCCTTCTGTAGCAATGGCCGCTATAAGCAGATAAAGGGGAACGTGAGTGTGACTAATTGTTTTCTGGTAAAGGAATGAAATCTTCTGCTCGAAAATTCCTTTTCCTCATCTTGTTGGGGAGAAATATGGGATCAGGATCTGGATTTAGATCGATGAATCTATTTTGAGAATTTCTAAGGTTTTTCATTAGCTTTACTTGACACAAAAACTAGTTTCAAAAACTAGTAAGCAGAGAGAAGCAAAAACAACTGTAACACGCGAAACAAAGAAATTTAGCACGAGGTAAACGCAATTAGACCTGTCCGTACCGAATGCTTGACTAAGACTGATTGTTGGTATTTATATGTACCCAATTTAAGTCGTAGTATCTTACACTCCCATCAGAATACAGAAAGTGCGTTAGTTTTATATGCATAACTTTGGTTGTATCTGCATTCAGAGCTAAGCCGTTTTCGTGCGAACATCTTGCATCGAAATAACTGCAGTTAATAATAATAATAACTGCAGTTAATAATAATAATAACTGCAGTTTTTGCGTTTTAAAAATGTCATTTGCGTAGATAATATATAACATAGGGGCTAATCTGGATCCCTGAGGCACACCATGTGTTTACATACATCTTTTTTTTTTACGGCTTATTTTTAGACGAAAAGTTCTAAAATGTATTCCCGCTCATTCTAGTGTCCAGATTAGCTTTTCATGTGTTGGCCTAACGAATGCATTCCTGAAATCTATAAATAATGCTAAATTATGTTAGCCTTTACTTAAATTTTCATTCAACGAGAAATGTCCTAAAAGTTTATTTATATTTTTCCCGCGTTGAAAACCAAATTGAGCAGGATGAATAATTTTATTCTTCTCTATAATGCTTCTCCATCTACGTGCCATGATTTCTTAAATAATTTTTTCTATAACTTATAAAATAGATAAACGGGCCTAACAATCAATTAGTTTAAAAATCTTGGTATTTTACCCTTTTCTAGGCTTCAATTTATTGATTTAGTTATAACCGTGATGCTCACATATTCATTATTACGTAAATTTTTTTGCCATATTTCATAGCATCCTTGCACCCTTTTTCGGTCGTTTATTTCACCATTTTTTTTCCTATTCAATCGCTTCACTTATAAACATTGATTTTGCGTTTGAGCTGTTAATCATTCGTACAGTTTTTAATTCATAATCGTGTACAAAAGATTGTACGTCTTTATCAACAGTTCCCGAAAAGATTAGCTAATTCATTATCATTTTGATTTTTAACATTTGTATTTACCCCCTTATTCAGAGAGTCACCTGGAGTGAGTCTGACGTCGTCGTCGAAAAGTCACCTGAGTGGAAGACGTCGTATTCACAGAGTCACTTTTTGAATGGTGACTAGCCCTTACGTCGTGTTCACCTCAATTTACGTTACTCTCATATATGACAGCTGGTTTGTGTACTAGCTAGCATTTTTGGTGTTACAACACAAAAATTTTACTATGGTGTTTATGTTGAAATAATAAAATTCTTAAAAAATAGTTTTTTTTCGCGAAATTAGATTTATAAATGTAGTAAAAATAAAGAATAACCCCAGGAGTTTATGAGAGGAATATTTATTTTGTTTTTCTATTGTACTTTCGTCATTTAAATTGCATCAAAATATATTAACATTGGTCTTTCTGTTAAAAATTTGCAACACTGTGAAATTGTAAACAATCGGGAATTCTAAACAATTGCAAAGTGCCTTTTTCAGTGAATTATATTTTTTAAAAATGGATCCTTTAGTGGAATGTTTAGTTGAAGACGACGACAGCGATACATCCGAAAACAGCATCCGTATTCGGAATCGCCATCTGAGGGACGCAACAAACATTTATGATTTACCGGAGCTTGAGTAAGTTTTTAAATTTGTTATTATTATCTGTATATATACATTAGGGTGGGTCGATTTGTTCGGATTAGAAAAAACGTGACAGGCGTATACCAAAATCGAAATCTACACAAAATTCTAAGAAAATTACCCATAGAAAGTATGGGTCTAAAATGAAAAGCTAGCTCCCGCCGAGAGGCTTGATTATGAAAAATCAACCAATTTTCAACTTCAAACCAATTTTCAAGATTCCAGTATGTCTCTCAGCGGTAGCTAGGTTTTGATTTTAGACCCATACTTTCTTAGTCAAGTTTTCTTAGAATTTATTGTAGATTACGTTTTTGCTATACGCCTACTTACAAAAAAAAATTGACTCACCTTAATATACATATAATATAAATATAATATCATTTTCATATTAACAGATTCAGCGGAAATTTCCGCATCACTAAAGAGTGCTTTGGGCAAATTTTAAACGAAATCGGCCCTAAAATGAGAAGCACTTGTTTGGCAACAGCAATTTCTCCAGAAATTAAATTCGCAGCCTTTTTACGCTTTCTGGCATCGGGCAGGTACCAGAAATGCGTTGCCAATTCCTGCCTTTCTCTGATGTCCCAAGCCACTATGTCCAGAGCGGTTTCCGAATGTCCTGACATATTCGAAGAGCACTTTTGTGGAAAGTGGATTTCTTTAGAAATGATGGCGGAAGAGGAAACGGTGGTCAAAAGAGATTTCTACTCGAAATATCACTTTCCTGGTGTGTTTGGTTGTGTGGATGGTACCCACATCAAGATCTGTTCGCCAAGACAGGATCTGAAGCATTTGTACTATAACCGTAAAGGATACTATAGTATAAATGCGATGATGGTAATTGTGATATTTTTATGTTAATTTATATAATATTTCTAGTTTATTTTATTTTTGTTTACCTTACAATATTTCAAAATTACAAAATTTATATGTTTCAGATCTGCGATCAAAATTTGGTCATCCGGTATGTAGACGCTACGCATCCTGGAGCTAACCACGATGCGTACGTATGGAGGATCAGCGCGGCTAATGATTATTATGCAACAGCATATAACACAGGCAGAGGAAATACGTGGATATTGGGTAATATACATTTTTTTATCAATATCGTATTAATCTAAAATATGTTAACGTTTTTGCAAAATTTCAGGCGACTCAGGGTATGACTTATTACCATATCTGATGACCCCTTACAGGAGCCCAACTGAACATCATGTAGTAATCTATAATGAAAAACATTCCAAGGCACGCAATATAATTGAAAAGTGTTTCGGTGTGTTGAAGAACCGCTTACGGTGTTTGCTTCAAGAACGAGGTCTCCATTATTCGCCCCAAAAGTGCACTAAAATTAAAAATCCGTGTTGTGCTCTCCACAATACCTGCATTTTTTATAAAAATGACTGGCCGCACCTAGAAAGTGAAAACGCAACTAGCGGAGTTGAAGAAAGTTACGCTACAGTGCCACAATCTGAATTGTCGATAGGTATCCGAGACCGGATAGCTAGGAATATGGTGTAAATTAAAGAAGAAAAACATTTTAAATTTAAATTTTAATTTTTATTTTCATTCATTAAATTTATAACTTCTGTTTATTCCATTTGTAAATATAAATTTTTTTAAAAAAATGAGGTATTATTGGTATGTTAAATGAGGTATTATTTTTCGCACTCAACTTTGATTTTCTTTTAACTGCAGCAACGTCTCTGCCGCCTCTCTTCTCCTCTCATCGTTCTCTCTGCTCTGCAGCAATGGCAGTTTGTTTCTTTTGGTATTCTGCTATTTGCAGTAATGCTGCAGCACCATCTTTTATATCCGCTGCAATATCGGATACAGCTTTGACAAGGATTGTGTGGTTGGAAACCAAATTTCAAATCTACATTATTTGCGATTATTTAATTTGATATAAACTTTACCTGCTTTCGGAGCAATGAAAGGTGCTCACTGTGGAAAGAAGATTTTGATTTTTGAGATTTTGAAAGACGTTTTTTTAATGGCGGACCTTCTTCTTCAGCTTCGGTTTCCTCAGCCGCATTCCCTTCTGCCGGGTCAAGGATCACTTCTTCTTCCAACGATGGCATTTGTGCTGAAATAACACATTATGATTAACTTTACCATTGGCCAATCACTTTTTGTTGTTGTTGTTCTTAATGCTGGTTACAACAACAATAACAACAGTGATAGTGTTATGGCAGTGACTATAGAAAGTCGAACCCAAATACCCCGAATGGATTGTAAAAAAGACTTGGGTTCTGTTGTTTTAATTACGAAATAAAACTTTAATTAAAAAAAATTGTGTTCTTACTTATTCTCCAATAACATTACAAACTTAAGTTCTAAATTTTAGCTCTTTAGCTCTTACCGTTTCCTCACCGTTCCGGAGAATGGGCACTGTGACGGACGGACGGGCAGACGGATGGACGGACGCACGGACAAAGAAGTCTCAGTAATAAGGTTCCATTTTCACTCTTTGAGTACGGAACATTAAAAATATGTAATTTTTGCATAAAACAGTATTTTGCTCTCATTACCTATTATTTTTTGAAACCAATTTTCAAGATTCCATTATGTTTCTCGGCGGGAGCTAGGTTTTGATTTTAGACTCATACTTTCTTAGTCAAGTTTTCTTAGAATTTATTGTAGATTACGTTTCTGCTATACGCCTACTTACAAAAAAAAATTGACCCACCGTAGGTAGTCAGCGCCGGTTCCTTTTTCCTTCTATCACTCTTGATCTCTCTCTATCCCTTTTTTCTACCCACCTCTGTACCTTTCTAGTATCATGAATATCATGATTCTAGTATCATGATTAAAATCATTGTAGTATTATATGATTATATTTACTTATTACTAAATTTTCTCATTTTATATAATTATTATAACTATATATTTACATGTCTTGTACAATGAATTATACAGTTTATAAGACCTTCTAGTCCTAAAGTATAAGTATAGTAAAGTATAGTTCCAATATTGGCACCCTATCAATCGTTTTTCTCTCGGCTATTCACATATACACGACAGCACTCTTCGTTTTTTCACACCGACATTAGCGATCGTTCCTATAAAGAGCAGTCAGTCGACGTGCAGACATCAAGCAAGCAAGATCGTACCACGCTGCTTATAAACGCACTGTGAAAGATGTTTAATAAGAAATGGGAGAATCACTTTTTGTTTTTTGAAAATAATTTAGGCGAAACACAATGTCTGATTTGTTGATCAATATTGACTACAATATCATTCCCATTAATGTTTATGATTATTTTTCCTTTTTTTATTGGTGCGCCGCATGTGCTTCCATCTTTTCAGTGTACCTCAGAAAGAGATTTCTTTCGCAAAACAAGTTCTCTCGAAGCTTCACACGTTGTTTGATCTTCCCCTCAGCTGTCTGCCTGTACTATAGGCCTTAAGTTGGAGTTAATAAAAAAGAAGTGCTTGGGATTTGAACCATTACGAAAAGAATAATATTATTCTGCTCATGGATGCTAGTGGATGGGGTTGAAAAATGGACTTTCTGCCAATATACTAAAAAAGACCATTTTACGAAATTTAACATTTTTGAGCAGTTTTGGCATCATAGTTAAAGTTGTAACTTGTGACCAACGGTCCTCTAATTGGAATTGGGAGATACATGCTTTCGAAATACCCTATTTTGTGTATAATGACAGTAAAATTTTCTTTAAAAATGAAATACCGCCGCTCTTGATCCAAAGTGCCGGCAATATTTAATTTTTCTCTATAGTAATTTTTTACTAGAGCACTAGAATTAACCAGTAACTCTTGTTGATGCTGCACATAGCTATGCAATGTAAAATATAAAACTTTCAAAGGAAGAAAAACCATAATACAGAAATCTAAAGCTTGAAACAAAATTTTGTCAACACAACGTGAATTCACGACGCAGTCTAGCAAAGCAGATGTACGCACACATAAACGTTTTATGCTTACTCTCTCGTTGCTTCTCTCTGTTCACGTTTGCTCTCTCGTTGTTTGATCTCCCCTCAGTTGTTCCGACCGCACCATAAAGCGAAAAGGTATCGCAGGCCGAGATGCAACTTCTGTATACTATTTATTCTGTGATTGTATTTACAAATACAAATACAATACAAGGTGATTAACTATATTCAAATGAAGTTTCATATGCTCATGGTAAATTGTGTTTGTGGTAATTTCTATGTGGTACGTTATAGTCTTTTTTTACATTAACTGCTATTCCACCACCTCCATTACTATCTCTGTCCTCCTTTAACATACAAACCGAAAAAATTCATGTGCTCTTGGCATTAATACTTCTACGTTTACTCTGCGTGTGTTTTCTGCATTAAGTCTCTCTTTACTTTCATATTTGCCAACTTAACTACAAGGTTAGGTTAGGTTGGTATGGCTGTCACTGAAGACACACTTAGACCGCCTGGGTCCATTGTGATGCCATGTGGATCTCACCCCAAACTTCAGCTCAGCCAGCCCGAGCTATTTATATAGCGACTTAGACCCCCTATTTTGAGAGGTATCACTTCGCTGAGGTTATCATAGAAAAAGGCTCCCATGTGGGTTTGCCTTCTATGAGCGAGAGCCGGACAGCCGCACAAGAGATGCGTTACTGTCTCTTCCTCCTCCTCGTCCCTGCAGCTCCTGCAAAAGTCATTTGCGAACAGCCCCAAAGAGGCAGTGACCTGTTATGATCCCTATCACCCGCCGAATGTTCTCCCTGCTCAGTGAAAGGAGGTCAAATGAATTATTTTGATTGTAAGTGGGCCAAAGCCACTTGCCAGCTTCTTTTAGGGCGTATGACTTCATGATGTGCTTACAGCTAGCCAGTGGCATACCTATACGTGAGTTATCTAGATTGATAACTAGCTCAGTCCCCCCGCGGGCTAATTCATCCGCTCGACAGTTCCCTGGAATATTACTATGTCCTGGAACCCAGCATAGCTTTATGGAAAACTGCTCTGCCATCTCATTTAGAGATTGATGACAGCTTTTTACCACCATAGAGGTGGTGAAGATTGCATCCAGGGCTTTTATAGCTGCCTGGCTGTCCGTACAAATACAGATATCTCTATTGTATGTCTGATTGTCCTTCAGCCAGGAGAGTACCTCGCGGATTGCCAGCACTTCCGCTTGGAAGACACTGCAGTAGTCCGGTAATCGAAAGTTTTCTTCGATCCTAAGACGTTCACAGAATAGTCCCACACCAACTCTGCCAAGCATTTTCGATCCGTCGGTATACCAGTGTATACCTTCGCTGCCTGGCAGTGTCCCATCCTCCCACTCCTCTCTGGCCGGTATTTCCGACCCGAATTTTTTCGATGGAAGAAGGGTTAGTATGGTATAGTCAAGGTTTTCGAAAGAGGATTAGGAGGAAAGAGGACTTAAGTTCAAAAATAACAACTTAACATTTTTAGTCGACACAGGCGCTGACATATCATTATGCAAAATCAGCACAAAGTTAAATCATGAAGAATACTACACTGACGAAAAATGTGCACTAACTGGCATCACAATAGAAAAGATTTACTCACTAGGAACAATAAACCTAAAACTCAAATCGGGAGAAGAAAGTCTAAATCATAATTTCCATCTAGTAGCTAAAGATTTCCCTATAGAAACGGACGGAATATTGGGTAGAGATTTCTTACAAAAATTCCTATGTAAAATTGACTACGAAACATTCACACTTTCAGTGTACATAAACGAAACTACAATAACTCTACCAATGCAAACAAAAATATTTACAATTAGAATACCACCAAGAACCGAAATAATTCAACCACTCAAATTCAATTTCGAAGAAGAAAAATTAATATTAAATAAAGAAATTGAACCAGGAATTTTCTTAAGGAACTCTTTAGCACCCAAGACAGGAATGACACATATAAAAATTTTAAACACCAATAACAACGAAGCAATTCTAACAAACTTAAAAATAGAAACAGAACCACTTAAGAAATATGATATTCTGTACAACAACAAAACACATGACGAAAACCGAAAACGCGTACTAGAAAAACTACAAATTGACTGCGCAGATGACAAAGCGAAACAAGAACTAATACAAATTTTACAAAAATACCTAAATATTTTCCACTTAGAAAACGATCCATTAACAGTAACAATTTTTATACACAAGAAATTTCACTTTCAGACAAAACACCAATCTACATAAAAAACTATAGACTACCACACACACACACAGAAATAATAAATGACCAAGTAAATAAAATGCTACAAGACGATATAATAGAACCATCAACGAGTCCGTATAATGCTCCACTATTGCTAGTTCCGAAGAAAAATACAAATGACAAAAAGAAATGGAGAGTAGTAGTAGACTTTCGTAAATTAAACGATAAAATAGTCAATTATAAATTCCCACTAACACGACTAGAAGACATTCTCGATAAATTAGGAAGAGCAAAATGGTTTTCAACTCTCGATATGACCAGTTCCTTTCATCAGATAAATTTAGAAAAAAATTCACGACCCTCAACCGCTTTTTCTACAACAAACGATCATTTACAATTCAAAAGACTACCTTTTGGATTAAAAATTTCTTCAAACAGTTTTCAAAGAATGCTTACTATAGCACTCTCAGGTTTAGAATCCGAAGCATTTCTATACGTAGATGATATAATTGTTTTCGGATGTAGTCTTGCTCATCATAATGAAAATTTAATTCGAGTATTAGATAGACTGGACAAATACAATTTGAAATTAAATGCAGGAAAATGTTGTTTTTTTACGACCAGAAGTAGTATATCTAGGTCACTTAATAACAAGAGATGGAGTAAAAACAGATCCAGCAAAATACCAAACAATTAAAGACTATCCTATTCCTAAAAACTCAGATGATGTTAGAAGATTTATCGCATTCTGCAACTACTACAGACGTTTTATACCCAACTTCGCAGACATAGCTAAAGACCTGAACCAACTCTTAAAGAAGAACACAAAATTTGAATGGAATGAACACTGTCAACTTGCATTTGAACAATTAAAAACAAAACTAATGACACCACCCGTTTTACAGTATCCAAACTTTGAAAAACCTTTCATTTTAACAACGGACGCTTCAAACTACGCACTAGGCGCAGTTTTATCACAAGGCGAGATAGGCAACGATTTACCTATTTCTTATGCCAGTAAAGCATTACAAAAACATGACTTAAACAAACCAGTAATAGAGAAAGAACTTTTAGCAATCCACTGGAGTATAAACTTTTTCAGACCTTACTTATTCGGACGAATGTTTATAGTAATAACAGACCATCGACCTTTAATATCGCTTTTCACACACAAAAATCCATCATCAAAAATGACAAGGATAAGACTAGATTTATGCGATTAGGATTTTGAAATTATTTATAAAAAAGGAACATTGAACACGAATGCAGACGCACTGTCAAGAATACAAATTAACTCAGATATATTAAAAGAAATGATACCAAGTGAAATCGATGAAACAGTAAAGAAAACACTAATTATTACAAGGGGCATGAGCAAACAAGATAATAACAAGGGGCAATGTAAATCTCACCAGGAGCCTGATCAACTTCGGATATGGGATTGTACATCAGTAACTGACGTCAAAAATATGAGAAAATTAAAATTTAATGTCGACAAAAATATGAAAAATTGTAAAATTACTATTGAAAATTATAACATGCACGTAAGATGTAGCGATAACGCAGCGAAACTAGATTCGATACTGCAGAAGCTAGCATCAAGGATGAAAAAAGAAAATATAGAATACTTAGCGCTAGAGAATAATGATGAAATATTTAAAGTATATGAAAAAGAAGAATTTAAAAAAAAGACGTACGCAAAAATGAAGATAAATAATAATGTTCCCCAATTGAAAATACTAATTTATGCCGCTCCAAGAAAAGTAGAAGATGAATTAATGAAATATAAAATAATCGATGAATTTCACAGTAAAGAACACTGTGATACGGGTATTCGTAAAACAATAATAAAACTTAAAAAAAGATATATATGGAAAAATATGAGTAAAATGGTAAAGAAATTTATAACAAATTGTGACTTACGTGAAGAAATAAAATAACAAAACATATTTTAGAAAAACAAACGATTACAGACACACCAAACACAAGCTTTGAAACAATATCCATAGACACAGTAGGCCCTCTTGAGATATCAAACGGTTACAGATACATTTTAACAATGCAATGTGACTTAACAAAATATATAATAGCACATCCAATACAGACCAAAGACGCTCTAACCATAGCCAAAACCATAGTAGAACAATTAATCTTAAAATTCGGACATTTCAAAGTATTAAAATCAGACAAAGGGACAGAATTTACAAATGAATTATTAAAAAACATATGTGATTTGCTTAAAATAAAACAGATATTTTCAACACCATATCATCATCAAACGTTAGGTTCAGTTGAACGAAATCACAGAGTGTTAAACGAATTTCTATTAAATTTCGCGAATAATTATGAATGGGATATTTGGTTACCGTACTACATGTTTGCATACAACACAACTCCACACATAACTACAAATTACTCACCGCATGAACTCATTTTTGGAAAATTACCCCAATTACCGACTGACCCATTTACAAGCACAATAAACACAAACAACATTGTCGACTATGTTAACGAACTGAAGATCAGATTACGAACTTCACTTCAGATAGCAAAAAAGCAAATTGAGAATGAAAAGAAAAAAAAAGAAATACAAAACAAATAATTATGCAAAACCACTTGACTTGCAAAAAGGAGACTTGGTCTTAATAAAAGTAGAAAACAGAAAAAAATATAATAGTCCATACAAAGGTCCATACAAAATTATTGAACGAAAAGGTGTATATTCAGTCATAGATATAAATGGCTCGCACAAAGAATTACACAACAACTTATTGAAACCTTATATTGCAAACAATGTGTAACAATTAAAAAGAAAATAATTTTAAGAATAAACAAATACATATATTTCCCATTATATATTATTATACTTTATCTTCATTATATGTTACTCTGCAAAATATACTCATAAGACAATTTTATAATAAACTTAATCCATTAAATTCTAAGGCATATAAACTAGCTATTATAAAATTATTATTATAAGCATTATAATACTAAGAACTTGTTAACTTTAATCACTCACTCTAGATATAAGATCAAATGTTAAAATAGCAAATTAATTTGTAAAAGATTCCAATATATAATTTTAAAGAAATCTCGATCTTCACATTGGCATCCACTGATAAAAATTATATTCTTCCAATATAATTTTTCTCTTAAGGGCGAGGGTGTAGTGTACCGACATACCCGAACTCCGCTCCTGAGTATTTCATACACTTTCCTAGATCTAGCACATACTTGA
Source organism: Myopa testacea (assembly GCA_949629155.1). Taxonomy (NCBI): domain Eukaryota; kingdom Metazoa; phylum Arthropoda; class Insecta; order Diptera; family Conopidae; genus Myopa; species Myopa testacea. The sequence goes on from OX451347.1 coordinate 22,013,376, forward strand.
GAAGCTGTGCTTACTTCCAACGCGCTAAAGTGCAATGCATGGTGACCGACTTTCTGCTTGCACTTTTCGCTCCACTGCAATAGTTTCAAATTTCTTTTTGAATGAACCGCCCAATTCTAAGCCGAATTTATAATTGGGCAATGGTTCAATAAGTGACTCAAAAGTAATAACTTTATATTGTAAACAATGTAAAGTATTGAGTGATTTCCAAAGTGAGAAGATCGAGAAAGGCGACATAATTAGGCTAATAGAATGTAAGAGTAGATTAAGTATATACAAATTATTATATTGATATGTTCACTCTAATGAAAAGAATGGGATCTCTTAGGGTATAAAAACCCAAGCGATCCCGAATAAAGCAAGAATTGTCGATAGACAGCCAAGATAACTCCAGGCTTTTATTTTCAATTCTCCGCCAACTTAATTGTAAGGCGAAGTACAAAGCCAACTTAGTTGCAGGCTTTGTAATCTGGTCTAGCGGCGTATTACGCCAGACAGTTAGTTTAGGTCGACCCTCCGTTTTTGGGAAGTCCTTGTTTTTTTGTCATTGAACGGATAACGTCAACCTCTACAGCATCCAGTATATCATCTTCAGCCATTTCGACATTAACAGCTTTACTAATTCCTTTGACAACCTGCTTTACATTTTCATTTTCAATTATGGACACGTTTTTAAGTTTTAATATTTTTCTCATGTGTTCAAATGAGTTGTTGTTGTTGTTGTTGGTTCAATTATGTTCTTTAGTGTCAGACTTTAACTCAGCCACGTTACACCTCAAACATCTTTCACTAAGTTTACATTAAGTTCGATGACTTTCCGCCTGCAACTCCTCAGCGGTTATAGTCGGTTGATTTTGCTTGTGGATTTTTTGCGATTGTGCTGCTGCTTTTCCTTGTAGGATTATTCCAGCAGAGGAATAAGAAGAGCCAGATTTTGATCTCTGACGACAATTTTTACGCTTCCATTCATTTTGTTTTTCCAGAGTATATTTTCCGTAGCTTCGTTCGTATGAAGGGAAGCATGCAGAGAAGGGATGGCCAGGTCTACATTGCTGACATATCACGAAGTCACCTGACGGAGTCAGAGTTTTTTTTTAGAGTGGCGCTCAAATTATGAAGAAAAAAACAAAGTGTAAAAAATGAAAAAATCCGCTTGATTTATATTGTTATTATTATATGACGATGGGTGAGCTTATACAGCTCTGGTACTGCGGCTCAATTGGCCTATTGTACCATCCCTCTATTGTTAGAGTGGTTGTTCCACTCCAGTTTTCCTTATGAAAGTCATAAGTTTTGAATGACTTAACTTAGTCAACTCTGAGTGCTCCACAGCATTTTTTGTTTTTGGTTCCACATAATTTTGTTCAGATGGTGCCTCAAGTTGCGGTGTCCCGTAATGAATAATACCAAGGTTTTAATGCAGTCTTGTCCATATTCAGGAGGGATTTAGAGATTGGTAGAGAGTATTTAGGTAGGAACAGTTTTGTGCCTACACCTACAAGCTTAAGGGTAAACCTTAAGGTGTCACGAAATGTGTAACGCACATCAATAGAGAAGATATATATAGAAAAGACTGACTATAGACTATATAGACTGCGTTTGAAAAAATTGTCCATCACAAACTTAAAAAAAATCTCTTGAACTTGTAGTCCGATTTTCTCGGAAACTACAAAACATAGATCCTTCCGATTTGAAGCATTCTCTCTAGAATTGATTAGAGAATTTTATGGTCGAACAAAAATTTATACATAATACCGTATTTTAACGAAAAAATTGCGACCAACAATTTTTTTTTTGGAATTTTTATTCCAAATTTTAACTTGGGCATTAATTTTCTCAAAAACTGTTTGACGAAGGAACCTAATTTAAAAAGGATGTTAGGAGGCCGATATTTGGCTTTCAAACCCAATAAGCGAAAGTGATCCAGATATCGCTGTTATTTTTTAATATTTTTCTTTTCCGGTTTTTAGTAGAGTTTTTAGAAAATGGCCCCCCGCCTAAACGGGGGGAAATGCACCCCCTTCCCCCCATACGATTTTTTCTTGTCTGGACCCAACATACATGCCCTAGCCTTTTGTCCCCTCTTATGCAAATCATCCCGTATAACTAAAAAAAATAGCACTCTCAATAAGATGCGTAAAATTTAATATCTATAATTTAAAAAATGCAGCTATTAGTTAATTATTATGCTAAAAAAACTATACTGTATCACTAATATTATGCATATTCTTGAATATGGAGAACATTTAACCATTATTAAAAATGTTTGCTTCATTCCTTTTCGTTGATACAAATTTCGAATTTTTTGCAAGTTTCATATGAATGTGCCACGTCTTTCTGTTATCCGATCAACTTCATATTTTACAGAAATTATTTCTTTATCCAATGAAACAATTTTTTGGGGCGGCGTAAAAGAGTGCTGCAAAAAATTTTCGCCCAGTATAGCTAATGCCCACCCTAAGATACATATATCAAAATGAACTGTGGTTCGTTTGTTTGTTAACTCGGGTTCTACCGGATTGAATTTAATAATTTTTTTTAAAATGTTGGTATCAGTGTATAGGTTTGTAAAAAACCAGAAAAAAGTTTAAAGGGGGCGTGGCGATGTCTTAAATGTCCAATGGAAACTATGAGGACAAGGAAGTTGACATTTTGCATTATAGTGCAGAGCTACACTAGGAACGGATTGTGGAAAAATCTTCCCCTGAGTGGCCGAAATGGGCGTGGCAAGATTTAAAATGGCCATAGTTCAGAAGCTATGAGGAACAGGAAGATGAAATTTGGCAGGGAGGCTAGCATTATAATGCACAGGTACACTAGGAACGGATTTTTTGAAAAATCTGCACCTGAGTGTCCGAAATGGGCGTGGCAAGATTTGGAAGTTATGAAGATAGGAAATTGAAATTTTGCATGGTTATTATTCGTGCACTAGAATCAGACGGGCGGGCAACAGGCAAGCTTTCTCCTTTGTTCCAGTAAGTCTGAAGTTTCATTAATAGTCTGAAGTTTCATTGAGTCTTAAGTTTCATTAATAGCAGTACAAAGAGATGAATTGCTATAAACTTCTACATCGTTCGACCTGCCATTGCACCCTACATCCAATTATAGGAAACGATTATTACGATTTTCGAGTATTATGCTATTAAACCTTTTATAGTTATAGAAGAAAGGACCGGAGAAAGTCGATTTTTTTTTGCTCTAAATGCAAAGCTAGAGCTAGAGCTCCTAAGGAGTTGGGGAATTCCAATATCACTCAAATTGATGTAATAATATTCAATTTTGACAACAAAATTTTGTAGCTCAAAACCTCCTCTACAAAAGTTTTTGTAAAAATGTACAGATAACATTAATTTTCCAGTTTTAACGTTCTTCTACTTAGCTAATATTGTTCGCCATAGCGCTGGAAACGTAGGTCGCAGTGGCATACTACTTAGATACTCAGAGAGTCAGGTGTTAAATTCTGCTTAAATATTTTTTCCCACCAAATAAACGATCCATCGCAGGCAGCGGGTAGTAGCAAAATTAGTGAACAAATCTTCTTCAATCGAAAAGGGACTCACTTCGACTTTGTATTTGTTGGTATGTATAAAGGGATTGAGTTATTTCAAAAATTAAAGAAAATCGACTTTGTTTTTGTTCTTCTATATTAACAAATCAAGTTCAGCTGTGTGACCTTTGGGCATTTTACGTTATTTGCTAAACCATTCTGTGATTTCTGTGGAAATAAATGAAATTAATGAATTCAAAGAGAACTAATTACTTATTAAGTAAATAAATTTAGAAAATCACTGAATTTGTTCTTAGTTTTAAAATTTAGATTTTTATAAACGCCGTCGTCATACTTTCACACTTTTTTGTTCTAGACATTCAGCTAATAATTAAGCGCACAGATTTATATAATCGAAGAATTCATATATTAGGGGTTTAAAAAATATCATCAATTACATACTCTTTCTCATATCTTCGGATTCAGATATTGAAATATGAAAAAAGTGTTCACATAACCTAAATTGTGATGTAATGCTTTCAAATCATCAAAAGCTTCTACAAATCAGAATTTAATGACGGGTTTTGAACAGAATTTCCATCATCCCTTTGTCAAATTTGGTTTGGACAAGCCGGATAGCGTTATCCAATCTTTAGTGCTCCTAATTTTTTGGTTCTAGTTCATTTGCAATTATTAATATTGTGTGCTTCCTGTATTAATTTTTCTCAGTAATTGGTTTTCAGATACGTGTTCGTCTTTATGTGATGTGCGGCCAGGAAACATGTATCAGGGATCAATACATTTTGGGTATTGATTGTTGCTCCTAATGTTTCGAATATTTTGCCTGAGGTAATGTTTGTTTGTTCATTTATTATTCGCTCGTCAAATGTTTCGTGTTTGTATATATCCATGTTATCTAGAATGTTCATACGCCAAACAGTGCTTCAGAAGCGAAAGCCATCGGGCATTTATTATTATTTCATTTTTTAAGGTGTTCTGGAGTATGGAATTCCGAAATGCTGGAAATATATGGGTCCGATTTGGCTTTTTCTTTCAATCTTTTTCGATCACTGCCTTAAAAGTAAAACTTCACCATTTAGAAACTTCAAAGTCGATTCTTTGACTTTTTTAATCATCAACGTTTGTTATGTAATTATCGTGTAATACCCACCCAAACAGAAGAGATTTCCTATCTGTCTGTCTGTTTGTGGGAAATGAAAATAGGTCGGCAGACACGCCTAGTTTTTATACTAAAACGAAAGGAACCTTTACAGCCTTAACTAAAACGAAAACGAAACTAAGCCAAACGAGTATAATGGAAGCTTTTCGTCTGTATTGCAGACCATCGAAAATGTTGTCTTGTGTACAATGTTTGAAGTAATTTTTAGAAACGCAAAGATTTCGTGTAGAGTTCAGTGCAAATGCGGGCGGCAACACTATACACAAAACAAATTCGGCATAGAACTTGCAAAACACGAACAATTTTACACTAGACGATAGAAACTGCCGATCCACAAGTTTCAAAGTGTACGGCAATATTAGTTTGACAAATCTAGGAAAAAGACCATCAAAGCCCAGTGGAATTTTACTTTATGCACAAAAAAGCTTTTAAGACATCATCGCCATTAACACGAGTAAGAGCAAAACTATCAATATGCTCATTAAGACGATTGGATACTGAAAAACTATCAGAAGAGGCAGAATGTTGCTGATGTGATAAGAACCTGGCATTAACCTTTTCGCAGTCAAGATCTTTTGGTATTTCACAAGTGCTTTTGCCAACTCCTAAATTTCTTACTTTATTACAGAAAGATTTAGTCAACTGTAGTTGCTCAAATTTCATTCCAAAGAATCTAGCCTTGTAGGCGCTAATCTTGGAGACAACTTGATTGCGGAGGTGTCGAAAAAGCACTCCTCATTTAGATATTCATTTAGTTTAAACTTCTTCCACTTCCTGTACACATCATCACGCTGTCGCATAAGCAAAAGAATATTATGAGTTAGCCATACTGGTTTATTATGCTGGTTCACCTTAGTCATAACTGGGACAAGTTTATTATACAAGAGGTTAAAATTCTTGGTTATAAACTAAACTTGATCATTGACCAAGGGCATGTAGTAAATAGTTTGCCACTTTATAGTCGCTAAATTAAGTTGTAAGGACGCATAGTTAATACAATTATGGTTTCTATAGTGGCCCGTATCCATAGTAGCGGACCTATCAGCCCTATTGAAGGAGTACGTCAAGAATAGTACATCGTGCATAGAAAAACCCGGAGCATCCAGCTGCTGATAAAAATGACTACAAGATCGACTAGAGTAGTGAGGGGGCATAGCTTTGTTTGTTAAAATCTAAAGATAACATAGCCTGAATAAAATGTTTTGATTCACTGTTATTCAAGACGTTGCAGTTGAAGTTCCCGCAGACAATTATCTCCCACGTAGTATACGATAGTCCTTCCAGAGTCGACAAAAAAGACTGAAGGAAAATGGGTTTGTTAGGCCTGTAAACTGTGCTGATTTTTCGGTTCACTTGAAGTATTTCAAGAAAAATATATTCAAAAGGGCTATCGAGATTAGAATTAGCAATAAATCTGCAAGTAATGCCGTTCTTAACGAAGATTGCCACACCTCCACCCAAACGCCCAGCTAGCTCAGCTAGCCTGTAGAAGCTATTTGGGATTTCTGGATGGAACCAAGTCTCGGATACGCATACAATATGAATACTTCTGTAAATTCTTCCATTTTAGGGGACAGGCTCAGCGCATTTAAATGAACAATATGAACCCCTGAGTTTTGAGTGCTAAGTACTAGTAACATAGGAACTAAAATGTTATTACCACCACGGCCATGAAACTCTCTATGATTATTATTAAGCGTAGTTATCACTTAAACAGACTCTGTAATGAATTAAATTAACATCAGCAAAGACAAATTTATGATCCAATACTAGAAAGAGATTAGACATAAGAATTAGAAGCAAATGGAAAAAAGTAGTGAAATACAGTAAGACCCCGCTTAACGCGTAGGATACGTTCCATCAAAGTAGGGCGTAATACGAAACAGCACTAAACGAGGCTATCTTACATATATTTTTTACAAAAATAAAAACAATATAAACGAATATACTCATAAAAACAACTAAAATTCTAAGTCAGTCAGATCAGCGCTAAACCTAAACAGCGCTAAACGAAACAGCGTTAAGCGGGGTCTTACTGTACAATATTATTCTTCTCATACGAGAACTGTTTTGAGAGATGTAAATATGTTTACAATATCATAGTTGTCGATTTAACGGGCTTTAAAACACTTTTCATTTTGTCATCAATAAACATTTGATGCAACACATATCTGCCAGTGTTATTTGTTCGAAACATTGTCTTTGCTGCATTTTTCTATTCGCTTTTCAGTATTTTGTTCATGGTTTCAATTTAGTCCAAATGGATACCCCATAGCGTCAATTTTAGTTTTGGGATTACAACGAAATTCAGCTGGTTTATATTTATTTATACTGATTGTAATACAAGAAAGATTTTATAAATCAATTTTTGAATGTTCCAACGAAAAATTGCATAATTCCAACGAAGAACCATAATTCTTCGAGTTTGATGTTAAAAGAAGACTAGAATAGAGAGAGGATGCAAAGAGATGTGATATTTATAAAGATATTTATTTATATCAATGTATTAATCGATCTGTGATCTTTTCGGGTTCTGTTTTCTAATAATTCTGCATTGTGTCTGAATAATTCTGAACATGACTACAAATTTTGCAATAATAATTCTAGAATATTTTTAATTTTAGTATTTATTGAAAGATGCAGAGGCTGAGGTTCGAGCTGCCGTTGCCACAAAAGTAAAGGACTTCTGTTCCAACCTAGAAAAAACTAATCAGGTTCAAATAATAATGACTTCAATTTTACCATACGTTCGAGATTTAGTTTCTGACCCAAATCCTCATGTGAAGGCAGCTTTGGCGTCTGTAATAATGGGACTTAGTCCAATGCTTGGAGCTTATAACACCGTTGAGCATTTACTACCACTATTTTTGATCCAATTAAAAGACGAATGTCCAGAAGTGCGCCTTAATATTATATCGAATTTGGATTGCGTAAACGACGTCATTGGAATACAACAATTATCGCAAGTAAATGTTATAAGTTTGAATTTCCGTTGGGATATTGTTACTAATAGAATATATTATTAGTCTCTTTTACCAGCAATAGTCGAACTCGCTGAAGATTCTAAATGGCGGGTGCGGCTGGCTATTATTGAATATATGCCTGCATTAGCGGGTCAACTTGGACAAGAATTCTTCGACCAAAAGTTGAGAGGACTTTGTATGGGATGGCTCAACGACCATGTTTATGCAATTCGTGAAGCAGCAACATTAAATATGAAAAAATTAGTTGAACAGTTCGGAGCACAGTGGGCTGAGCAAGCGATTATACCAATGATACTTGTTATGTCGCGAAATAAAAACTATTTACACAGTAAGTGTCATATTGAACGTACATATGTAATTCATATTCACATAACTTCGTAAACTTACTTCCAGGAATGACTTGTTTGTTTTGTCTTAATGTGCTCGCTGAAGTTTGCGGAACTGAAATCACAACAAAATTACTTCTACCTACCGTATTGCTTTTGTCTTCTGATCCTGTAGCTAATGTTCGCTTTAATGTAGCAAAAACGCTACAGAAAATTTCACCTTTGCTAGACATAAGCGTGATTGATTCACAAGTTAAACCTGCTTTAGAAAAGCTTAACACTGATACTGATGTGGATGTTAAACATTTTGCTTCAGAAGCTATTGCAGGCATTGCTGCAGGTAAATATACCTCTTTCGACAATTATCATAACTTTAAATATACAGTAAATGTTGATGAATGTTCCTAACGGTAGAGGTGGCCTCGCCAGATTAGTATGTGGTAACAGTTAAGGGTATGAAACCTAATTTTGATTCACCTTTGGTGTAACTTGAAAAAATAAAATGTTTGATATGCTCGAATGGTCTAATTGTTTGACCCAGTCTGCTACATTTGGCATTTGGGGACCTCATCATTATCTAAGGGTGCGTGTTTGGCACGCACTTGTGCCTAGAATTCGCACAGAAAATGAACAACTGTATCCTTCTGAGTTTCCTGTTCAGATCTGGCACAAAGGGTTGAATGGTAGGCTAAGTCGTGCTGCACAATCGTCGATTATCCAGTCACTGCAACTAGTCTGGCTATGTCTGCTCTGTTTTTGTTGATAAGCTGGTTTGATTTGGACTTATCATACGAGGACCACGACACCATTTTAATGAGGCATTGACAGGTCTTTCCATCTAAGATTAACTTTATAACGCTTTCGTTACCCTGAATGCCTCTGTGCCCCGGAACCCAGAGGAGCGTAACCCTTGCTTCGTAGCAGAAGCTGTTTTGCTCCATTCGGCATTCTTGCACTATTGAGTGTGTTGTATAGTATAACAAAGCACGGATGGGGGCATGGCCGTCCGTAGCTATAGTTATGGTGCCGCCGGATGTCTGCGTTGCCTTTAAACTCCTGCAGCCCTCCCTAATGTCTGATATTTCATGTTTTTAGATTTTAAATGCAGATCACTGGAAGCCGTTCTGAGCCGCGTCCATTAAAGAAGATCGCAGCTCCCAAATGCACGCTGTGCGTACCATTGCTAAGCGCGTGGAGTGTAGGTTCTTATAGTTGACCAGACAAGTAATCCATATATGAAAATTGGCCTCATGGTTACGGTATATAACCATAGTGTAAGTTTCGGCTTCAGAACCCATTTTTTTCCAAAGGTTCTGCAGCAGGAGTAGAAGGCATTATTTGCCTTCTTTAATCTGAGGTCAGTGTATTCTCCAGTTAAATTTGGAGTCTCGAATAACTTCCAGGTATTTCGAATGAAATTATCCGGGTAAAAATCACTCTCATTTGATCTCGAGGTGAACGAGGTTCAGCTTTGTAGCGCTGGTGACTGTTTTTTTTACATAATTATTACAGAAACATAATTATTTCCAATTTGTCTTGTGCAATAATTTTTTGCGCCCTGAGTGATTTTGAAAATCTGTTGTATTTTTTCAACAACATTGTTTAAATTTTGTTTAATTTTTGTGCTTTCTTCAAACATTCTCTATCCCGCGATTAACGACAGCTTGTTATTCGAGTTTCGTTTTTGCTTTCTTTCTGGCAAATTAATTAAAACACTTTTGTTTTAAACACTAAATAAAAATAAATAAATCCTGGAGTGTAAGTCGAAAGGATGTAAAATACGAAACGATTCCGAACGCATAGTTTTTTGTTGGATGCGTGATGCGGAATTTCAAGCCAAGTGTGCTGGGTTGATGATCAAAATAGCCGACATGATTGGCGTTGACGGAGGCTTTCGTTGGTCTTGCAATCAATGCCGGCCAACGGATGCCGACATGATAAATTTATTGCGACAAGTACGTTTAAATTTTCATGAGATCGGCAAAGACTTCTTCGCAATGCAATCAAAGCTATCGCAGTAGGAAAAACTCTTTAAAAACTTCAAATTAATCGATGAAGACTCGCCCAAACCGAAGGGTACGCAATCCGTTGGAGCTGATTAACCTGCTAAGTCCTTCATAACCTAAAGAAACTAGCACTCTAAGTCTATTATCTTCCCCAACCTCAGCTGGAGTATCAACGCTGGACGCTGTAGATGAAGCTGCTTCTATTTCTCTGACAGCAATTGCAGCTCCTGCTTTACTCTCAGCAGTAGACGTAACAGTTGCTGCAGCTAAGCCTACTTGTGTTGCGGCCAAAAATACAGGCGCAATACCGAAGTCATCTACTAGGTGGGGTGAAAAGCAACCTCCTTGACCGCCAGAATGCGCTACTACTGCAAAAAAGGTTAAGTCCGTTCATATTTAGGCAGATATGCCAAATTTCAGTCCGATACTGTAAGGTCTGCAAAATACTCCTCCGTGGCGTCGATGATTTCCTCGCGTGAGCTGAATTTATTATTGATGAGCCATCTTTTCAGGCTTGGGAAGAGATAATAGTCCGACGGAGCCAAATCGGGCGAATTGTCCTCTGTAACCGCATCGGAGGGCCTGTCGCTGCGGACTTGATCGGTAGTGGAGTTGCGGCTACCACGAAACTCTCGAAACCAATATTTGACGGTGTAATCTGGCGGAGCATTAGCCCAATAATATTTATCCAACTTTTCTTTTGTTTCCTTCTCCGGTTTGCCTCTCAAAAAATAATGTTTTATGAGAGAACGAAAATCCTTTGCCAAACACGTCAACAACAATCAGCTGTCAAAACAAAACTAAATACAGTATCGCACTGAAATTTGGCATGTCTGCCTAAATATGAACGGACTTCATAACCTTTTTTGCAGTAGCAGCGCATTCTGACGGTCAAGGAGGTTACTTTTCACCCCACCTAGTATTAAAAAAAACATAAAAATTCTTATCTAATCCGATTCTGGAGAAGAGTAACCAGAAAGAATGTTAACTTCGGCCTGGCCGAAGTTCATATACCCTGCAGACTTGTACTTAGAAATTAGGCGTGGCAATGGTCTAATTTTTTCCTTTTCAATCTCAAATAGCTAGTATTGCTGCTGTACTGTTCGTACAGTGAGGAAATTGACGGTAGTTCAAGTAAATAAAACTATATTTATATCCCGTTTTGCTCCTGATACGAATGTTGACGACATCCGTGAGCATGTATAATCGCAGTTGAGGATGCCTATACAAGTACTTCTATAACAAAATACATATATCTTTAAAACCAAAAAATCCTACTCTTCCTTCAGACTGCATTTGCCGTCATTTCCTGGCACCTTCATTCTGGCAGGAAAATGCTATTGTGCATGAGTATGAGCATAGACCTAGAAATTTTAGTAACGTTAGCAGTTTTTCACGACGTGGTGATGCTGCTGCAAAAAACTAAATAGTATTTAGTAAATACTGTTCAATCATCTGTTCCTAATCATAATGCAGAAAATATTGGTATTAGTACAATATTTAGTATTAGTATAACCTCTCTTATATCAAAATGTCAGAGGCTTAAATACAAAATTAAGAGATTTTTTATTACAAAGTTTCGACTTGGAATACAAAATTGAACTTGGAAATATTTTCGAATGCGTACACTGTCTATCGTAAAGACCGAAACTCGTCTAACCCGAATTTAAACACAGGGGGTGGAGTTCTGATTGCCGTCAATACAACTTATTTTTCACATGAAATTCCTAACCCTGCAATGCATATGAAATTCCGAGAAAACTACTAAAAGTTATAAAAATAATACTACATGACCCCCTTTAAAGATTTTAATTAGTTTTATGCAACATTAAATAATTTCTTCACTTTCGAGGACGCGTACTCAGCGATTCTCAAACTTTCTTGTGAGGCTGGGCAACCCTTAAAAGCATAAGAAAATATATGAAATGTTTTCTGGACCATGAAACAGCTGTTTTAATTGCTTCCGATGTCATGCAATGCTTGGTCGTTCTACTGATGCACAGAATGAATAGCTTGTTTTTCGTTGAGTTCTCTCTCAAAACTTAACATGCTTATGCATTGCATGGTTGGGCCTGAAGAAGTACTTAGTTGTGACCAGGAAATTAATTTTTGCTGTGTCTATGTTAAGATTACTTGCCTAAATATTTTTATTACTTGTTCCTACATTCCACCTAACTCTACGTATAATATTTAGCTGCATAAAAAAGTAGCTGATAATCTAATTGTTCTTGGTGATTTCAATTTCCCTCACGTCAGTTGGGAAATATGTAATGATTCATTAATTCTTCTTCTGACTTGGAAAATTATATTACTCTCTTAAATGACATATCGTCTCTACGTCTTTACCAAATCAATTCAATACTGAACCATTATAATCGATGGCTAGACTTAATATTTGTCGATGACGCAGACATTTTTGAGCTATCAAGGACTATGCCTCTGGTACTTCCAGAAGATAGGCATCACCCGACGCTAGAATTGCAAATATTACAATACTCGGAATATTTTCCTAAAACTAATAAATACATTCCAGTAATGTGAAAGGAGTTCTGGTATCGTGGAGCTAACTTCGGGACTATGATGACTCATCTTCAAAATATTAATTGGAATTCTAATCTTCACCTTACTGAAAACTCGTCCGCTGAGCTATTGGATGATGCAGTTTATTTGTTCAATGGCACTCTGCAAAATTGTTTTAAATGCACAGTACCTACATGGTTCACCTCAGGTTGTCGAGAATTAAGGAGCTTGAAAACTAAGCATTATAAATTGTACTGTATGCGACGTTCATCGGAGAGTTTTGCTATTTACATAACTAGAACATGTACATATCAGAAATTATGTAAGGAAGCCTATGCCAATTATTTGACAAAAGTTAAATTAAAGTTTCGATTCGATCCTAAGTCCTTTGGGAAATTTGTGAATACCAAAAGGATTACTATGTATTCGTCTGTTATGAGGCTGGGCCAACATTAATCTGATAATTCTGTATTATTTGTAATCTGTTTGCAGACTTTTTCAAATCTACTTATTCGTCCAAGAGTTGTAGTTTAGTGAACTCCAGAGTGAGCTCCAGAGGCAAACTGTGACGGTGTGTCACAGTTTAGAAGCAATCGTCGTCGCAACTGTGACTCGTGATTTTTATGTATCTGTGACAAAGTCACAGTTCGCGAAATATCGCTCAGCTCTACGGCTTATATTCGGGCTGGCCGAATCTTAGATACCCTAAACCTAAAAGTTTTGAAAAAATTTAATTGGACGAAATAGTTTTATTTATTGAAATTTTTAATTTAGATTTTTCATTGCAGAACAATAACATAGAGTGAAATACAAACTGAAAATAGAAATAGGAAATATTTGGTTATAAGGAAAGCCTTATAATCACATTTAATCACAGACGGGTTTCCGGCGGACCACCACCCTCGCCCGCCCCGGGCGACACAGTTTCGGTCTGCAGTTTTGGAAATCAACTATTCACTTATTAAATTCTAGGAATTTTTGGAGCTCCAAGTTGATTAACCGTCCCTGGCTCCATGAGTCCTTAATAACTTTCTCCGCAACTGTATAGTGGCGTGGTCGTTACCTGTTTTATAACCAAATAGCTGCGTTCCTTTTTCTTCGGATTAGACCAGGGGGTCAATTCTGGTTCTGGTGATGTGAAAAAAAAGTTTTCATTCCCATTCTCACTGACATTTTATACCTTTACACTTCACGAAGTACTGTTTTGCGATTCTCTTTTAGATTGTGTAAACAATCGTTCAATGTGTAAAGTCGATAAGTAAGTTTGACAGTTCCAATACCATTTTTCGTTGTTCCAACCATCGTTCCTAGTTTCATTTGGTTGTCAAAATTCGAAGTTTTATAAACAATCTTCACAAAACATCACAAATATATGAGCTGTTATATTTGAAAGTGGAATAAGTCCATTTCTTCATGTATCGATTTATTTAAAGGTTTGCGTTTGAATCAATTTAAAAATATTGGCAAACGTTAATCAATCCGAGTGATGTTTTTAACACTACACACCTATTAAATTTTATTATGAAATAATAATTATTGAAAATATTTAAATAAATAAAGGATTTTTTTTAGCTCCAAATGGACTTATACCACTTTCAAAAATAATATTTTTGCGATAACATTTTATATGAATGTATGATTATAAATATGGATAGAATGTGTCTATATCTTACTAAAATTACCATTAACTCATTTTTTTAAAAAACTGGATTTATTGCACTTTCAAATATAACAGCTCATATACAAAAATTGTCCACCAAATAATAATAATCTTCACAAAGCTTACAAAGATATCCACGACAGTAACAATTTTGTTGCACTATTTAAACAATCGACGACGTGTACAAAGGTAAATAATACAACTATTTTGTTATATGCTTGATGCATAAGTATTATTTTTTTATTGTTTTCAGCGTTCATCTGAGCTAGAGTTCCATTCTAGGAGACTGAGATGACTCCTGAGGATCACGATGACGCCGTCCCAGGCATTTTACATGAAGTTTTACCTGTAGCGAGGAGGCAAAGACAGAGAATTGCAGAAAGATTCAACTAAATAATTTAATTCATTATGATCATTGAATTGTAGAATATTCAAATCATTTGTAATAAAGGTCCGAACAGTAAAAGATTGTGTTTTTAATATATATGTACATATATATAATTATTAAATTAGTTAAATTAATTAAATTAAATTATTCATCTAACATAAAAAATATTATGTATTAAATTAATTATTCAGAAAATGTGGTGAATAAAGATATGGGTTTCACTTGCGAGCTAGCGAGCTTTCCCTATGGAACTATAGATGGCGCCGATGACATTTTTATACCCTACACCTTAAGGTTAAGGGTATATTAACTTTGTCACGAAATGTGTAACGCATAGAAATAGAGACAATAGGTATAGAAAAGTATATATATTATTGTTCAGCGTGACCTCCTGAGTCGATTTAGCCATGTCCGTCCGTCTGTCTGTCTGTTGAAATCACGATCACAGGAGCACCGGTGAAGATATCGTGATGAAATTTTACAGAAATATTGTTTCTTAGGGTGTGCAGGTTGGTATTGAAAATGGGCAAAATCGGTCCACGACCACGCCTATTTTTTAGTAAAAATGTGATATCAGACGTTATTTTTTTAGTTATGATAACAAAATTTCATTTCTGTATAGAGTAACTTCATCCGTTGATATGCCAAATATGGGCGTGATCCGCCCACTTTTAGGTTATACAGGTAAAAGAGGCTCTCAAATGGTTATATTGTTAAATATATAAACATCCTGAATCAAACTTTACATAACAACTTATTTTCTAATAAAACATTATTACAGCAAAAGTGGGCGCGGTCCGCCCACTTTTACACTGCTTATACAGTATAGCTCATGAAAGCAAATTTATTACCACGGAAATAAAGCTTAAATTTGAACACAATAATAAAAATACTAAGCCAATTATTTTGTTTTCAAAACGGGTAACGACCACGCCTACTATTTATACCCGTCTGTGATTAAATGTGATTATAAGATAGCTTTCCTTATAACCACATATTTCTTCTAGTTTTTAAGTTATTACAATAAAATTTCAATATCAAGCGACATTATTATATTTTACGTTGCAGAAAATGGGCTTTCCATTTTAAATCAGGATTAGATTAGGAAAAAAGGAACGCAGCTATTAACTAGCTTAGTAGTTTTATTATTGTGTTCAAATTTAAACTTTATTTCCGTCGTAATAAATTTGTTTTCATAAGCTATACCCTATAAGTAGTGTAAAAGTGGGGAGACCGCGCCCAGTTGCTAACCGATCTTGCTCATTTTCAATACCAACCTGCACATTATAACAAAGAATATTTCTGGAAATTTCATATTTTATTATGATATCTTCACCGGTTCTCCTGCGATTGTGATTTCAACAAACAGTCAGACAGACGGACGTGACAAAGTGAATATACCCTTAAGCTTAACGTGTAGGGAATAACAACAGATTTAAAATTTCCACGAACTATAAGCTTAGTTTATTATTCTTAAACAAATAAATAAATAAAAAAAAAAAATAAATAAGTAAAAAAAAATAAATAAGTAAAAAAAAAATAAATAAATAAGTAAAAAAAAATAAATAAATAAGTAAAAAAAAAAGAAATAAGTAAAAAAAATATATAAACAAATAAAAAAATGACACACTGAAAAATGAGCATATGAACAATAAAAATTGAATTTCTTAAATGTTCGAATTCTTTTTTTTCCTTGGACTAAATAAAAATATAATCGCGTTTTTGTAGTGCCTGACAAGCCTCTGTGCATTAAGCGGTCGTCGAAATACTGAACTGTCAAAAGAAGTTGAATGTTTAGCATAGTATAGTCAAATAGTGTATGTATAGTTGAATGATATGCTTTCTTACCAGCGACTTTGACGGATGCGTTTCTTTTGGGCCTTTACTCGTAAAAAAGCAAACCATTTTCCATTCCAAATTTTTTCTTTTCACAGTTCAGTTAGTTAGTTTAGGTGGCGTCCTGCCCCTAACGCTTGGGGCAGGGCTAAATAGCAGATGTGCCGTTTTAATACCACATGGAACTATAGCCGGTGAGGGTATACAGGGGGGCTGCGCTGGCGAGTTCTACAGCCACTTCGTCCTGTTCAAAAATGATAGGAGACTGTCAAGCTTGACATTAGACAGATTGTCCAAGTCCTTGAAAAGGGGTTTCCCCAGGAGTATCATCCTGCTGCGAGATAAAGCAGGGCAGGTGCGGAGGTAGTGCTCTACCGTCTCTTCTTCGCTGGGATCTAAGCAGCTACGACAGGACGAGTTGTAGCTGTGGCGCAGCCTACCTGCGTGCCGACCTACCAGCCAATGGCCAGTCATTACTGCAATTATTCTGGCAGTGTCTTTCCTGGGTTTGGACAGGAGATAGGTGATTCTCACAGTTCAGTACTTCGATGTCTAAGTCTGACGGACACTAGGAAATGGTAAACAAACGAAAAGGCACGCTTAATAACTTTCTCTACAGTTTTATTTTGTCATCTATATATACATACGCCGTGTTCTCTTATTTCGATTTCAAGTCTAATCTAATTTAAAAGAATCTCTAACAATCTAATTTCAAAGTTTGAAATATATATACAATTTGAAAGAAAAGTATGACACTAACAAAGAAAAAATAACGGAAAACATATTAAAAACGTTTGCAGTGTGTGACTTTGACTCATATAATAAGCTCTAGTGCCCGGTGGGGCAAACCGATGCATTCATAATGGGTATAGGCTTTTAGAGAGAACTTCCAGCTTAACAATGGTGTAAAATTCGTTTTGGAGTCTTTTGGAGCAAAAAATTCCTGCTCCAAAATACGACGAAATTTAACCAAATTTGGAACAGTTCTGCAATTCTTGTTACGTTATAACCATCCAACACTTTTACTCAATTGTAACATTTGACAACGAATATATCCAAGAATTTAATAAAAGAAACCGGAACTTAATATCTGAAATATTGACAGAGATATGGATATCTAAATCTGGGAAAAGTTTAAAAAATGTGTTTATTTTAGTTGAAAATAAAAATTGATGTTTTTTATTGCATAGTTACTAATGAAACAATCAAGATAAATCTTTAATTTTTTGGCTCCCTAGGTTCTCAGGTTTCTACTTTCATATGACCTAATCCATTTTGAAATCGGTGACATTGAAAAAAATTACTTTTGGCCGCTAAGTTGACAAAACCGGACACTGTGCAACGAGCAAATAGTTCCACATTTCGGCCGTCACACTGCCAAAATGTTTATACGCAGTAAACCAGTACATTTTGGATTTAAGAATTGGTGTTTGACCTCATCAGAAGGGTATTTATTTAAAGTAATTTCCTATGTAGGAGCCAGCAGCAAACAAAATGCCAGCACAAGCAAGATGGTGATGGGCGTTGTGGGTTAATTGTCTAGACAGCACAGTTTTAAACGCGTGGAAGGTACATACGCTTGTGGCAAAGTTAGAAAATATACAACCTATGTCCTAACTGATGTTTCGTTCTGCAATAACATGAGATTTGCTACAAACGGAACATCTGGGATACGGTCGGATGACAGTCTTCCAGGAAGTCTAATAGATAAAATATATAACGTACAAATAATTCCAAATAAAATAAAACTGCGATGTAAGCACTGCCACAAAACTTGTTTTCAATGTGATAAATGCACAGTCACTCTTCACCCAAAGGCTTGCTTTGCTCTCTATCACAATTAAAAAAAAAAATTGTGCTTAGATTTTATTTCAATTAAGTGTTAAAACGATATTTATATTGCTGTCTATATTTTTTCAATTTTTACTTATTCTATATACACCAATTATAATATTTCAGTACGCTTAAAACTGAAAACTTGGAGTTGTTAATAAAATCAGTACTATCTACTACTACCAACGTTGCTTTAAAGCAACACTCTATATACACCACAAATATTTTTTTAAAATTTTTCTGAGTATGCAGAACTTCTAATTTATTGTCCAATAGCCCTGTACCTGATTATGAGTTTTGATTTCCTTAGCTGAACTGCATCGGTAACACACAGTTACGAAGAAGAAGACTTTGATGATCTGTTAGATGTGTATATTGCAGAGCCTGATAATAACTCTTATTCCAATGACCTTCCTCATAAAAGTTAGACTTTTAACTTTTATTTTGAAAATAAAAGTTAAAAGTTTTTCTCATAACTTTTATTTTTAAAATAAAAGTTAAAAGTTTTTCTCATAACTTTTATTTTGAAAATAAAAGTTAAAAGTTTAACTCTTAACTTTTATTTTGAAAATAAAAGTTAAAAGTTTAACTCTTATTTTAAAAGTCATCGATAAAAGTTTTTCTGATGACTTTTTCTGGTGACTTTTTTGAAATAAGAGTTATTTTAAGAGTTATTTTGAATAAGTGCGGAGAAGCATGAATATGTATATGGTTAGGTTTGAAATAAGCTGCTTGAGAGTGAAAATAGTTAGTTTTAGAAACTGTGTGCCGCTGAGATTTGTTGTTTATTCCTTGATCGCAGTGTGTGTGTATCTAGCATTACGTCGACCGTAGCCCTTATCGGCAGCAGGTACAGTACAGCGGCGACAATGCTTTGAAACAACAACAACAACTCATCGTTCCGCTTGTGTGTGAATGACTGTGTTGTTGTTGTTCGTTGTTTTCATTGAACGGTTATAAAGAATTAAAGCAGAAATGCAGACGCAATTATTTAGATAGAAGATCTATTATTTGAGACTTTTTTGATAAAAGTCATAAAAGTTTCATGGTTTGGTATATTGCATCTATAACTCTATTAAAAGCAACACTCTGTTCATCGTTTAAACAATCGACCATATCTTGACCTGTTTCTTTCATTATATCAAATACTGCTTCGGCATCATGAGGCAAGTCTTGAGGTGGAGTTTTAAGACCGAAGTCTGTACAATTTTTACCATGTAAAATAAGAATTTTTTGACATTGCGTAGGGCTAAATCTTCACAATCTGCGTGTGTTATACAATGATTCGAGTGTCTTCCAGGTAGGTCTTCTGTAAAGTGGTTAAGAAACTTGTCCCACAATTTCTGCGGCTCAAGTGGGCATCCAAAAACACAGATTAAAGCAAACAATTCTCTGAGGGCTTTAGGCTGATTTCTACAGCCTCAACCAGTTTGTCTTCCCAAACAGAATCGTCTTCTAAGATACCGAACTCCTTGCATGCCTCTTTGAAAGTTTTGAATGTGACCCCGTGCACAGTTCTAAGGTTCTCAAAACTGATTGGTCCTGGAACATGTAACATACAGTAGCGGACATAGAAATCCGGACACCTAAAAAATTAGTATAATTCAAATTTATTTTTTAACTGCTAATATTTTATTAAAAAAACCTTTTACCCATGAATATGTACATATGTCCTTTAACTACCTGAAACATATAATTAGCAAGGTAATAAAAAGCCTGGTTTTTGTGTAAAACGATAGAATGTTTATTATGCATTTTTGGTTTTTTTACAACATTTAACAAGAATTTTTAACTTTATTCATAACTTTTTTATTACATTCAATAAAAATACAAAATTACACCTGAAAACAATTATAACCCTGAAGATTCTACAAAACTTTACTTTAATACTTCGTGGAACCTCCTTTGTTTTTTATGACCATTCAGAAAATATTATTACTAAGCCATTTTGCACGGTTACAAGGCGCAGAATCATCCTGGAATATGACGTTGCCTAGTAGCGAAAAGTGTTGCTCCACCGAGGGGATTAAATTTTCTTCCAGTATGCACTGGAACATAACGCATTCACTGTTTGGTCTAGAAGAACCAGCTGTCCAACACCATGGTAGGAAAAACATCCCCATACCATTCGGCTACCACCCTGCCTGAGGGTACGTTTAATGCATTCGTCGCTGTAACGCTCGCCGTTTCTTCGCCTCACGTACGAAATTCCATCGGATCCAAACAAGTTATACTTGTATTCGTCTGAGAAGATCACTTCTCTCCAATTCACCACAATCCAATTCTGGAGTTCTTTGGCCCAATTTAGGCATTTTTGACCCATTTTTGCTGTCAAGAGAGGCTTCTTGGCGGGGCGGTGTGCACATAAGCCGGCTTCTGTGAATCCGGCTGAACAGTTCTTGTGCTGATTTGGATTTCGCAAGCTTATGCGTTTTAAAACACGATCCTCTGCCGCATTGGTCCTGACCCTGGTTTCCGCTGCAAAGATCCAGTTTCATTAATTTTATTAAAAAATCGCTGATGGACGATTTGCTGAATCCAATTCTTCCACTAATGTCCCGGAGAACCAGCTTTCCGCCCGCAATGCCAAAATCTGAGCTTTATCGGCGCAACTCATTTTTTTAAAATTTGGCATTTTTTCGCTTTTTTTAAAAATTTGTATGGCACTTATCATGCCAGTAACAACAGAATGATAAAAAAATGTACATAATGCATGTATTTATACAAAATAATTGCCCTACCTACAGACCCTTGTACCTGTGGAGCACTACAACCCTTTGAATGCATCCCCACTACCTGTTTGGATTTTTATGTCCGCTACTGTAAATAGTCTTAGATGATAAAATCTGACAAATTAATCAGGACAATCTAGGAAACAAGATACAAATTTCCTCTCAATCAGATTTTTTTTTTAAAAAAATGGCGAAGCCATTAATTGGGTTTTTTTGAAACTTGCGGTCAGGTTTTTAAGTGATGTGGGAGTCAAAAAATTCCCGGACATATTTTGTTAACAGACAGGCACACGACTCAGGGATTTTATATATATAGATATCATACACACTTATTTTACATTTATAATTGTAAACAAAAAATACTAATAATTATTTTTTTCTTTCAGCATAATTCCGCATTCATTGATCTTGTGTTTTTAAATAATTGTAGCTGTAAAAATAAATTCGAACGAAAAGTTACTAATTTGAAGAAGTCGGTTATCACGCTAAAAAGTCTTGTGTATCATTTAAGTACGTACGAAATTCTAATTCAAGAAATTTTAATAAAAATTATTTGTTTTTCAAAAACCGAGTCTAATTATTTTGAATTAATGTGCTAACATTCATCAAAATTGTTTTTCTGTTGTTTAAGATTTTTCAATCGAAAAAGGTATAAAAGATGTATATACATACACCACCCATATTTTTTCGGCTCAACTTTGCATTTGCAACAGGATTTGAACTAGCAACTTAACTGGCAAGATCGAATAGCTATTTCGGAACATGCCAACTTTCCTCATCAGCGATCTTTGTCGGTGTCTTTTTTGTACAACATTCGCTATATAAGCTTCGTTGTTTGCAAATAATAACTTAATACGAATTACAAACTGTTGAAGAGACTTAGGATCAGTTTCTCAGTGCTCGTTTAAACGTCGGTTAAACGACGTTTAGTTAAACGTCAAATAAAAGGTTACTGAGATTAAGACGAGCACCGGTTTCACAGTGCGAATTTAACTTATCTATGTTAAACGTTTCTTATTTATATTTCATAGAGAATTTATCTAAATGCAACGAGTATTTAGCGTATATTCGTTACTACGAGGGGCACTACTTATATTTCTGGCCTAACAATGAAACAAAAGAAATTTTTCATTTGAAATGCATTTATTGCTTTTCAAAATATTCGCCTTTAAGATTTCTACACTGTGCATGCGTTCAAACCATTTATTGAAACACTTTTTCCAGTCCGAAGAGGATATCTCAGAAACATGGTTTTTGAACGCTTCAACTGCTTCTTCAGGTGATGAAAATCGTTGACTACGCAGTTTATCTTTGATTGTTGGAAAAAGATAGAAGTCATTTGGCGCCAAGTCGGGACTGTACGGCGGATGACCCATCAATTCGATCTTTTGGATGTTCAAATACGCTTTTGTTTCACGTGATGTGTTTGAGCTCGCATTATCGTTGTGCAAAGTGATTCGTCGTTTTTGATTGGTTTCTCTCAATTTACCGAAACCTTCTGGCAAACAAATGGTCGTATACCAAGCTGAATTCACGCTCTTTTGATGTTCAAGAGCCACAGTTGCCAAATGGCCGGTTTTCGAGAAAAAAACCCCACCATTTGCTTCGCAATGCTTCGCGCTCGCACAACTTTCATTGGGTTTTCTTCAGATTGGAACACCCAAACAGTCGATTGGCTTTTTGTTTCGGGTTCATACGCAAAAATCCACGATTCAGCACCTGTGATGATGTAGTAGCACTTTTGGAAGTACCGTTCTCGTATTTTCTGGTCATTTCTCGACACCAATCGACACGTATCTTTTTTTGTTCGTCAGTCAATTTATGTGGAATCCTACGCGCAAATAGCTTCCGCACACGCAAATGTTCATGCAAAATCTTATGTATGCTAGTCGCCGATATGCTTAAGGTTGGCTCTATCTCGACATATGTTACATGACGATCTTACTGAATCAGTTTTTGCACAGCATCGATGTTTGTTGGCACAACAACCGATTTTGGACGACCTTTTCGTGGGTCGTCAGTGAGCGACTTACGACCACGATTGAACTCGTACCAATTTTTCACAGTGCTATAGGATGGTGCTTCATCGCCAAAAGTTTAATTAGAATTAAGTGATTCAAAACACTGTTCTCGTGTCAGCCGCTTTCGAAAATCGTCAAAAATCATCGCACGAAAATTTTCACGAGATAATTTCATTTTTTCGAAAAATTGAGTTAGTAGTGGTTATAGGCGGGTTCTGGCACAAAGGAAACATGGGAGCTACTGGGAGCGGTATTTAGGAGTGAAAATTGGGTTGTGCCTTTGCTATAATTTGCGTTGTGTCCTTGCTGAAAGTATAGTTTTAGGGGTTTTTTGAATGATTATTGCATTTTTAGCCATATAGGATTGTGTCTTTGCTAAAATATGGTTTTAGGTGTGTTTTCTCGGGTAATTTTTTGTCTTTTAGCCGATAGGTTTGTAACTGTGCTATCGTCCACCAGATGGCCATCGTGGATAAGTGCTTTGGAATGTTCATTTAGGTTTGTGTCTGTGATATAGACTTAGTAATGCCGATCGTTTGCTATACCGAAGTAGATGGCGTTAGTGAGAAGTTTGTAGTGTAGCATACTTTTTAGTCTGTTTTTGCTAGTAATTTCTTTGTTCTGAGAATAAAGGGAAGCAAAAAGCGTAGCATACTTTTTAGACTTTTTATATGACGTGTGTTTGGTATATCGGTAAAGTGTAAAGCTATTGAAGAAGTCAGAAATTTTGCTATGTGGTTATTGTTGTTGTTATTTATTTTAAGACGGTGATTCGCCCGCTGTGTGATAGTAGATTTAAAGATCAAGTGCTATGTATGTATTGTGATGATCTAAATTCTTTACGGGAATTTAAATTCCACAACATATATTTTTCTTTAATCATATATCTATTTTTATTTCTTTTTTTACAAATGTTAACCATGAAGCGGGTTTAAATATATTGTTTAATAATAATAGTTTAAGTAACTCTAATAGAATTTAAGTTATAAAGTTAGAAATAGAAATTAAGGAAACTCGGAACTACCCTGTACTAGTAGTTACGCTAGTAGTTAAAGAAACCACCGCCGTCAGCGCATGAGGTGTTAAAGAGAGCACGCCAAACACACGAAGTCAACAGCGAAGCATCGAGGCAAGCAAGAGGGAGTGAGCGAAGAACCAGCAACGAGACAACACATACGTAGGTTGTGATCAGCAAGCATCAAGCATCGAAGAGTTAGTCAACGAGGAACCAGCGACGAGGCAACACGTACGAAAGCTACACTCAGCAAGCATCGAAGAGTTAGTCAACGGGAGACCAGCAACGAGACAACACGTACACTGTACGCAGCAAGCAGTGAGCACCAAACAGGGAGTCAACGAGGAACCAGCGACGAGGCAACACGTACGAAAGCTACACTCAGCAAGCATCGAAGAGTTAGTCAACGGGAGACCAGCAACGAGACAACACGTACACTGTACGCAGCAAGCAGTGAGCACCAAACAGGGAGTCAACGAGGAACCAGCGACGAGGCAACACGTACGAAAGCTACACTCAGCAAGCATCGAAGAGGGAGTCGACGAGGAACCAGCAACGAGACAACACGTGCAGGAGTTGGAGTCAACAGAGGCAAACGCAACGCAGGTTTACTGATCAAGGGCCAATCCAAGAGGCAGGACACGCGACACACACTTGAGTAAGTAGCGGGTAGAGCTAGGGCTTAGTGACAGTGACAGATTACATAACAAGCACGTGGTCTTCGGGGTTGTCAAGGAAGCCTTGCGTCGTGGGTGCGTAATCTTGACGATCGTTCCACTGCGCCAAGGATATCCCAGATACCCTCAACCAGTAGGTGCAATCTAAACGATCGCCTGCTGCAGGAGTTCCATCTGGACCGACGACGCAACAAGCACGTGGTCTTCGGGGTTGTCGAGGAAGCTTTGCGTTGTGGCTACGTAATCTAAACGATCGTTCCACCGCGCCAGGGTCATCCTAGACACCCTTACCCAGTAGGCGTAATCTCAACGATCGCCTGCTGCAGAAGTTTCACCCGGACAAGCGACACAACTGTTACGTGGTCCTCAGAGTAGTCGGGGAAGCCTTTGCGTCGTGGGTACGTAATCTGGACGATCGTTCCACTGCGCCAAGGATATCCTAGATACCCTCAACCAGTAGGCGCAATCTAAACGATCGCCTGCCGCAGAGGTTCCACCTGGACCAGACACACCGCGATTACGAACTTTGAAACGATCGACTTAGGGAGTCGACAGGGACGCAGGAGCATCAGTTTAGCCTGCCTCGGCAGCAACGCTACTCTCCAGCGTCACAACAACGATCCCCACTAGCATCAATTAAAGCGGCGAATCAACCATTCAATCTCACTAGCGTATCGATCCACATCTACACCATTGTGCCTATAATTTAAGAGAGAAAATAAAGCTTGTATTTGAAATCAAGAGGGTTACTGAAATTTCTTTAAAATTCTGTAACAGGATCTCGGCCAACGACTGAGACCATACCCTGGCTATAAACCGGACAAACCGGAGCTTCGTTACAGTGGCGCCCGAACAGGGACCCTCTTCAAAACAAATACACTAAGTGGCACGAAAGATACGCTAGAGAACCGAATCCACCAAAATGGTCAGAACCGGCTGGATACACGAACTTCGTCGAGACGATCTCCTTGCCTACGCGAAAGAGTTCGGTCTCGAAACCAGTGGAACAGTGGAGGAACTACGCAAGAGTCTTGCCGCCTTCGCGCGCGACGAAAACCTAGACACTGCGGAGGTACAACGCCTCAACGAGCTGGAGGCTCAGCATCGCCGTAGCCTTTCACCAGGAGCGGCTACACTTCAGCATCTTCCACCAACAGCTGCAGAAGTCTCGAAACCACCATTCAAGGAGCTAACGCTCACGATACCTCCCGATGGAGAGTATGCGCTTCCAGGCATACCACGTTCAACCAAAACAGCACGCCACACAGACACCATAAGAGATCGCCGCGACGAAGATCAGTACCTGACACACTCGTCAAACACCGGGATTATCGACAGGATTAGAAAATGGACAGTATCCTATGATGGTCGGGATGACGCCCTGCCATTTATTGAACGGGTAGAAGAGCTCTCGGAGCTCTATAATATTAACCCGGATCACCTTCCAAGAACAATGCCACAGTTCTTTACATCGCAAGCCCTTCAGTGGTTCAGGAACAATAACCAGAAATGGCTATCGTGGTGCAGTTTCAAGAACGATTTTCTGGAATTCTTCCTACCCCCAAGATATTTCGAGCGACTCCATGACGACATAAGACAGAGGACCCAGCGGCCGAACGAGAGGTTCAAGGAGTATGTGCTGACGATGCAGAACTTGATGCGTCACACAAATTTGACCGAACGAGAGCGGCTAGACAGGATTTACAGGAATAGTCGAAACGAAATGCAGCTATATGTCAAACGACGCGACTTTGCCACGTTGGGTGAACTGACGAGTCTCGCAGGCGACTTCGAAAATCTTCAGACAATCGCGGAACCACGTGACCCAATCCCACCTATACCAACGCCAAGACACGAGCAACCACGACGGCGTACGAACGAGATACATCGGCAGGTAGTAGGAGTTGAAGTGGTGGAAAACGCACGTTCAGCCTGCAGAAACTGCGGCCAGCAAGGGCACGCCGCTAACGGTTGCAGAGGCACTCGAGTAATCTTCTGCTGGGAATGTGGCCGCAGAAATATTCGGACTATAGAATGCTGCAGACGGAATCAGGGAAACGCCAATCGCTGGCCATCCAGTCGAGGGAACGGTCAGCACAACGTACAGGAAACTCGACCACAATAGATCATTTACGGGTAGAGGGACGGCGTATCATCGCTACAGTAGCCTTAGGAGCATATCTGGTGGAAGCGACTCTCGACACTGGTGCGACTCGGTGCTTTGTCAGTCAACACGTGGCTGAGAAACTCCGCGACGAGGGCAGTATGACAAGAGAGAGATGGCAGGTGTCCATGGCAAACGGGGTGCAACAAGAGATTCACGAAACCCTTAACATCTCGACGACGTTGGGAAATCAAAGTCGAATGACCATTTTCTTTGTCATACCGGAGGTTGTCGACGACGTCATCCTCGGTCTTGATTTCCTCACCAGCATCGGAATGGTGATACAATGCGGAGGACTCTGTGTGACTCTGAGCGAAGAAGGAGGCACCGTGGTAGAGAATAAGATCACATGCAAAACCACGAGAGAGATCCCACCATCAGATGAAACCAGGATACAAGAGTTTTTACGTGAGGAAATAAGCAAGTTCGAAAGCATTGAAGGAACAACGAATGTGGCTGCGCACAGAATAGTGATGAGGGACGATCGTCCCATTAAGCAACGCTACTTCCCGCGAAACCCGGCAATGCAGCAAGTTATTGACCAAGAGATTGAAGACTTGCTTAAGCGTGGATGCATCGAGCCATCGCAGAGTCCATACAGCGCACCAATAGTCCTCGTAAAAAAGAAGACAGGACAATGGCGCTTATGCATAGACTACCGTCAGCTAAACGCCAGGTCAGTGCCAGACGCCTACCCGTTACCGAGAATGAATCACATCCTGGAACGTCTCAGAAACGCCAAGTACATTAGCAGTATCGACCTCAAAAATGGGTACTGGCAGATTCCGATGGAGGAAAGCAGTAAGGAGTTCACGGCGTTCACCGTCCCAGGACGAGGACTATACCAATGGAAGGTTATGCCGTTTGGCCTGCACTCTGCCCCCGCAACATTCCAGAGAGCGCTAGACCGCGTGATTGGACCTGACATGGAGCCCCATGCGTTCGCCTATCTGGACGACATCGTCGTCACCGGGGGAACACTACAGGAACACATGCGAAATCTTAAAGAAGTCTTCCAACGCCTGAGACATGCCAAACTACGCATTAATATTGATAAATGCGACTTCTTTAAAAAGGAAATCAGGTATTTGGGCCATGTCGTGAGCGAGAGGGGTATCCATACGGATCCTGAGAAAGTGGCCGCGATCAAAGAACTACAACCACCAGGAAATGTCCGCCAACTCCGCCAGTGTCTGGGTATCGCATCGTGGTATAGGAGATTCGTACCCGACTTTGCCAAGATTGTCCACCCGTTAACCTCACTCTTAAAGAAAGGAAAGCACTTCAAGTGGAAGCCAGAGCAACAGGAAGCATTCGACGAGCTAAAGCGGAGATTAACGGAGGCGCCAATTCTAGCTTGCCCGGATTTTAGTCAGCGCTTTGTACTGCAAACTGACGCATGCGATTATGGCCTCGGAGCGGTACTAACCCAAACCATCGGGGGGGAGGAAAGAGTAATCGCGTATGCCAGCAGACATCTGAACGGGGCCGAAAAGAATTACTCGCCCACCGAAAAGGAGTGCCTAGCCATCGTTTGGGCAGTACGAAAGATGCGGCCTTACCTAGAAGGGTATACGTTCACGATTATCACCGATCATCTATCGTTGAAGTGGCTTAACTCGATTGAGAGTCCCTCAGGACGAATAGCGAGATGGGCGCTCGAGTTACAGCAGCATACGTATGATATTCAATACAGGCGAGGAAAGCAAAATGTGGTCGCAGATGCCCTGTCACGACAACCCGTGGAAACCCTCCTCAGTGTCAGAGCAAGGACACCCGAAGTAGGATCATGGTATGAGAGACGGTTCCAGGAGGTCAGCAACGACGCGGGAAAGTTTCCGGATTACATAATTGAAGGCGGTAAGCTCTATCGACACATACCGCGAACGTTAGAGGAGGACGATGCCACGCCGTGGAAGCTGTGCATACCCATTCACTTGCGCGAACAGGTCTTAAAGGAAAATCATGATGAGCCTTGTGCAGGCCATCTCGGAGTTCGTAAAACCATCAATCGGCTGGCCAAGAGATATTACTGGCCCGGTATGTTCAGACAAGCGAGCCGGTACGTACGCACTTGTCAAAGCTGCCAACAATTCAAAGCGTCACAGCAACGACCGGCAGGCGAAATGTTCTCCACAATGGCAGAGGAACCATGGGCCGTGGTGTGTGCCGATTTCGTGGGCCCACTTCCGAGATCGAAACACGGCAATAATATGCTGCTCGTCTTCACTGACAAGTTTACAAGATGGATCGAGATTATACCTTGTCGACAAGCTACCAGCGCCATCCTGATAAAAGCTTTTCGTGAACGGATTCTTGCCCGTTTTGGGACGCCCAAAGTATTCATCTCCGATAACGGCGTCCAATTCACGAGCAAGGCATTTGAAACTTTCCTAAGAACATTGGGGGTTAGGCATCAACGCACCGCACCATACACGCCACAGGAAAACCCCACCGAAAGAACTAACCGGACCATTAAAACCATGATCGCCCAGTATGTTGAGGGGAAGCAAAACACCTGGGACGATCTCCTGCCAGAACTGACCCTAGCCTTTAATACGAGCACGTCAGAGTCAACTGGGTATAGCCCAGCCTACCTCGTGCAAGGACGAGAACCACGCCTGCCTGATGCTGTTTACGACAGGGACACAACCGGGACTGGCACAAGACATTTTTCCGTAAGCGAACACGTGGAGCGGCTCAAGAACGCCTTGGAGGTCGCCAGAGCAAATATGAACCAAGCCACGCAAGTCCAGGCAAAACACTACAACCTGCGCCGCGGGCCATGGAAGCCACAGATAGGCCAACTCGTCATGGTAAAGCAGCACCACCTTTCTAAAGCGATAGAAGGTTTCGCGGCAAAACTCGCACCGCGCTATGACGGGCCCTATAGGGTAGAAAAATTCATATCCCCCGTCATCGTTCAAGTACACAAACTGGAGGGTGGGAACACAAAGAATGCCCACATTTGCACGTTGAAGGAATTCCATCAAAGAAACCATTCCGAAGAGCAACCTACGCCGCAGCCAAGAGACACTCCTAACAGCCAAAAGCTAGCTAACGACCCGCATACTCATCGTCAATGCCATATACGCAACAGTGGCGAGTCATCAAATCAGTCGATCGCGAACCTTCGAACAGTGCACATGATGGAAGACGAAGCCAGGTTTGAAAAAAGTTGCGCAGACTTTAGGGAACGGTTGGAGCGCCTACAAGGGGGACGCCCACGGACATGCCACCTCGGGGAGGAGTGGCAAGCGGAAGTAATAAACCCCGGAGGCAGAACCGAAAGAATAAGACTACGCCGGATGGGATCACCAATCCGTGTCACGGTGGAGGAAGAAAAGGAAGGACTGGGAGAGGAGGAAAAAGGAGAACTGGTAGGGGAGGAACGAAGAGGACCAACAAGCGAGTGCCTGAATAGTGAGGATACCCGTCGACAGATGGTGAATGACCCGTCATCAGACGACGACGTGATTTTTGTTGGAGTCGTGCAACCGGAGCCATCCATGGAAGGTACATTCGGACCCATGGACACCGACTCCGAAGTGGAGGAGGAGCCCATGGATCAGCTACACGATAGTGATGCACCTCCACCGCCGGCGTACAGGCTCTACGACGATGATGAACCGATGGAGTACAACCCTGAAGCCAGGGATACACCAACGCCACCCGAGTACCGGCATGCTGATGAGGACAGCGAAGTAACTACCCAGGGCGAAGAACGTGCGGAACCACAAAATGCGAGCGACTTTGAGGACGACGACCAGGACTGGTCAGCCCAGGAAGTGTGGTATACCACCGAGGTAGAAAGGGAAGAGGTACGCGAGCAGGGGTGCATCAAAACAATTTACCACTTCCGGGTAATCGAAACCCGTCGGGACACCGACGTATGGGATGACGCCCCTACCTGGCCGAGGGATGTACCACGCCCGATCACCTGGAGATCCAGTACAAGGGCCACTGAACTACCCAACGCCATGTCAGCCACGCAGCCGGTTACGGTACCGTGGTGCGATGAGCCAATACGCGTTACGCCCGACGCAACGCTCAACACCGTATCCGTCGCGCCGTCCATTGCTGCGCAATGGTATGACGAACCAACAGACGTCACGCCCAATGTACCGCTCGACATCACGCCAGACGCACCGCTCATTGCTGCACCGTGGTACGATGAGCCAACAAGGATTACGCCCGACGCAACGCTCAACACCGTATCCGTCGCGCCGCCCATTGCTGCGCAATGGTATGACGAACCAACAGACGTCACGCCCAATGTACCGCTCGACATCACGCCAGACGCACCGCTCATTGCTGCACCGTGGTACGATGAGCCAACAAGGATTACGCCCGACGTGCCGCCCAACGTCACACTAGCCGCGCCGGAGGCAACCGACGAGTCCGCTGCGCCATGGTATGACGAGCCAACCTCCGTTGCGCAAGACATACCGCTCAACACGGAATCAAGTATCGCTGCACCATGGTATGACGAGCCAACCTACGTTGCGCCAGACATACCGATCAACGCTGTACCGATTATCGCTGCACCAGAGTACCCCGAGTCAACACTCACTGCATCACCTTCCTCACTAATTACGGCGCAGGGAGCACTAATTTCATTCGCACCAACCAGCATCGAAGGCAACAACGCCATCCTCCAGTCCGACTACCATCACCCAGAGGAACGAGACGCCATCAACGATCTAATCCTCCAAAGTTTGGAGGAAATGGAAGACGTCCTAACACTAGATGAGGCTCTTTTTGATGAGTTCGAGCCAAGACCAAGTAGTCCCGAGCACTCCGAATCCCCCACACGAGCCAGGGAAACCGAAAACACACACACCAGTGACCAGTGGCCACAAGCTCTAGCCGAGGAGATCAAACGCTGCCAGGAGAGACACCGCCCGGGCCAACAGTTGAATGCCCGACGTCGCATCGAAGGTCAAGTAGTGACCATCCGCATTTCCCGAAGAGGAAGAGTCAGCGTGCGCTTCACCCCGGAGTAGAGAGGGGGTGTGATGATCTAAATTCTTTACGGGAATTTAAATTCCACAACATATATTTTTCTTTAATCATATATCTATTTTTATTTCTTTTTTTACAAATGTTAACCATGAAGCGGGTTTAAATATATTGTTTAATAATAATAGTTTAAGTAACTCTAATAGAATTTAAGTTATAAAGTTAGAAATAGAAATTAAGGAAACTCGGAACTACCCTGTACTAGTAGTTACGCTAGTAGTTAAAGAAACCACCGCCGTCAGCGCATGAGGTGTTAAAGAGAGCACGCCAAACACACGAAGTCAACAGCGAAGCATCGAGGCAAGCAAGAGGGAGTGAGCGAAGAACCAGCAACGAGACAACACATACGTAGGTTGTGATCAGCAAGCATCAAGCATCGAAGAGTTAGTCAACGAGGAACCAGCGACGAGGCAACACGTACGAAAGCTACACTCAGCAAGCATCGAAGAGTTAGTCAACGGGAGACCAGCAACGAGACAACACGTACACTGTACGCAGCAAGCAGTGAGCACCAAACAGGGAGTCAACGAGGAACCAGCGACGAGGCAACACGTACGAAAGCTACACTCAGCAAGCATCGAAGAGTTAGTCAACGGGAGACCAGCAACGAGACAACACGTACACTGTACGCAGCAAGCAGTGAGCACCAAACAGGGAGTCAACGAGGAACCAGCGACGAGGCAACACGTACGAAAGCTACACTCAGCAAGCATCGAAGAGGGAGTCGACGAGGAACCAGCAACGAGACAACACGTGCAGGAGTTGGAGTCAACAGAGGCAAACGCAACGCAGGTTTACTGATCAAGGGCCAATCCAAGAGGCAGGACACGCGACACACACTTGAGTAAGTAGCGGGTAGAGCTAGGGCTTAGTGACAGTGACAGATTACATAACAAGTGTGTGGTCTTCGGGGTTGTCAAGGAAGCCTTGCGTCGTGGGTACGTAATCTTGACGATCGTTCCACTGCGCCAAGGATATCCCAGATACCCTCAACCAGTAGGTGCAATCTAAACGATCGCCTGCTGCAGAAGTTCCATCTGGACCGACGACGCAACAAGCACGTGGTCTTCGGGGTTGTCAAGGAAGCCTTGCGTCGTGGGTACGTAATCTTGACGATCGTTCCACCGCGCCAGGGTCATCCTAGACACCCTTACCCAGTAGGCGTAATCTCAACGATCGCCTGCTGCAGAAGTTTCACCCGGACAAGCGACACAACAGTTACGTGGTCCTCAGAGTAGTCGGGGAAGCCTTTGCGTCGTGGGTACGTAATCTGGACGATCGTTCCACTGCGCCAAGGATATCCTAGATACCCTCAACCAGTAGGCGCAATCTAAACGATCGCCTGCCGCAGAGGTTCCACCTGGACCAGACACACCGCGATTACGAACTTTGAAACGATCGACTTAGGGAGTCGACAGGGACGCAGGAGCATCAGTTTAGCCTGTCTCGGCAGCAACGCTACTCTCCAGCGTCACAACAACGATCCCCACCAGCATCAATTAAAGCGGCGAATCAACCATTCAATCTCACTAGCGTATCGATCCACATCTACACCATTGTGCCTATAATTTAAGAGAGAAAATAAAGCTTGTATTTGAAATCAAGAGGGTTACTGAAATTTCTTTAAAATTCTGTAACAGGATCTCGGACAACGACTGAGACCATACCCTGGCTATAAACCGGACAAACCGGAGCTTCGTTACAGTATATTATTATAATTTATAACTTATATTTTATTTATATATTTATTTATATTTATTTATTTATTTATATATTTATTTATTTATTTATTTATTTATTTATTTATTTTTTTATTTATTTATTTATAGTTATAATATTTTTTTGTTTTTTATTTTTCATTTTGCTATGTGGTTGTTGTTGTTATTTATTTTAGGGGATGATTCACTTCGGCACTTTGATCGCCAGCTGTAGCAATCTGGTTACGAAGTTCTGTGGAATTTCAATTAAATAAAGTCGTAAATTAAGGTTCGGTTGACATTTTAAGGGATAACCTTTTCTTATCAGCACCTGCACTATGAGGCGTGAGTGTTTGGGTACACAGTAGTAATTTCGGGGCTTTGATCACCTGTTGTGTGATGGTAGGGAAACATGCACGTGTTTGCCGTCGACCTTTTAAGGGATAATCTACAGGCGGTCGGATGGAATAGTCGAAGCTGTTGTAGGAGTTTTCCTTGCTGTGTTGTGCTTGTTAATTCATAGACACGTGATAATTTGGGTACGCTGGCCTCCTGCTGTGCGTGTGTGTGTGTTTGATTGTTGTATCGCTTCAACAAAGGTGTACTTATCACACTCTTGAGACCCTTTCCGTGGAAAAAAAAATATTCAAAGCGTGCACGTGTTTCTCATCCGCATGGTTGTATATGCATGAAATTTTGAACAAGTTCGTACATGCACTAATTCTATTCTTCGTAAACTCAATATGGTTTAATTTTCGAGGGAAAGCTGTTAGAAAATACTTTTGATACGCTATAAGAATAAAAATGTCCCATCAATATAGATTGGATTGTTGATGAGTAGACATGGATAAAGTAAATATTTCCTTATTTTTGAAGCAAGTTCACGAATTTCTTATCAAACAAAAAGAATCATTGTTGGATGAGCATTATGCTGAAATTCTGAAATGCTACATCAAATTAAGCCGTTGCGAGCATGAAATTATAATACAATCAAATCATGGACATCAGTATAAATCTTGTTGTTGAGCTTCAAATGAATGTTTCGATGGACCAGACACTTGTGCATGCTACATGGTGGAACGTGTTATTTTAAGAATAAATAAATTAATGCTATTGTATTCTAGATTAAATAAAATCTAAACCAAATATAAAATTTTTTTGTCCACATAAAAACAAATTTATTTAAAATTTATGAACTATTTATTTACATATTATATATATATACATATATTTATACATTTTTTTGTTTTTTTACATCTTAAAAATATATTCCAGCTTCTGATATAGGGAAGTCGACCATCACCTCCAGACGAAAATTATCCTTCTTTGCCGTCATTACTTTCGTCAAATAGTAAGATCCGTTGGAAAATTCTCTTATAGATTCGTCGCTGAGGTTGTTAAATCTTGGTGGCAGAAAAACGATACTGTCGTCCACTTCCATTAGAATCCGCTCGCCATATTTCGTTTTGGTTTTGCGAACTGTTTTTATGCTATAGCTTCTCTTCGGCTCCATATTTTTAATGCTTAGCACTATCTTCAACGTATAATTCCTCTCGTTGAAATCTTCTAATGCGGTCAAAGAATATGATAAATTCTGAATTGGTGACATTCTGTTTTTGTTTTTATCTTTTGCTGGTTCCAAATATCTGCAACGACTAAATAGACATAGTCAAAGAACGTATTATTTATACATTTTAAATTTGAGTAGAAAAACAATGGAAACAACAGAACTGAAATTGGGCTAGAAACAAACAATACACACCACCAAAAGCGTATGTGTATGGAGAAGCGAGATAAACAGTGAAAAACAACTCATGTGAGATGGATTGAAGCAGTGGAACAGGTCTTCGTATAGTGTTTAGTAAAAAACTAAAAAATAAAATAAAACTCAATTTGATTTTCTGCTCAAATATAATAAAACAATCTTTATTGAGTATTTTTAGTGATATATAGAAATTCTAGACATAAATGACCACAATTATATGTATTGTAATTTTGATGTTGAGTGTAGTTGTAGCGTATTCTCTCTCCCATGTACTTTATAATTTCTTGTGGTGGTTGTAAATTTCCGAAGCTATCAAAATATTTCTTAATTCTTCCGTTCTTATAATATGCTACCCAATGAGTAGCTGGACCGCTCGATGAATCCAGGTGATGATTCCGCATTATGTCTGGCGTACACGTTTCGGTAGACTATCTCTCATGAAAACGCCTCTAAAATGTAGCAATTGTTTTGCATGCTCCATCAAGTCGATGTCTGTGAGCGGTCTTCTGGGTAGCTTCCTTAAAGGTTTTTTGATTGTGGGCTATAATATAAACCTAATCCCTTCTTGTATGTCTTCAGATATAAACCTTTGCCCACAGTTATTTCCTCCATCACTTTATTCTGGCGACTTGCTTCATTCAGTAGTTCTCTACCAACTTTTGCAGCATTAATAGCTTTAAAGATCGCAGATCCTCCAGATGCTAAACCTCCAAGAGCTCCAAGTACAGTCAAGACTGGCACCAGTGGTAGAAAACCTCCTCTTTTCGGCAAGGGTATAATACGAGGTATCCCAATTGATGCTTTCTTTTTTCTGAAGGACTTGTTTACTACTTTTCGTGCAATTTTAATAGAGCTACGAATATCGTCTGGTTTTTTTTTTATTAATAGTCCTCATAGCGTTTTTTACAGCATTAGTGAAGCATTTTTTCGTACATTTTCGTTTAATTGTTTTCTTTATTTTCTTAATATTCCTAAGAGTGTTCCCCATACCTAATTTAGTCTTAGCTTTCATAGCACTCGCAACTAGCCAAGCGTTTTTCCTCTCTGAAAACCCTTTGTCTTTGGATTTTGCGTTTTTCAAGCGTTTTCTTCCAATATTTTATCTGCAATGTGCCTTTTATTGAGATCCTTAGTTTGAGAATAAGCAATATCGTGCTCTCTGCACGCAGCATCTAATGAATTAATTCCTTTATCGCCTCTTGCTAAACGTTTTTCTAATTTAGTTCCGGGGCCGCAGAATTGATAACCAAGTAAATGAAGTTCAATTGGAAGTGCATCTTTTAAATTATTTATTAAACCTTTTCCAACTGCAGATGGCTTTCGACTAAAACTTTTTTTTTTAACATACAACCATTTTATATCTTTTCAATTAAATAGTTGCGATAGAAATGAATATAAAGGGCTGATGCTTCTGCTTATATATCAATTGCTAAAATGCGTTTCGTTAAACAAGACAAGAATATCATTGTTAAAAATTTAGATTTGTCGACTAATAAATCATCACATGTAAGACACAGTTCATTGCTGCCGAATTCTATACGAGGGCTACTTGTTGGTCCCTCAAATTGTGGAAAGACCAGCATCATGTTGAGTTTAATAGAGAGTCCGAATGGACTAAAGTTTGCCAATATATATTTGTATTCAAAGTCATTATATCAACCAAAGTATGAATACTTGAACAAATTATTAGATCCGATAAAAAACATGGGCTTCTATACATTTTCCGACAATGAAGATGTTTTAGAACCAAATGAAGCTAAAAGCAACTCTATTATGATATTCGATGATGTCGCATGTGAAAAACAAAATAATATTCGAGCATACTTTTGTATGGGTCGACATAAAAATATTGATAGTTTTTACTTATGCCAAACATATACACGAATACCTAACCATCTGATACGTGATAATACGAATTTAATAATTATGTTCAAACAAGACGAAATGAATATGAAACATATTTACGCTGATCATGTGGGTACAGATATGTTATTTGAGAAGTTCTCAAATATATGCAGAGAATGTTGGAAAGATAAATATGGATTTGGTGTTATAACTAAAGACGATCCAATTGGGCGTTATA
This sequence comes from Myopa testacea, assembly GCA_949629155.1. Taxonomy (NCBI): domain Eukaryota; kingdom Metazoa; phylum Arthropoda; class Insecta; order Diptera; family Conopidae; genus Myopa; species Myopa testacea. The sequence continues at coordinate 22,050,772 of OX451347.1, forward strand.
GAAAGGGATTTGATAATTATATTCTACTATAAACTATAAAACTACATGCATCCTTCTATTATATATTAGTACTTTATATGACTTCAACCTCATCATAAGCTCATAATAGATCCGATCAACCTGATCAAAAGCAGTTCAAAAGCTGTTCAAAAGCAGTTCGACCTCATCAAAAGCAGTTCAAAAGCTGTTCGACCTCATCAAAAGCAGTTCAAAACCTGTTCAAAAGCAGTTCGACCTCATCAAAAGCAGTTCAAAAGCTGTTCGACCTCATCAAAAGCAGTTCAAAACCTGTTCAAAGCTGTTCAAAAGCAGTTCAAAGCTGTTCAAAAGCAGTTCAAAAGCAGTTCGACCTCATCAAAAGCAGTTCGACCTCATCAAAAGCTGATCAACCTGATACAATAAGAATCAACAGGAGAGCGCAATGGATGAAAAAGTACTTGAGGACATTATAAAGACTAGAAATGTATTAAAGAAAAAATGCAATAGTTTAAAATTAGATGAAGCTGATATGGAGAAAAGATTGGAAGAAACATTTAGCCCCATCACAAAACCTCTAAAAGAAATAGTCAAGCAATCCAAATCAAATGATAAGATCAACAAAAGCAATATCACTACCAATAACAAACAACTCTTTCTAGAAACTAGTACACCATTTAAAGTAAGAAATGAAAAATTATTAAAAGACGAGGCTGCAAACACCATTACTGAGCGCAATGATGATGATGAGAATGTTGATGATGATGAAGATCCCTTTTTCTCGCAAATGGATTCAACAGATGCTAGTAAATCGTCTAGTAATATATCGCATTTATATGAATTGGAAAAGCAGGATAAGTTAGATACTCTATATGGACCACATAGAGGTTCAGATGGCAAATAGAGAATTGGTAATAAAACATTTGAAGTAGATGATAACAAAATATCTATTTCTAATCATAATTGGAACTTAACATCAGGATTGTCTGAACTATTATTCAATAATAAACCTAAAAATTATGACAATGCAGATCTACTAATGTACAAACAAATTTTACATACTACAAATGCCCATAAACGTGATTATAGCGCAACTAAGCAAACCATGGGGACTAAAGCATCCAAATACAAAATAATAAAAAAGTTATTCAATAAGAATAAATCTTCATCATCATCACACAAATGAAGCGGTTTAGTGAGTGTTAATAAGCACAAGCCCAATTATATATATTGGGATGATCCAAATGAGTTGGTAGATAGGTTAAGATTATTTGTATCATTTGAATCTGCTGGTCACAGCAATCATAATAATGAAGTAGTCTCAATAATTGAAGAACTTAGGGAAGCAGATATACACCTATAACTCACTTTGCGTCGGGGTTACGTTCCAAAAAAACACGACGCAAATCGAAACGACGCAAAGTGAATTAAGATTTTCTATAGCAAACCATGTAAAGATCGAAGATAGGTTCCAGGGTTACGAAAATACTACTTTTTAAAAAGAAAATCGATCAAAGTAAACATTAAAAAAACAAAAATAATATAACTCTGCCAATAAATAAATTGGAAAAATATTTACCTTTTTTGTAATCAGAAACAACCCGTAAAAATTTATAGAAATTAATTATTCTCTTTTTTAAAAAGCACAAACACTAATTGAAACGTTACAAAAAGCACAATATGTACACTACATAATTGAAACTGAACTCGAAAATTAGCAAAACAAAGTAAAAATAAAACTGTATTAAAATTGCGTTGATTTTCAGTTAGAAGAGGAATCCCCGAATTTGATGGCATGGCGCAATTAGAAACAAAAGTGTAGCCATCTGTTAGAAAACAAGAAAAAAATTAAAGACTCGAACCCAAAACAACGCAACATCGAAAACCTAACGACGCACAGTGAAAATTGGTACTAATTAAGCAGCGACGCAACTTCGAAAACAACGCAAAACGAAACGACGCAAAGCGAGGTATAGGTGTAATTGTATAAATGCTATATATTATACAATAACAGAAAATAATATTCGTAAAATGAGCGTTGACAAGTGTAACGAAGTGTTTTCTGCTGCGATGAAGCTCGCCGGGTGTCCACGGCTCTTTCTCCGTCACAAGCATTTGTTTGTGTCAGGAGACCGATAAATACAAAAGACGAGTTTAATTTTGACTAAGTGCAATTTTCTTTATTGCTGAATTTATACATTTCTCTATAATATAAAAGGCTATTACACTTTGTTCCCTTAATCACATTTTCCTAAAATATGATCTCTCACTAAGTCGCGTGATTATGCAAAGGAGCGCACTGTTTTGCGCACATGGCTTGGGGAGTGAGGGGGAATCGTTCTTTTGAGACCAGGCTCCGATCGTCAGGGTCTTCCTGGTGAGCCTTGAGGTGGGGAAATAGGTATACCGCGCGTTTTGGTTCTCCCGAAGTCCCACTTGCCTGAGGTACACCCGTGACGATCGCGAGATTGTTCTCTCCTAAAAGACTTATGTTGATTGGGCGGAACCGGAGGTTTTCTGACGCGACGAAGTGGGGAAGGTGGTTTTCCGTGTAGAGAGCGGTATGTCCATCATCGTCGGATCTAAACCATGATAGTCATCCGTCAGTCCATTACGCTCTTGTGTTCGGCTTGAAACTCCCAGTCGGATGCAAACCGAGAGACCGAAGAACAAGAGCGCGTGCATGGCATGGACACCAAAGTCGGATGCATACCGAGGTGTCCATCCAGTCTGGACTTCTCTGAGCTGGATCTAAAAAGGGGAAACTGAGAGAAAACCAAGAAGAACAAGAATATCTAAGCTATGTGCAGAGAGCGGCATGACCATCATAGTCGGAACTAAACCATGACAGTCATCCGTCAGTCCATTACGCTCTTGTGTTCAGCTTGAAACTCCCAGTCGGATGCAAACCGAGATGCTGAAGAACAAGAGCGCGCGCATGACATAGACACCACAGTCGGATTCATACCGAGGTGTCCATCCAGTCTGGACTTCTCTGGGCTGGATCTAGAAAGGGGAAACTGAGAGAAAAACAAGAATATCTACGCTATGTGCAGAGAGCGGCATGACCATCATAGTCGGAACTAAACCATGACAGTCATCCGTCAGTCCATTACGCTCTTGTGTTCAGTTTGAAACTCCCAGTCGGATGCAAACCGAGAGGCCGAAGAACAAGAGCGCGCGCATGGCATGGACACCACAGTCGGATGCATACCGAGGTGTCCATCCAGTCTGGACTTCTCTGAAATGGAGGTTTAAAATTAATTATTTTTTCAAAAGACTTATTCTGGTGGCCGGCACCCGATGACTGAATAAATTTTCACTGGCGTTGCGCCTTTTATACTCTGCCGTACCACTCCGACTATGCTTGCTCTTCTTATACGTCAGCTGGTCTACGATCAGCTGTTTGATCGTATTAGGTGGGGTGGTTTACATTGAAGTTTTCTTAATTGTATACATTATTTTTACAGAATGGAAATATTTACTTAATATAACTTAATGTACCTTTTGTTTTATTTTCAGCGGTTTTTATCGAAGAAAAATAGAATATAAAATATAATAATAGAATATAATTCACTATTCAAAAAACTAATAATTTGACAAAGAAAACTTAAAATAATTCAGTACCTTATAAAAAAAAAGTTAAGAGAAAAAAAAATGTGGACATTATTTTTAGGAAAATAATGTTCCTTACACAAGTTCGGTCATTATTCTCAGCAAGGTGAAAATCAATTAAAATTAAAAACAAATATTCTAAATACTTTAGGCCTTAATGTGGACCATGATAGAAATGTAAACTTTCAGAAAAGGCGCTTCAAAAATGTTGGAGAGGCTAAAGAGCAATGTGATGCTGTTACAAAAGCATTTGTCGCTGAAAGTCTAAATCAAATTACCTCGAAAATTCAAGACGAGAGCACATTGCTGAAGGAATCCATCCACAGAAACATTACCCAGAATAACCATTACCCAGAAAAACCAATGTCGATGAAGAGATGTTTGGTGGAAGAGCTTCACAAGCAAGCTCGTAAGAATTTTCAGCGAAGGCGAGTAATAATCAAAGGAATAGATGATCTCTGGCAGGCCGATTTAGTGGAAATGGGTAATTATTCCACATCTAATGAAGGATATCGTTTTCTTCTGACCGTAATCGATACATTTTCAAAATTTGCTTGGGCTATAGCACTAAAAACTCTTCTGACGTAAGAAAACCTATGGAAAACGTATTAAAATTTGGACGAATACCAAAAAATCTACAAACCGATGATGGTAAAGAGTTCTTCAACATTCAATTTAAAAATTTGATGGCGCAATATCACATCAATCATTACTCATCATATAGCATATTAAAAGCTTCAATCGTTGAACGTTTCAACAGAACCCTTGAAGGTATGATGTGGAAGGAATTCAGCTATCACGGCTCATATCGATGGATTGATAATTATAAAAATTTAGTCGATAAATATAATGCTAAAATACATAGAACTATTAGAATGGCTCCAATGAAACCTCTCTATTAAAGACTGCATTTAATAACCTAAAAATTTTCAATAAACCCAAATTCCGCAAGGGTGCCTTTGTGAGAATCAGTAAATAAGCACATTTTTGAGAAAGGCTATACACCGAACTGGACAACAGAAATTTTCAAAATAAAGACTATACAAATCACGAATCCAACAATATATATTTTGGAAGACTATCAAGGCAATTCCGTTAAAGGCGGATTCTATGAAAGTGAACTACAGAAGACAAGATATCCCAATACATACCTCGTTGAAAAAATTCTCAAAACCAAAGGAAGCAGATGTCTTGTTAAATGGTTGGGATTTTCGAATGATCATAACTCTTGGATTAACAATAATGCTATACTCTAAAAATTCAGTTGTATTTTTTATATACGTATGTATTTGTATTTTACAATTAAATACATTTTTTAAATAAAACCACATTATTCAAGTTTTTAATTTCATTTCTTTCTTAACATTCGAGATGTCTATAACACTTACTCTGAGCGGTAACGAGTCAATTCTTACAGCTGATTACTTTCCACCTATAGAATTGGACAGAAACTATGTGTGTGGTCTCGTTGATTTCCACAGCTACAATTCTATACCTAACGTTGATGTCTACAACAATTTGTTTCACATAGGTGCTCACATCATTGAAATTCCAGTTGGTTCATATGAACTCGATGATATTGCTGATTATATTAAAGAGGAATATATTAAGTTAGAACCTGCTGAAAGCTTAAAAATATTTGCAAATCGCAGTACACTTCAAGCAGTTGTAGAATCCAGCAAAGATATAATTTACTTTAATAAGAGGCGCACAATTGGGTCATTACTGGGATTCAGTAATATTGAGTTGGAAGCAGGAAAATCACATGCATCAGACTTACCTTTGAATATAACGAATATATCTGCAATCCACCTTGAGTGCAACATTGTGGTCGGTTCATATATTAACAACGAACCAGCGCATACAATTCATATGTTTGCAGTGATGGTTAGTTCTGGATATAAAATAGACGAAATTCCGAAAAATGTCATCTATTTACCAGTAAACACCAAACAGATAAGTTCGCTTACAGTTAAGGTTGTAAAATTAATTAATTTTTGTGGATATACAATAACTCTAAGACTTCATTTAAAACCTCTCGGCTAATATGATTGGTTACAATAAAAACACACTCACCCATGAATCTTCAATCATTCCTACATTGGCGGTTGAACAATCAAGATTAAAGGATCCTCAATCAACAAATAAATGCAGGACATTAACAACGAACAACAAAAAATTTTTAAAATCGCTGGGACTTGTATTAAAACAGAAATAATGAGTGGCATACTAACTGTTACACAAAAACCGATTTACGATGATAGTATTATTAAAAAAGATTATCACAGCTATTCACCGTATTTGCAATCATTTAAAAACAACGATGAAATTAGAATTTCAATTCAAAACCAAGATCTCTATGTTTTGCGCAGTGAGAGTTATATTTATATCGAAGGATTTGTCACTTTAGAAAATGGAACACTATCCAAAAATGGTAAACTGAGAAATAATTTCCTTGCATATCTGTTTGATGAGATTCGCTATGAGCTTAATGGTATGGAAATTGATCGCACCCGACATTTGGGTGTAACGACTGCAATGAAGAATTATGTTTCTCTGAATACAAATGAAAGTAACACGTTGAAAAATGCCGGATGGTTTTTTGATGAAAAACTGGGCTTAATTTTACTTTAGCTAAAGTAAAATGAAGCCTTTGTTTTTCACCGAAGAATCGAATCCCATATTTTTGGGGGCGTGACTTCCGTATAGAAGTTATGGGAGTTTGAATTGCGGAAATGTAGAATCTTTGGCGAGCGATAAGTCCCAAACTATTAGCCCTATAGAGAAGGTATGTATACCGATTGAAAGGAAATATTTGCACCTACGTTTTAGTAATATATATTTTTTCGATATTGTCACTTGTTTAGGAGATATTTTAGTTTTAAGAAAAAAATGGTGGAGGTGCTATTATAAAACCTTCCCCCTACCTTTTATATGACAATTAAGGTATGTATTAGAATCAATAATCTTAAAGCCCATGATTTTCTCTTTTGAACGAAATATAATATGTTGCAGGTGCTCCAACAATTCCAACCAAACTCACTGAAATATAAAAAAATTAGCGTTTTACAGACCCCAAAATTTCCGTTTTTTAAAATAATGCCACGCCCCCAAAAGTGGGCGCTTATTTACCATGATAATGGTCCAAAATAACGGTAACAAAAGTAACAAAAAAATCGGGGCAAAACCGCTAAAGTGAAATTGCTCCCTTTAATAAAATTCTGGTACATTCTAAACATGAGCTAATTTTATCAGGCTCCAAGTCAGATGAAAATGCTGTATACTCGATTACTGCAAATGAAAAATTACAATTACATTTAACAAACATCACATGGAAAATTTCACATATAAAATTGGATTTAACCGATATAAAAGTACATCTTAACTCGGATACGTATCCCTACGATGATCTTAATCTGAAATTCGATAGTGATCGTTATGCTATCCTATATCATATGTATGCTAAATTCCAACAAAGTTATTTTATGCGTGAACCACAACCTCTGCTGCTACGTTAGCAATTTAAAGATGAAGCTCCGATAATTTTGTTGGATGTAACACATCAGAACGAAGCAATTAAAACTGGACCTATTGATATTAGGATTGAATTCAAAACATTGAAGAACATTCCGGCTGGGACATCTGCATACTGTGTGCTCATCCATGATAGAATCTTTGAATATACTCCAGTCACCGGTGAAATTACGAAAATTATCTAAGTTGCTTCAACTTAACATTATATAAACTTTTCCAACTCATCGTTGCTTAAATCTAAGTCATTAATTATATCTATCTTATAATGGCCCACGCATAAGTGTGGATACCATCTACCTTAATATAACGCTTATCATCTATTGCACTTAAAGCTATCTTACGAAATGTTGAGTATATACTTCATGGAGCTTAGATCTAAATATATACATGTCTCCATAAATTATACTCTTATTAATTAAACAATGCTTATAGTCACTAAGACTTAACTTATCTAATACGGTGGCCTTTACACCTTTGGCCTTCTTTATAGGTCTGCAGTCAAAAACATCGATGGAATACATTTTTGAGCGCAGACCTACAAATTCTTTCATAATTTTTCCTTTATTCTCGTCTTTCATCATACCCAGAACCTTGGCATTTTTCTGCGGTATACGGAAAGAATTGTTGGAGGGATATTCGGAAGTATCGAATTTCGAATCGATATCATCCCGAATATCAACATAAAAATCATCACAACGAATTGAGTAAATAAAGGAGTCTGTCCATATAATTTAGCTTGAGGTTTGTTGTGGCTTAAGCTTCATGTAATCGTAATGGAAATCATACATTTTCCACTTTGACAATTCCAACACAACAAACCCCAAATAAATTGGTTTATTATAGACTGATCGAGCTCTACTCATTTGAATTGCCACCATATCTTCAGTGAAGTATGATACACTGTGAAAATTGGGCTTACCAATCAATGCGCGAGCTCCTAAACGTCTTCCTCTACTCTCCCATTCAGTCGCAATTTTTACATCTTTCCTCTTGTCAACATTTTCCATCGTCTTTCCATATACGGCATTATTCAACAATTTGAAGAAATTCTTTTCAAAATTATTCTTAGCCAAGGTTCTATGATGAGTATTATGATCGATATACTGTTTTAACTAACAAAACTGTTTATACTTTAAAACTCTATGAATTTTAGCAAGCTTTAAACCATTCTTCAGACATTGCTGAAGATTCTGATAGTGAATTGTATAAGCAGTCTTGTCATTTAAATCAGTTATCAGCTTCGACAATTTACCATTTGGAGATTTTTTATTTTCTGCGCAAAATGGTAAATCATTGTGAGCGTCATGCAAATTAGCTGGATAGACTAAATTCATTATTGCTTGGATACATTTCGTGGATTGTGTGGAAGTCTGACGCTGTTAAATTTGATGCTAGGTCATCCAAAGTTGCGGCCATAAACCGGAAGGAATCTAAAAATCTCAGCTCAATTGTCTTTTTCTCGCTAACTCTGATATGCTTTGAAAGAGAGACGTATAACTCCTTGTTCATAGGTGTTTACGCCAAACACTCATTCTGACGCGACCGCATACCCCAGCGCTGCTCTTTCGCCCTCCCAGAGAAAGCAGCGCCATCTACTCCCCTGTAGATGCACATGCATTGCACGTCGGTCAGCGCAGCCAACCTCCCCGAGTGCGACCTGTCAACTCTTGACAGGTCAATGAGTTTTTGGTTGACTTCCGCCCCCAACTTGGCTTTCACTTCTTACTGTGACTTTGACTAGCGCGTGTACAACCTTAACTTTTACCTTTAATTTCGCGTGATAAAGCTTGCGTTTAGTGATCTCGACCGGCTTACGTTGTGTTAATTCTTTCCTTGTGATCGACTCGCGAGTGTTTCATCACCATCCCCACATTCACCATCCACACCACATTCACCATCCACACCACCATTATCACCATCATCACCACAAACATCACCACCACGATCATCATCAACACGATCATCATCAACACCAACCATAACTCCACCATCCACCAAAAACACACATTACATCGAACCATAAGTAAGTTTTTCAATTCCCCAGTCACTCTAAATTCATATTATTTTATATATTATATATCGGTGTGTTGCGCTCACCTGCGCACACATCCCCCACACAAACAATAGGAATCACATTTATATCCCCATCAATTAAATTTAATTCCTTGATGAACAAATGACAGTCATATCCGGAAAAATTATGAAAGAATATGGGGACAAAACTTGCAATTTGGAATTGTAGATTACAGCTGTCGTGTGCTGGACCCCTATAATCACCAGTAAGGTGACAATGATCCGCCACTCTGTCTGCACCCAATTCCAAATTACAAATATGGCAGTTTTTGCATTGACTGCTGAGGTGTTAAGGAGGCCAACGGTTTTATAACACTCAAATACTTATAATATACATCTAAAATATCCCTAACTAAAAATTCTACGAATTTTGTGGGAGCATCCTCCCCCAAATAAATTACGAATTTACTTAACCTATTATAACTACAATGAATGTTATAGCTAAAGGCCACAGGTATATGCTTACTAACTAAATTATTGCTATTATTACTACTACTATCTACACTACTTAAAATACATTCGAAGTCTGCATAGACAACGAATGGGACTGAGAGCTTACGCTCATGATTCTTAAAAGCTATGGTCGCCTTATTCTGCTCCGGCATAACTGTGACGACCTTATTACAGTTATGCCTGCCCATGATGCTGTTATCGCCGGAGTACTGCAGGCAGCTGTTGCAGAAATGTGCTGCATGCTCATGGTGCGTCTATTGGGAGCGTACCAGTACTCAAAGAGAAAAAAAGAAATGTGTATAAGTATAATACATTATATTCTTCTACATTACATTAATACATTATAATACATTATATTTTAATGGAAAACAATAACAAACAAAAATAAATTTAAAAAAAAAAAAAAAAGGAATATTTATAGGATTTTTATTTTTAACCTACCTTGAAATATTTTTAATCCACACATAGTGGGATCGATCCATGTCCTTAATAAGAAGCATGTTGACGTGATATTTTTTCTACGTTGATGCTATAGTATGGGCCGACTATAACACTAATATCTTCGTCAAACCCAAAAACATTGACGCTTATATCGGCATTAAGCCGTTCGAATCGTTCAATGTCTTTGAGTGCTAGAGGAAATGTTAAACACCCAAAGTTTACAACCATTCCATTAAATAGACTTATCTCGCTATCTTCAATATTCCAAATGTTGTAATTTTGGGGCCTTTGGGGGCTGCGATCGACGGCGGGACTTAGCGCTGCTATTACTCCCCATTTAAAACAATAAGCATCATTGTTTTTGATGTTGATGCAGGCATGCTTCTTATTCAGGACTGCTGGTAGGGGGATATAAGATGAGCCCTTGATTGGCCTATACTGATTCACATTTATTTCTAAATGTGACATCCTCTATAGGCTGCAACCACTATCTTTTTCGGAAAATTCTGATATCTTTTCATTCAAGTTTTGGAATTTCTTATTTATTAATGCATCCAGTTGTATGGAAGTTGCACATTTTCCATTTTTGTTTGAAATGCTTTCATTTCTATAATCATTTCATTATCCCCGGTTACCTTCACAAATTCGCAGAATAATTCAAATTGGAATTTAAATGAGAGGTGCTTCTCTAGCATATTCTCTAGCTTGTGCAAAATCTCGCATTTTCCTTGTTGAAAAAAAGTTTCAGGTAGGAGATTTCCTTCAACTTTATTTTCATATAGGATGCTCTCAATTCTTTCACTGAAGATCCCCTTCAAGCGCTTCAAAGTATTGTTTATTGGGGTACCAGAATTTTTCTTGTGTGTTATAAGTCCGAATGTGGTACCCCCAATTTTTCCCATCAACGTCTTCTGCGCATGTTGGACAATGCGATTTATTTTGTTGTACAAAACTACTATTGTTTGAGCAACTAGGTCCTGGAGTTGCATGCATCGTCCCCTGCACAATACTGCTATTTTTTGAGCAACTTGGCCTTGCATTTGCATGCATTGTTTGTTCATGCTTTAGCAGCATATAATTTCGGGCGACCTTTTTGTCGCATTCATTGCATGTAAGCATTTTTGCTTCATGGATTGTCTTTGTGTGCCTTAAGATGTTACGCTTGGTGGTAAATGATGCGGAACGCATCATAATTTGCATTTTATTATTTTGCATTTTTGATATATATTTGCAAAACGCGTGTGTGTGTGTGGCAATGAATTCTTGATTCTAAAATAAAAAAATTAAAAAACTAAATTATAATTATAAATAAATATAAAATTATTGAATATAAATATATATTATAAACTATAATAATATACATACACATTATTTGAAAAAAGGAAAATAATTAAAACAAACAAAATTTTAAAAAATATATAAAAAAGGGGAAATATAAAAAGTACAAAATAAAACATAGAAAAAAAAATTTAAATGCAATATATGTATATGAGAAAATAAAAAAGGAAAAATAATTAAAACAATAAATTTTAAAAAATATATAAAAAGGAAGAATATAAAAATGTAAAAATAAAACATGGAACAAATTTACAAGCAATGTATGCGAGAAAATAAAAAGGAAAAAAAATTAAACAAACAAATTAAGGTTATAGAAATTATAAAATAGCCAAAAAAAAAATTTTTTTTAAATTAACTATTTAAAGTATAAAATTTAAACAAAAAAGAATTAATTAACATATATGTAAAGATATTGAAACGGAAAATAATTAAAACAAACAAATTTTAAAAACTATATTATTTAAAAAGGAAAAACAAAAAAAAAAATATAAAAAAGTAAAACAGAACAAATTTACAATGTTGATTCGAAAATAAAAATGGAAAAAAATTAAATTAACTAATCAAAATAAGAAATTTGAAATCCAGAAAAATAAATAAAATGTTAAAAAGTGAAAATCTAAAAAGTAACAAATATAACAAAAAAAATTTAAATAATATACTTCTAAAGATATTAAAACGAAAAATAAATAAAACAAACAAATTTTAAAAACTATATTATATAAAAAGGAAAAAACAAAAAAAATATAAAATAGTAAAAAAGTAAAACAGAACAAATTTACAATATTGATTCGAAAATAAAAATGGAAAAAATTAAATTAACTATTAAAAATACGAAATTTTAAATCCAGAAAAATAAATAAAATGTTAAAAAAAGTGAAAATCTAAAAAAGTAAAAAATATAACAGGAAAGATTTAAATAATATACTTCTAAAGATATTAAAACGAAAAATAATTTAAACAAACAATTTTTAAAAATATATGAAAAGGAAAAATAATTAAACAACAAATTAAAATTATAAAAAAATTATAAAATAACCAAAAAAAAATTAAATTAACTATATGTAAAAAACAAAAAAAAGGAAGATGTATATTAAAAATTAAAAAAAAAAAAAATATTAATTACACCCTAAACAAAAAAAAATTTCCCTATTAATTGTATCGTACCCTGACAGGTACGTATGGTTCAACCAATGGTTATGGCGATCAGGGCGATCAACCGAACCGTAATTTACGACTTTATTTAATTGAAATTCCACAGCACTTTGGAGCTAGATTATTGCAGCTGGCGATAAAAAAAAAATTATAATGCTGCGTTTTCATGCGTGTACAAACACGTGCATGTTTTCCCTACTATCACACAACAGGTGATCAAAGCCCCGAAATTACTACTGTGTACCCAAACACTCACGCTTCATAGTGCAAGTGCTGATAAAAAAAGGTTATCCCATTAAAATGTCAACCGAACCTTAATTTACGACTTAATTTAATTGAAATTCCTTAGAACTTCGGAGCCAGATTGTTGCAGCTGGCGATCAAAGTGCCGAAATGAATCATCCTCTAAAATAAATAACAACAACAACAACCACATAGCAAAATTTCTGACTTCTACAATAGCTTAGCACTTTACCGATATACCAAACACACGTCATATAAAAAGACTAAAAAGTATGCTACTGTTGTATGTCGCGATCGCAATTTCCATCCAAGCTTTCATTAATGAAAACCTGAAAGCCAAGTCTGCAACCGCAGCGCTTTGTTTGGTAGCCAGAAGCTTTAGTCAAGCTTTGGAAAACCAAGCCAACAACCATAGCGTTTAGCATTGGTATTGATCGTGGAAGCTAGCTAGTAGCGAGCTCCCAAACCATAAAAATCATAGCTCTTTGCAGTGACCATAAAACGCTTGGTTTAAATAAATAATAAAAGTAATCCAAAACCAAACGCGGAAGAATTAAATTGAGAACGATTTAATTCTGCCGATATTGATATTTCGCAATACAGAAATTGCGAAAGAATGGAAATTGCGACACGCGCCAACACCGACCCACTTTGGTGCGGTCGACGGGTGCGTCGACCAAGCCAGAGTGGAACCAAGAAAAAGATTCCAACGGCAGTCTTGAAAATATATCCAAACGACGAGGTCGCCTTTGGAAACGCGTATAAAGTCGCGGTAAAATAGTGTTAAGAAAGAATGTAACGTAATATTTAGTGAGCGATTAAGTAATGCTCACATAAAAATTAAGTTAGTGTAAAGTACGTGTAAGAATAAAAGTAGAAAAACGATAAGTGAACAAATAAAGATAAAAGGGAAGCAATTAAAATTACTAAACAAGAGTTTTATTAATTGTCCCGAGGACAATTGAAATCGAGAAAAGACCACCCGAAGACACTACAACACTACGCTTTTCTCTTCCCTATTTATTCCCACCAAAGACAAAATCACACCTTTATTTCTAACACCGAGAAATTAGAAAAAAAGACTAAAAAAGTATGCTACACTACAAACTCCCCACTACGCCATCTACTTCGGTATAGCAAACGATCGGCATTCCTAAGTCAATATCACAGACACAAGCCTAAATGAACATTCCAAAGCACTTATCCACGATGGCCATCTGGTGGACGATAGCATAGTTACAAACCTATCGGCTAAAAGGTGAAAAATTATCCGAGAAAACATACCTAAAACCATATTTTAGCAAAGACACAATCCTAAATGGCTAAAAATGCAATAATCATTTAAAAACCCCCTAAGACTATACTTTCAGCAAGGACGCAATGCAACTTATAGCAAAGACACAACCCAATTTTTGGCAAAGACACACTCCTAAATATGGCTCATAGTAGCTCCCACTTTTCCTTTATGCCAAAACCGCCATATACCTACTACTGGCTTCAATTGTAAGCAGAAAGGTATTACTGCAAGGAGGAAGGCAAGAAGACATTGTATTATAGATAACTACTACCATGATGTCGGTAACAATACGCAATGATATGAACAGCGCATTCTTTTGTACGATCGGACAACATGCACATTAATAAAAATGTGAAGCTTGGATTCATTAAGCTTAGTATTCATATTTTAAAGCAATTTAAATATAAATTATTATTTAAGTTGATGATTTAAATTATTTTTTAAATACAGTACAACTTCGACAATCCGGACACATATAGTTTTAGGGCCGGTCGGATTAACGAGTTTTCCGGACTATAGAGTTTTCCTCTAACTCTGGATTTTCTGCTTTTTTCATAACTTTTCTATTTCCTAAAACAATTATACATACATATTAAGAAAATGGTTTATTACATTATTCAGGTTCAAATGTTACTGGGTCCATTATAGGTATTCGAAATAAATTGTTTTATCTTCTCCTTATTTTTTTTAATGTCGCAAATCGTTGATTTAGGAACATGTAATTTTTCGGCCACCTGCCTAATAGTTTTTCCCTCATCAAGACTTTGTAAAATATCACACTTCTCCTTTAAGGTTAGCGTTTTATGTTTGCGTTTATTATTTAAAAACATGGCACTTGGAATGGAATTAGGCAAACACCCTTGCGAAAGAATGAACTGAAACTGAAACAATGATAGTGCAAAATGTAAATCAAAGTATGAATAACAAAACATGCGAGTAAAAAACGGGAAACTCCGAATTTTAACATTTATTCTTGCATAAAAAAAATTGTCCGGATTGTAGAGGTAAAAATTTTAAATTGTCCGAAACATAGAGGCGTCCGAATTATTGGAGTGTCCGGACTGTCGAAGTTGTACTGTATTACATAAATTTTGTTTGTACATATGTTTGACTTATTTGAACTGCATATCGTCTCCTAAAATACAAAACATAACTTTTCATAAGTTTACAGGACAAGCAATAAACGATATAAAATTGAAACAACTTGAGATATTGAAACCAAATTTTCGAATATATATTAACATGAAACTAAAAATATATTTTAGATAAAAATATCTGTTTTTTAAAATGTTTTAGAATGAGTGATGATACATTATTTTGTTTAAGAAAATTATGCTCTTAATACGTTATTTTGAATTTCGGTTATATTATTTTGTGCACATATTATGTAGTATGATGAACCGAATCGGTTTCAATAAAAAACTCAATTCGAATTTTTATACCCTATACCTTAAGGTTAAGGGTATATATTGTTAAATATATAAACTTCCTGAATAAAACTTTATATAAGAACTTATTTTCCAAAAAAACATTATAACAGCACAACTGGGCACGGTCCGCCCACTTTGACAGTACTTATACAGTATAGATCATAAAAACAAATTTATTACCACGGAAATCAAGTTTAAATTTGAACACAATAATAAAACTACTAAGCCACTTATTTTGTTTTGAAAACAGGTAACAACCAAGCCTACTTTTATATTTATACAGTGACGTAGCTAGGATCAACTTGCAGCCCCAAAAATGCCTATCATTCAATACTTCATTTCCAACACTGCCGCCCCGAAATTGTGACGACTGGGGCGGACCGCCATACCTACCCCACCCTAGCTACGTCACTGTATAAATAGTAGGCGTGGTTGTTACCTGTTTTCAAAATTGTGATTATAAGATAGCTTTCCTTAAAACCACATAATTCCTCTAGTTTCAATTTGTATTTCACTCTATAATGTTATTGTTCTGCAATGAAAAATCTAGATAAATTAAAAATTTAAATAAATAAAACTATTTCGTTCAATTAAATTTTTTCAAACCTTTTAGGTGTACCCTACACCTCTAAGATCATCTAAGATTCGGCCAGGCCGAATATAGCACCAAAGAATATACAATATATAGAAGGCGCATCTCATACGAATTTTTGAACCGCAAAACTTGTTCCGTGGACGTAGCGGTACGTCCATGTTGCGCAACATTGAGTAGTTTTTTGTGTTGCTACGCATTCTCTCTATTCTCTTCTCATTGTTTGATAACTTCGTGTTATTTGCTTCTCATTGCCATTGCTTTGTTTTTGTATAAATACAAATCGGATTTGTTTGTTTTCGTTCATAAATGATTATGCGTAAGAAGAGTTGAGCGATGGAATCTTGTATATCAAAGGAGGTGAGAATGAAACGATGAAATTGTGGATTAAAGCAGGGGATGAGGGAAGAAGAGAATTTGACTTCTTTTTGATTCCTTTGCAATAAAAATTCAGGTGCTTACGTCTGTCGATCTTTTGATTTGGATTTTTTTTTGCTTAAGTAAAGGAAGTTAAGTTATTAAGTAAAGGAATTTTGTTTTTTGTAACATTTTGCCGGCATAATAAACTGTTTAGTATTTTAAATTAGGTTTATTATTAAATTAGGTTATTGTTTATTTGTGATTTTATATGTATAAAATTATAATATAATTGTTGTACCAATATGTTTTATTGGTAATTCGATACATTGAGCTCAATGCAGGGTTGATTTCGTTTTATTGCCTGCCCATAAGCAATGCTTCCTTAATAGAACTAAAATCATAAATTTTGAAAATTGTAGTCTTTAATTTAATTTTAATAACGGTTTTGGAAACTTCAATAACAAGGTAAATTCATACACGGTCAGACAGAAGCACTTTAGTTGTTAGTACAAAATAACAAACACAAAGTCTATCTTCCGATTCCTTCGTATAACATGTTCAATGTGTTTATATGCCGACTAAAGTACATTTTTGCCTATACAAATTCTTCAACAGCACGCTATGTTCGCAAAGTAGATCTTACGCATATTCGCTTGCATTGATAGTGCAAAATAACAGAATCAAAGTCGATCTTCCGATCCTTTCATACTCATTAAAAAAGATCTTCCGAACCACTCGCTCATTAGGAGATCATTCAATTTTGCTTTGTTACGAGCGCAGGAGTCTTCAGTTCGCAGTCAAAGTGGTCGACCGCGATATCGACCAGTTTTTCGACCTGAGCTTAACTCGACTCATTCAAACTAAATGTTGATAGCATCATTGGTCTCGTGAAATCTCTTTATGTATTAATACTCTTTGCCACAGGTGTCTCCCTTACACATCGTGGCAACGCATTCCATAGCCTGATGGCAGCAATGAAAAATAGCCGTGACGAAATTAAGGATTCGCAACGAGTAAGTACCCGACTTCTCGCGGATCTACAAAAGTGTAACTTATCAAATAAATACCGCGGAGTATTTAGTCAGTTACAGTCGGAGTAAGATTATTTAGCTGTCATTTGTTTGTTTACGAACGCTGTCAACATCTATTATTGAATGTAAAAAAGCATAACATTATTCATAAAATTAGCAATTCTCACCACAAATATTAAAATGAGAAAAGAAAAATTAAGCAATTAACAAATAAAAGGCGCGCCAACCTTAGCAGAAATTTAATATTCGCGATGGGAAAACTTATGACAGAGTACGCTGTATCAATTCAAAATAGAAGCCATAGCATTTGGATACTGGTGAGAGTCTTCACATACATATTCATAAGATAACACAACTTGAATTTCTAAAATGCAGGAAAGGTATGGAAATTTTTGGGATATGGACGTTCCTAAAATGAACGAATTGTACTCTACTCCTCGTAGAGTTCTCCAACTCTCTCGAGAAACATGCCCCAGAGAGGCATGACACGAACTATCGTCGTTGCATAACTGATGGCAAGCGCGTGGCTATTGCTTTGTATGCTTTAAAGTCCTCAGCGGAGTTCAACCCTGTGGGACGGCTGTTTGGTGTCTCCAAGACGAGTGTTTGGCGGATACTTCATGAATTCTGCCTTCAAGTGTGGCTAGTTCTAGTTCTCCAATACCTAAGTAGTGAAGTTTTCACTCAGGAAAGGATAACAGAATGCGTGAATAGTTTCACAACAATAGGGTTTCAGCAGTGCTTCGGAGCAATTGGTAAAGTGTTTAGTTGTTTTGTTGTTTAATAGGTAATTGAATTTGAGACTTGAACCAATTCCAATACCTTTTATTATTTTATAAGTGTAAATTCGGAACTTGAGCCGAATCCACACTTTGTATTATTTGAGTTATAATAGTTGAGTTGAATAAGTACACATTGATTCTATGTTGAATACTAACTATTTCTTTATTGAATCGATTTAATTTATAGATAAAAATACTTAAGCTAAGCAGAAATAACAATAAGAAAATAACAAAAATATAAAAAGTATTTCCTAATTGACAAAATATCATTGTGAAACAATTTAAATTAAAAAGGAAGACAAATTATTAAAAACGCTACATTAGTGCGCGTCAGCAAATTCGTAAGGTAAATTAATTGTTTTGAATTCTGTCATCGACCGCCCGCGTAACACGAGAGCAGTCAATGACACTGAGCTATAATCGCAGTCGATGACCCAGTTCAAGCTAGAAAAAATGCTTCCGTTAGCATAGCGAATAGCGACACCATATTTTGTTCAAGACGGTTGCCATATCGAGGTACGACGATCAGCTGAAGAAGCCATAGAGTATCCTAATTATAAAGGATGGTACTCAATGGTACTTCTCGCCCTGGCGGATGACAGTTCGTTCTACTAAGCAAACCATAAAATTTCTTATGATTACATGATTAATTTCAGATATAGATATATGTATATCAATGTCGGAGATCCAGGGCGATGCAATGATTCAGATATTTGATATCATTGGTCTCGTGAAATCTCTTTATCTATTAATACTCTTTGCGGCTACGTCCACGGAAATTTTGCTGTTCAAAAAATCGTATTAGATGCGCCTTCTACATATTGTATATTCTTTGTAGATAGCAAGGAGTATATATTATAAAGAGATTTCAACGCAAGCAACTCGTTGAAAATAACATGAGATCGTGCCGCCATTTAAGGTGAGAGAGCAAATCGACGCTGGCTGCGGCCGCTGCTGCGAACCAAACAAAGGGAATGAAAACAGACGGCAGCAAAGCCTTTGGTTTCGCAGTTACACGTGTGAGTGAATGCAATGCTGATATCGCGACAGCTCCCTTACACCACATGCGTTTTACGACATAGATTTGTAGGTTTTTGTTGTCTTTCTTATGAATCTGTTTCCTACCTTCGCGTACCCCTGGCCTAAAAGCTCATGACTTGATTTTTATAATTGAAATGAAATAACACTTTTTGGTTTGTCTTGTGTCTGAGTGTTCTGTGTTTTTGCTTTGAATGCATATCCCTTTATACAGCGTTGGGATGCTTCAAAACGAACGGGATTTACGAGTCGATTGTAGCGCTCCTATGCACAATTCATATACGGTAGCTGAAAATATTATCAGCATATCCGACACGAAGAATCTGTATTTTCGATGTGTTCGATATAAGAACTGCGTGAAGCCACTGAACTGAAAACAGAAAGTAGGGCAAAAAACCAAAGGTTTTTAGATTAAGTTAGATAAGATACGAGTAGATAAGTTAGTTAAATTTTTTGTTAGTTTATCATTAATTAGTATTTTAATAATTAAACTAGAATAAAGAATTAAATGAATTTTGTTAGTTCAACAAAATTTTTCCTAAATCCTTTCTTCCTATGCTAAACTAATAATAAATACATATATAAAACATAAAGAAAGAACAGTTATTTTCCCGAAAATGCAGTTGGCTTCGCGCAATTCGCATAACTAACTCTGCATATCCAAGCACGCCATAAAGAAATGTAGTTCAACAAAATACAGATTTTTGGTATCGGATATGCTGATAATATTTTCACCTTCCGTATATGAATTGTGCATAGGAGCGCTATAATTGACTCGTAAATCGCGTTCGCTTTGAATCATCCCAAAGCTGTATAAAATTCAAAACAAAAACACAGAAACTCAGCACCAGACAAACCAAAAAGTGTTATTTAATTTCAATTATAAAAATCAAGTCATGAGCTTTTAGGCCAGGGGTACGCGAAAGTAGGAAATAGATTCATAAGGAAGACAACAAAAAACTACAAATCTATGTATGTAAAATGCATGCGATGTGAGGTAGCTGTCGCGATATCAGCATTGCACTCACTCACACGTATAGCTGAGAAACCAAAGGCTTTGCTGCCGTTTGCTTTCATTCCTTTTGTTTGGTTTGCACCAGCGGCCGCAGCCAGCGTCGATTTGCTCTCTCACCTTAAATGGCGGCACGATCTCATGTTATTTTCAACGAGTTGCTTGCGTTGAAATCTCTTTATAATATATACTCGTTGTAGATAGTCTTCGTTTGAGTCAACGAGTATATATTTCAGTAGAGATAGAGTAGAGTAGAGATTTCAACGCAAGCTACTCGTTAAAGACAACATGAGATCGTGCACGGACTTGGGTCGACAGAGAAAATTGACGCTGGCTGCGGCCGCTGTTTATGATTATGAACTGGGACGAAATACCTCTCTTTTAATGCAGATATAATTTCGTCTCCATTCTTTTTTTGTACAGTAGAGAATAACAATACCTACATACATATAGTTCATTGAAATTGATTAATGCTGTAAACACATAGAATGTAGCTCAGCGACATTGTAGCTGCATATTGTCAAAATTACACAAGCTCTTATAGAAAACGAGAAACAAATAAAAGGTAGCCGCTGCCTCTGCCAATGACGGCGACAATTTCGGAAAAGTTTCCAATTTTGTCGCTGTCGCTGCTCTTGTTCTCCTTCTCTTTATGATTGTTTACATGGTATTTAACATTTGAGTTAATATTTTGAGGCAAAATCGTACTGTGTGAGTTTTTATATGATAATTATATTAAATTAAGCTTTATTTATCTATTAGTTTTTATTTTCAGAATGGATTTTGCGGATTTGATTTTGTAAAAATTAAACCAGCTGTTCTCTGCGGCGTCTCAGCAGCGCAGATTTTTGACAATTTGCTGAGACTGGTGTAGCTGAGCTACATTCTATGTGTTTACAGCAAAGACTATAAGACTGGAAACTCTTGAAAATGCTATGATTGTGTGCGTGCCACGAAGAGCAATGCAACAACAATTGCTAAGAAATTTTTGTTTACATAAAACCCCGGGGTCTTTATGTACACAAAACAAATGAGGTGATTTTTGTGTCAAGAAAATTGCGTTTTAGATGGAATTTTCACAGCACAAAATGAGCACTTTCACTTTAATGTCCACTTAATTAATTGTATAGAATATGTTCGAAATCCTTAAAGGCACCTTTTTTTGAAGAATTACTAAGTATCATTATTGTTATTTAATAGCAATTTAGAATAAAAATTTATGATTTTTCGCTTCCCGACATCTTTTTTTTTCAGCGTCTAAGCTCACCACCGCTTGTGTCTCCAGAGATACCAACTAACTGCATGGAAATGAGATGCCAAGACTATTTTTGAGACTGTTGCGTTTAAACATTAAAAATATTTTTATTTTTAAAATGAAATAAAGCTGTATCAAACTTTATTTGTTCTAATAACTTTTATTTATTATTAAATTATATGTTTGCAACCATATTTAAAGCAAATAAAATTGAATCTATAACAAAATTTCTTATATTTTATATTATTGGTATCCCCGAAACAAAACACAGCAAAAACTGTGGTAAGTTACTGCGCCAAGTACCGATATTAGACTTCTTCTGTGTTTACGAAATTTAGCATATTGAAATTACAATGCCGCGACAAAGAAAATGCATTTTAAAATGCAATTTAGAAGCTACGTGCTTTGCATTTCCCGACGAAATGCAACAGCTTGAACGGTGAGTCAAAAAACAAGTTTTCCGCGGTATTAATACAACTATTTATTTATTTATTTATTTATTTATTTATTTATTTATTTATTTATTATTATTTCCAATCTACCGGGCAAGCCCTTACAGATTACATTCAAGATTGATATACAATTTAGGTACTATATAAAATTCTCTCCAGCTGTAACTTGAATCTATGCCTTACCATATCAAAATCAACAAGGCTAGCAACGCTATTACAGTGCGTTAAACACCTGGAAATGGGTTCATTGCAACCATAATTGGTTCTATGACTTTCAGTATGGAATAATAATGGATCTCTAAGTTGGCGAGCAGGAACACGGAATGGAATAATAGCCAGTAATTCTGAACAGTTAATATTACAATCGATTATGTCTTTGACAAATAAAACATTGATTAGCTTACGCCTCATTGAGAGATTCTGAAGATTCAGCAGGCGACATCTATCTTCATAATTGGGCATGTTTTCCCAATCGTAGAGATGCCGTAGAGCAAACCTTGAAAAACGCTTTTGAATGCCCTCGATTCGAGCAATTGAATTCAAGTAATAAGGATCCCATATAACGCTGGCGTATTCTAAGATGGATCTCACTAAACTAACAAATAGTGGTTTACACGTAAAATGATCCCTGAAATCCCTTGAATTACGCTTCACGAAACCCAAAAATGAGTTGGCTTTAGAAATCATATAATCCATATGGGTACTAAAAGAAAAGTTCTCATCAAAATATATACCTAGGTCTTTACATTGGCAGACTCTCGGAAAGGTAAGACTAGAATCGTAGGTGTAGTCAAATTTAATCGGGTGTTTACGCCGGGAGAAAGTTAAGACTTTGCATTTGTCAAAATTTAGATTAAGATGGTTACATTCACACCAATTAATAAGTGAGTTAATGTCTTTTTGGAAATCTATGCAATCCTTAATAGTCTTAACTGACAGAAAAATTTTTAGGTCGTCAGCATACAAAAGGCTTCTGCAGAAAGAAAAAGCATACGGCAAGTCATTTATAAACAGATTAAAAAGCAAGGGACCCAAGTGGCTTCCCTGTGGGACACCCGACTTTGCCGCAATAGGTTCAGAGTAGTATCCCCCGATTTTAACATATAAAATTCTATTGGTTAAGTAGGAGTTAAGCCATTTCAAAATTGTGGAGTGAAACCCTATATTCTCAAGTTTACATATTAATAAATTGTTCTGTATGCTGTCAAATGCTTTTTAAAAGTCAGTGTACAGGACATCGACTTGTGATCCATTTTCTATAGCATTAACACAAAAATTAGAAAAAATAGCAAGATTCGTGGACGTAGATCTTCCAGCAAAGAAACCGTGCTTTTGATTGGAGATAACATTTTTTGTTAATGTAAAAAGTAGCTTACTGACAATTTTGTCAAACAACTTAGGTATAACCGAAAGTTTAACAATAGGCCTATAATTTGTAATTAGATGTTTTGGCCCTGACTTAAATATTGGTGAGATAGAGGCAAACTTCCACTCATCGAGAAACTCACCCAGAAAAAGGGATTTATTAAATATAGAACATAAAGCAGAGTGTAATGAGGAAGCACAATTTTTCAGAAAAATCGGAGGTAGCAGATCGAAGCCCGCACCTTTCTTACAGTCGAGCTCCCTCATCGATTGTAGTACTTCCTCGTCAGTTATGCATAAGGAGCCAATGCCAATAAATTGAGGTAATCGTGAGAACAAGAATTCTTCACGCAGATTGTCTCCCCTATTATACACCGAGCCAAAGTGAGTTGCAAAAAGGTTACAAATATCCTGAGGGTTCTCTGCAGAGCTACCAAGCATTTCCATAGATTTAGGAAAACCACCTGATTTTCTTTTAGAATTTAAAAATATCCAGAAAGATCTTGGATTGGATTTAATACTACTCTCAATATAGCTAAGATATTTCTTATAAAGAAAGTTAGACAGAAATTCGTATTCTCGCCTACGCAAAATAAAATCGTTCTTGGCAACAGACGTATTGGATTTCTTAAACATTAGATGAGCTTTATTCCTCAGGTTTCTTAAATTAATAAGTCTTCGATTATACCAAGGATGTTTGTAGCGTCGTTTTTTGACAATAAGCGGCACATATAAATGAAGACCTTCATTTACCACGCACTTAAATGCTGAATACATGCCGAACAAATCCCTTGAATAAAGAACTATCCTCCAATTGATCGAACAGAAAAATTTATTGAGAGATTCAAAATTTGCATTTTTAAAATCATAGTAGTAACAATTTTCATCTTCACGTATATGAGCAAATGTGATGAATTCAAAATTAATTACTAACGCTTTATGATGAACAGAATTATTGGCCAGTGGCAGATCGCAACTCGATAATTTGTGCTTATAGCCATTTCTAATGAAAACTAAGTCTAACATTCTAGATATATCATTCATCACATTATTGATCTGAAACAAATTGAACGAATAAAGCGAGTCACAAAAAACCGATTCAGTGTAACTTTTCACATTAAAAGGTAGTAAAGAATTTTCATCCGAACAGAAATTCCAATTAACGGAGCCAAGATTGAAGTCACCAAGCACAATAGGTGTTTGATGGTTACTCAATGAACCGACAATAGACCCAATATTAAAAATATGGTCATTGTATAGATCCAGGCTACTAGCTGGAGGGATATAACTTAAAATAATAATTAATTCATTTTTGCTAAGTAAAGGATTATTTCCAAGAGATACTGCCACGCAAATCTGCTCAATAGAGTCGTCACATCGAGGAAGTTGTACGTATCTGCTTACAAACTCCGCTGAGACAGCAAGCAAGAGACCGCCTCCTCTCGAAACATTAGGACTCAATACACGCGATAAACTTCGTAATGTGAGTCAAATAGTTCACCGGATGAAAAGTGGGGCGTCAACCATGTTTCGACTAGCGCCACAATCTCATTGTCATGCGAACAGGATGCCTTATAAAACTGGCAGGTCTTCGTACGAAGCCCACCCACGTTATGAAAATAAATTCGAGCAGACTGAGATGAAGTACTAGACGCAATGCAAGGCTCATCTGTTAAGTGGTGAGCTGGGTGGTCACTTCTCTCCGAAAAAAACGAAAAGGCTTCAATCGCACTCCAGCTTGCCAAACTGACGGGTCCATAAGCTGATCAAGTAGTGATGGTGTAACTCCAACTTTAAAACTAACCTTCTTCAGGTCATCAGGATTCACGTCCTTCTTCACAAGTTGAAAGCAAGCAATGTGACTTTTGTTTATTTTAGCATGCTTCTCAATATAATTGATCAAGTCATCAGCTGATACTGAAGGTTTGAAGTAGGAAATATGTATCCATTTTTTCCTTTCCACAACTTCCAAGTCCACAGCATCATTTTGGCCAACCAATAAATCCGAATGATTTTCAAATTTTTTGGCTGATTTTTTAGATTTTTTCCGTATTGTTACCCAGTCACTGCATAATGGAACCGCAGAATTAGCTTCTCCATCACTTATCTCCACAA
Organism: Myopa testacea; assembly: GCA_949629155.1. Classification (NCBI taxonomy): domain Eukaryota; kingdom Metazoa; phylum Arthropoda; class Insecta; order Diptera; family Conopidae; genus Myopa; species Myopa testacea. Next base: position 22,076,326 of record OX451347.1, read on the forward strand.
CAGTACAGTGAGAAGATGCCGACGCCGCAGGAGAACCAGTAACAGGTATTATATCAATACATTCAGCAGTTCCTACTGGGTCATTACATTCGACATTTGTCAACGATGAGAGCGAACTTGATTCGGCAGAGAGTTGCTCAGCAGGCATACGAGGCACACAAACGTGAGAGCTTGAAGAACCGTTCTTCGACTTGGAAGCAGCAGCAGTATCGCTCACATCAACGAGAGATGATTTATGTATATCAAGTCTCTTTGCAAATTTCGCAAATAAGCCGTTAATTCTATTTATTTCTTTTGAAAGAGTTGAGAAATCCGAAATTAAATTTGTGGAAATGAATAGACACTTGTCGCAATTAAACACTATGTTTTTAAAGTCCTTGTACAAATTATAAGCATCTGGAGTAATGCCATGACAATTCGCGTGAACCTGCTTTTTGCATAAATTGCAACAGACAGCGATAGATTTAGAATAATTATTAGAACACTTAGCGCACGATTAGTTCAGACATTGCACTTCGAAGGTTTGCTGAGAACTGTTTAACAATTCAATTTAACAATTAAACATTGCAATCGCATTAATTAAAGTGGTCAAAGTGCTCAGTAATAAAGTATTAAGAAAGTTCATGGCAACGAAATACATTTCAGTGTTAAGTGCTAAAAAGTGATATGAAAATATTTATGTTTAAAACTCGAAAGATATATTATTAGTTTCTAAAGTGTTTGCTTTTACAGGAGAAAGGAATGGCTTCGCAGGCTAGGCATCGTTGGACCAACAGCGAAGAACATATACGTGTGCCAGAACCATTTCTCTGCCAGGATGCGCAATGGCAAGAATTTGACGAAGGATGCCCTCCCAGATGTCAACATTTCCAAAAATATATATAGTAATTTATCTACGGAAGTGAGTAAAATCAATCCGATAGTCGAGCTTTTCCAAAAGAAAAAAATAGATAGGCAAATTCAAACATGCAGGTCTCTTAGTGAGAATACGCCCAGAAAAAGAAAATTGATTGATAGCAATCAAGAGCTCAGAAAAAAGGTTTTAGATTTAGGAAAAGAAGTACAGGTTTTTAAAATAGAAAACGCAGGTTTAGTGACTCAGAATTTGACTTTGACTGAAGAAAACAGAATTCTTAGGGAAAAATTAAGTCAGGAAGTAGATGAGGAACCAAATATTAGGGAACTACTCCTAAAACTTCCCACAAATATGGCAATGTGTGTACAAAATTGTTTTAGAAATTTTTCTAGACATCCAAAAGGCAGGAGATATGACGACAATTTGAAGACAATGGCTTTGGGGGTCTATTTCTTGTCGCCTTTGTCGTATCGATTTTTGAAATCTTCCCTAAATTGGCCAGAAGAAAGAACTCTTAGAGAGTTCACTTCTGATTGGCCTAAATCTCCAGGATTATCTTTAATAAATCTAAAAGCCCTGGAGCTTCGATGCCAGGGCTTTTCATTAGATCAAAAATTAGTCACCCTTTCTTGCGATGAAATGAAGCTTAAGGTCCATTTAAAATTTGATAGGGCTAGAGATAGGATCACTGGTCTTGAGGATTTTGGGGATGAAAACCGAACTTCAAGATTAGCTAATAGCGTAATGGTTTTCATGGTGCAGGGTATCCAAGGCCCACATTGGCTGCAACCATTTGCATATTTTTTTGTACAAAATTCCTGCAAAGGCGATATTGTCAAAAAATATGTTTTAGAGGCTATTGGCCAACTGCAGAAAATAAAACTGCGCCCATGCCATTTTGTTTGCGACCAGGGCTCCAATTTTGTAAAACTTGCAGCTTCATTAGGGGTCACAGAAAATAAACCATATTTTGTGGTAAATGGGCAGGAAGTTGTATTTTTCCACGATCCACCTCACCTTTTAAAGAGCAGCCGAAATTGTTTGATAAAAAAAATCTGATTACCTTTAATGGCGGCCGGGTTAGCTGGGACGACATAGTAAAAAATGCTTTTGCCTATGTTAGTGGTTGGCTTTTCTTTAAATTGTATAAACTCAATGATTGCCGCAATCCTCTTCCATACCTCGGTGAAGAAGCTGTGACAGGAGAGATTTTATTTGCTTTTGAAAAGCAATGTGACAAGTATAATATGATTAGGCCCCCACATAGTTTCCTTTCATTAGTGTCTAGATTAGAAGATAGGTTTTGTGAATTGTTTAATGAAGCTTGTCACAGAATAGGAGTTAGTCAGTACCTTTTTGATAAACTTATCGGTATGGTACCTTTTGTTTGTTGCATTAACTGCAGCAGTGAGGCTTTCGTTGCATTATTTGTTAGAATACGGATATATTTTGTACTTAGGTTTTTTAATAGAGACGCTTCACTTTTTAATTTTAAAAACAAGTTTCTTCGCATTTCGCATCGATAGATTTTGCTCAACTTCCGTAGAATAGTTTTAATTGAATTTTTATTTGGTAAAATAATTTGTAATGTAATATATATATATGTATAATAAAGTATTTAATTATATGGGTGCAATAGGCCTACAGGGGAACCAACATCCAAAAAAAAAGGTATTTCAGTTGATTTTAAAAAACAATATATCTCCTAAACTGTAGTTTAATGGTGTCGTTGGGCAGGTATTCAAATTACCTATCCTTTATATTAACCAATCTTTTATCGAAAAACGTTTGTTTTTCAAAGAAAATTCAAATTTAGACTTAGCAAGCGTTTCTTTGTTTTTATAATGTTTGGCAAAAATTCGTATTTTTTAGTGTTATTGTTGATTTTCTCCTAAAATCTTGATGTTATATATATATCTATAAAGGTAAGAGATCATAATTTCAAATTATATAGATTATTTATACATTTTATTCAGACAAAAATTATTGAATAGAAAAAATTATATAAAATATCTTAAATTTTATTTTTTTATAAAAGTAAAAGTTACCCCAAAAAATTATAGTTTACATAAATGAAAGGTAATTCGATTACCTTTTCAACGATAATAATAACATCTAACATCATCTCAATAAAGTTAGGAGAAATAGACGTGAAACTTTCAAATTTCAAAGGGCTGTAACTTAAAAACTATATGAGCTGGAGAAAAATGGTTGTTGTTCTTATAATTCTTATGAGGAACAACGTAAACCTTTTTCCCACAATTTGCAATAAAAAATTCTGAAAATATATTTATTCACCATTTTATTATTAATTAAATTGAATTAAATATTGTTAGCAGATTGACATCTCCACCCGTTGCCATGTGAACGAATTTTTTCTCAACTTCACCAAACGGGCAACAACAATTCAATGCGAAATTACACGTATAGTGTACATGTGTTTTCATTTTACGATTTTTGAGTGTAGTAGAAGAGTCTTATAGGCTTTGGTTTACAGCAGAAAAGCACCCAAAAAGCACCCCGTAAAATCAATATTGCATGCGTGCATGTGATACTGCGGCGAAGTACACTTCGTGCGGCGAAGTACACATGAGAGGACAAAGCACACGATTTTGTGCGGCGAAGTACACATGAGAGGACAACGCACACGTTTTTTTGTCATAGGTTTAGTGAAATTTCAGCAAAATGCATATGTATTAAAACAGCGAATTCGAAGTGTCCTATCTCATTATCTCTGGTTTACAGCATAAACTGTACAGACGCTAGGGGGACGGAACCGTTTTCGTGTGGCCTATTTATCAGCCTTATAATGTAAATAGTTTCAAGGCGTAAACGAAAACGAAACATATTTTTTTTCATGAGTTTTGTTTTGTGCTTTTCGTCATTTTTCGTTTGTTTGACAACTGCGCATAACAAAACTCGAGTGAAATCCACAAAACGCAAAAAATGCTTGTTGGTATTTTTACATGCTTTGCAGATTTTATCAGCTACGCGTGTTATAATGCTTCGGCAGTTTCCAGGAAAAAAGGCGAGAAACTACGCGAAAGCAAGAAGACTATCGCCTAGTGTAAAATTGTTTGTGTTTTGCAAGTTGTCGAATTGTATGTGTCGAATTTGTATGTGTATAGTGTTACCGAAACGCATTTGCTCTGAATTCCACCCGAAATCTTTGCGTTTCTAGAAATTACTTATAAAAATACTTCAAATATTGTGCACATGGCAACATTTTCTGTCTGCAATAAAACGAATGTCTGCAAAACGAACGAAAAGCTTCCTTTATACTAATTTGGGTCGTTTCGTTTTCATTTGTGTTTTCGTCTTGAAACTATTTACTCTATAAGGCTGTACATATAAATTGAAAATGAATCTATATGATTCAATATGAAAACAATTTTGCAGGTCATGATTTTAGATGTTGAATATTCTGCAATTCACAAAATTGAAATTATATTTTATTTGAGATTTTGATGACAAAATTCGTTATAATCAAATTCTCTAAATGGGACATCAAAGGTTAAAAGCCCAAAATCCATTGCTCGTTCGACTGCCACAATTAGTTCCAATTGTCTCTTTCTACAAAGTCCCGTTTTAGAACAGCTTAACACTTTTCCCGTATGTGGCGAAAGAAACTGTTTCAATAATTCTGTATTTTTGAAGTCTAGCATCAAGTACTCATCTCTGCAAATCGGACATGGATTGCCTGTGGTTATAATACCCTTACGTATGCAAGTTTTCCTTGTTTTACTCGGAGCAAATAAACCCTTGTGATTACGTCTATTGATAAGATAAAACGAAATTCGAAATTAATTAGAACTGTAAACTTGGAATTGTTTACCGGTATTGTTCCCACACAAAGCGCTCACCGTACGCCTTGTGATAAGCCAAACTTTTCAAGTAATTTATTGAAACCTCGGGGGTTATTTGAGCACAATCCTTTTGCAGAGCTTTTATGTCTGCTGTTATGGTCGAAAAATTACTCAGTGAAGTTGCTTTCGGTTTTCTTGCCAAAAGCTGAAAAGTTTTTGTGAAGACTGACGGAAACATTGCAAATAGTAGACTTAACCTCGGGGCGAAAATGAGAAATTTTACCGCATGAGAAATCTTAGGCTAAAAAGTTATGAAATAGAAAGTAATTGCTACTATACATTTTTGAATCATACTATACTAGAGCCCAAATAAATGGTTTGAACACAAAGACCTACGCCGAAATATTTGAACCAATTTTTCGCCGTCGCCACCAACTACTCGTCGTATTATGCCGTGTTTACACGTGGAGCACCATTTATTGTTGTTTCCCCACCCAAAACACAAGATGCACTGTGGGAGCAGAACGGGATCCTTCCGGTACCGCCAACCGTGTTGTTGTTTTTGTTGTTGTAGCTTGCGGAAATAAATGAAAGGTATTTAAGTTACCTTTCTAACGATATACATTTATACCGGATATCTTCTATAGTTAAGAAGATATTAGGCAAATAAATTAAAATTTCAGTGGGCTATAACTCAGAAACCAGAGGGGCAGAAGATGAATTTGTTGTTGTTGGGGTCTGCTCCACATGCTACAACAACAACACGATTGGCGTTACGGGCGGATCCCGTTCTGCTCCATAGTCTAAAATAAAGTATGTATTGTCATCATATTTAAAAGTAAAAGTCTACATATTTAATAAGGAGGAATAGCACTTGCTATAAACTTAAATTTCATTGTTGTTGTTTTTTATGCTAACTCCAAAAACAAAAACAGTTTTTGTCACTCTCGTTTGGTTCCAACAAAGAATATACAATATATAGAAGGCGCATCTTACACGATTTTTTGAACGGCAAAATTTGTTCCGTGGACGTAGCCGTACATCCATGTTGCGCAACATTGAGTAGTTTTTTGTGTTGCTACGCATTCTCTCTATTGTCCTTTCATTGTTTGATAACTTCGCGTGCTATTTTGATAATTTCGTGCTATTTGCTTCTCATTGCCATTGCTTTGTTTTTGTATAAATACAAATCGGGTTTGCTTGTTTTCCTTCATAATTGATTATGCGTAAGAAGAGTTGAGCGATGGAATCTTGTATGTCAAAGGAGGTGAGAATGAAACGATGAAATTGTGGATAAAAGCAGCGGATGAGGGCAGAAGGGAATTTGACTTCTTTTTGCCAAAAAGAATAAAAACGGTTTTTGGAACCTGACTATCTAATCTAGCTAAGCAACTATGCCATCATGAATAGTTGCTCCTAATGTTTTTTAAAAAAATTAAAAGTTTTTTAACGCACATCAAGAATGTCCACAAATTTCTAGTAGAATTGAAAAAATGAAAATGAAGAATTGTTTATTAATTTAAGTTAATTCTATTCCTTTGTCCCTAATAATCTGTTGTTTTTTAACAGCAGATAAGAACAAGCCTAATTGTTAGGCAGCAGGCAGCAAAGGGAGGAAGCAAAAGGGATAAGAATATTATCAATTTTTTGTTGATAAAAAAACAAAAGTCAAGTATTTAACTGTTATGGCCTTGCTTGCCTAATCTGTACGAAGAAGAATGTTCCTAACTATAATATTTCGATAGAAAAAATTGGGTGATGGAGTGAATGACCATCATTTTGTCCGCAGTAAGTATTAGTAACTCATCGTATGAATGGCGACCATCCGGCGACCATGGACTAGAGAAGGGGAACCCCAAATGGACCAACCTGAAGTTAGATGTGGTGTCGACAAACGATACTAGAGTTAGTGTCAGTGTGCTTAATTAGAGCACATTTTTAAAACAGTCATCTATACGTGGTTGTCGAGGCGGAAGGACATACTCCGGGTGAAGGTGTGCGCGAAGTAGGATAGTCAGTATTGTGGACGGACAGGACTGTCTAAAACGGTATTGGAAATAGCCAAGACTACCGTAGAACAGAGGTTAACAGCCTTATAATGTAAATAGTTTCAAGGCGTAAACGAATACGAAACATATGTTCTTCATGAGTTTTGTTTTGTGCTTTTCGTCATTTTTCGTTTGTTTGACAACTGCGCATAACAAAATTCGAGTGAAATCCACTAAACGCAAAAAATGCTTGTTGTTGGTATTTTTACATGCTTTGCAGATTTTATCAGTTACGCGTGCTATAATGGTTCGGCAGTTTCCAGGAAAAAAGGCGAAAAACCACGCGAAAGCAAGAAGGCTATCGTCTAGTGCAGCGGTCGGGGAACTTTTTTAATCATTAGCCCAAAATATTTTTGTGTAAGTTGATATTACCCCATGGCGAAGAGCAAAAAAAAAACGAAATCGCTTCTTTTTAGCATCTTTCATATTATAGCCCCCATGATAATTTTGAAAAGAAAACAATAACTAAAAATTTAATTTAAACATCATTTATTCAATTTATCAATGTAATACCTAGTAATACATAACGGTAATAATAGTAATATATGTAATATACAATTGAGGTACTGTAACAAATTATAATAATAATAATGGTGGTACAAACAAAAATTAGAATTGAAAAAAAAGAATAATTGAAAACATTCTTCCTTCACGTTTTGGAAAAATGATGTTGTTTCATGTTCGATAAGAGCGATTTCAATACAGTCTTCGGCGTTTAATCGATTTCTGTTCTTCGTTTTTATGTTCATTAGAGTGGAAAAGCCTTGTTCGTACAAATATGTTGTTCCAAATGGCAACAATTTTTTAACCGCCTCTTCATGGGCAATTTTGAAAGCCTTTGCAGCTTCTGACATCCAAAAAGACGACAGATTTGGTTTACTCTCAAATTGAATACGTTCTTCAATATTAGATCGAAGTACAAGAATTGCTTCTGCCAAACCTGAAGGTTCTTCTGGTATCATAGCAATTTCACATTTAAAAGGATCTACAATCTAACTGACAGTACGTGTATCAAGATCTGGAAAGTAATCTGAAAACCGCTTTCTGAGTTTGATAAGATGTCTTACAATTGTATCCTTGATGTCAGCAAAAGTAATATTTTCGCAATCTTCCACAAACAAAGCTAATAATAGTAGAAAATAAAGTAGGTCCGTATATTCAGCTTCACCGTCCTGACATAATTCACGAAATGTCAGCCGAGTGTTCAGTGCATGTCCCTTGATAAAATTTACAATATTGATGACATCATGCAAGACGGCTTCCAGTGTAGGTTCTAAATATTTGACCATAAGGGCCTGGCGATGGATCATACAGTGAGTAACTTCAATATTTGGGTTATTTTTTTTACGAAAGCCGAAAAACCATTAATATGACCCAGCATAGCTAGAGCTCCATCCAAAGATACGGAAATACAGTTTTCCCATTTTAAACTTTGCGCATTGAAGTATTCATTTACTTTATTGTAGACATCAATTCCACGAGATCACAACTCAAGAGGAGAACAAAACAGCAATTCCTCTTCCAAATTATCTGCACCTTTGTAGCGAACATATACCATTAGCTGTGAATTGCTACTAAACTCAGTTGTCTCATCAAGCTGAATAGCAAAATATTTAGCCTGTTTTAATGCGAAAATAACATGTTCCTTCACATTTTCTGCTAATATAGAAATTCGTTCTTTCACAATTCTCGCAGACAAGGGTTCTGAATTCAGTTTCTTCGCTTCTTTTTGACCACACATAATCTCTGCATTTGTACAGCAGCTGGTTTAACCAAATCTTCACCAATAGTGTATGGTTTCTTATTTCGAGCAATCAACCAGGCTACTTCAAAGCTAGCACTTGATGCTGAATGCTGATCAAATGTACCAAGCAAGTTGCTATTCAATCTTTGTTTCTTAACAGATATTTCTAAATTTGAAAAGTATTCTCGCGGTTTGGAAGACAGGTGTGAATGCAAATTATCTAAATGTTTCTTCAATTGACTTTTTTTGAAAGATTCTGAAGTCAGTACCTTCATACATACAACACACTGTGGTTTCATTGTACCGTTGTCTTCTATTTGCGTAAAACCGTAATTAAGGAATTCGTCTTGGTATGTTCTTTTTCTATTTGCTGCCATCTTAAGGGAGACAGAAAATAATAGTTGTAAAATACTTGAATTAAATTTTCAAATTGCGGCTTACCTTGATCGATATATCGATGATTAATGATAAAATGGTGGTCTTGTCAGCAACTAAAGGCCCAACCATGCAATGCATATGCATGCTATGCATGAAAAGAGATAAGTTTCGTCAAGTTCGTTCTCTCTCTTGCATAGCGTGAATAAGAATATGCGGTCTGGATCGTAGTTTCCGTAACAAGTAACGGAAAAAGAGTTACCATCCCGTACGAATTTGCAACTTAAATTTTTGCAACCTAAAATTTTATTACTTTTATTTAGTGTTTTCCTATTGAAAAGGCCCAGAAAACTACTAAAAGTTATAAAAATAATACTACATGACTCTCTTTAAAGTTTTTAATTAATTTTATGCAATATTAAATAATTTCTTTAGTTTCGAGGACGCGTACTACGCGATTCTCAACTTTTCTTGTGAGGCTGGGCAACTCTTAAAAGCAGAAGAAAACAAAGAGTATTAATACATAAAGAGATTTCACGAGACCTATGGTGCCATCAACATTTAGTTTGAATGAGTCGAGTTAAGCTCAGGTCGAAAAACTGGTCGATATCGCGGTCGACCACTTTGACTGCGAACTGAAGACTCTTGCGATCGTAGCAAAGCAAAATTGAATGATCTACTAAGGAGTGAGTGGTTCGGAAGATCTTTTTTAATGGTAAAGTGTGAAAGAAAGAATCGATAAATTTGTCGAGTACAGCGGGTGATGAGAAGAACGGTGCGATTCGTCTTCTTTTGCTTCTCTTACACTAACAAACCATGTGCAGCCGTCCGTCCGTCTGAAATCGTTTTAAATTTTGCATTTTATGATTTTTGAAAGAAATTTTGTTTTTCGTAGCTTTGTTCTGCTTCTTTTTCGATGCCCAAGCTTTGTAAAGAGCTGGCATGATCTAGTTCCGAGCATAGCGTGCTGTTGAAGAAATTGTATTTGGATAGAAGATCTATTTAGTCGGCATATCAACAAATTGAATACGTTGTACGAGTAACACTAAAATATTAATGTAAGCAAACTTATGGAAATATTTATATTATATGTCTGTGGTAATACAAGGTATAATTTGAAATAAATCTACTACAGTCTAATAGCCCCGATGTCATTAGTAATACTAATTTTTAAGTGCTTTGTGTATTTTAATTTTAGGTAGTACTATTTTATTTAATTTATTTCGTATTAATTTGAAGTCATAATCTTCCTTGTTCTCTCTACTTCTCGGGTCTCTATCTGCAACAGCTCCTGATATAGCCTTGACATCACTTCCCAGGTTGGTGGTTTGTCTTGCAGTCGTGCGAAAAGCTCCTGGAGCTGTGCATTTCGTTTACGGTCCTTGACCAGTCTTCCTCCTCGTTTCTTCTTTGTTATAAGATTTACTTTTGGTATCTTAGTCCGCTCTTCATCGGTCTGGATCCTTGGGAAGTATTGTTTAGTTCGCTGACGTTGTCTGTATTCCTCTATAGTTAGACGCACTGATTGGCAGTGCTTTAGTGACGACGGTGTATAGGTTGGTGCCTCAGAGTTATCTCTCTCGGAAATGTATTCCATTACTAAGTACCGGAATTTTTGATGGTGTTTTGTTTTGTTTTGCAGGATCAGATATGCAGGATTGAAGTTCACAGGATCGAAGTTCACAGGATCGTGATATGCAGGATCTAAGTTCACAGGATCGTGGTATGCAGGATCGCCATGTAATATGTTGAAGGACCTCTGGTCCTGTCTTCAAAAATTATGCTGGATAATATTTTATTTTATTATAGATTCATAGGCTTGGCCGGCAGAGTATGCCATGGGCCTCAGCTTAGAATGCTATTTGTATAGTTCATAAAGCCGGCAGATTTTTGATGGGCGGACTTAAAACTAATATAAACATATTTCTTAAAATTACTTTGTGATTGGTCAGCGGATTCTGCTGATCCAATCAATAACACATTGTTTATAAATTATTGTGAATAATTGTTGACTGCACTATTTCTGTCGCAGTCTCGACAGAAGACGTCGGCAGAGAAAAGAAGTCGTCAACGCACACGCAGCCGAACTTAGCGCGGTCAATGCTCCAACAGGAAACGCTAGCGCTGCAATTTTTATGCGCTGCGTGTACCCTATCGTTGGTCAATTTGACTGTCGCTTATGAAGCAGTCGTGGTGACTAGTATGGTACACTACACCCTCGCCCTTTCCATTTTTTCAATAAATTGTTATGAAATTCTTTTTTAATTAAAATTTAATTTAATTAAAAATTAATTAATTAAGAATTAAATTAAAAAATTAAAAATTAATTAAAAATTAATTGATTTGTCGAATTTTTAGTAATTCGCATATTTCTTTTAGTAGTGTGTTAGTAAATTCAGTTCCTTTATGTGATTTTAATGTTTTAAAATTAATTTTAATTTAGAATTGTTCTACTAATGTTTTTGCAACTGTAGTTGCGTCTTTAGATTCTATTGGATGTGCTACTACAAATTTTGTCAATTCACATTGAATTGTTAAGATATATCTAAAATTATTCGAAATTCTTAGAGGACCTACAGTGTCTATAGATATCATTTCAAAACTATTATTAGGTGTATCAGTTTGTACCATTTTTTCTTTTATGTGTTTTGTTTGCTTGTTAATTTTACATTTTTCACATTTCGATATAAATTGTTTAATCATTTTGCTCATATTTGTCCAAATGTACCTTTGTTTTAATTTTATTATTGTTTTCCTAATTCCTAAGTGTCCTCCTATAGGTGAATTATGGTATTCATATATTAATTTGTATTTTATTATATCGTCATCAATTTTTTCTGGGGGTTTATATATTAAAATCTTCAAATACGCGCGATTTTTGTTTTTATGTTTGCAACTCATTAAATAACTTCTTAAATTCTTCTTTGTTAACAATTGTAAATATTTCATCTTTTTCACTCAATTCCAGCTCCTTAATATTCATTTTATTCATGTATAAAGATAACTTCTCCAGAGTCGAAACGAATTTCGTTGGATTATCATTATTCTTTACTTTTACATTTACATTTACGATGTCGTTTTCTATAAATATTTCTTTTCTGTTTGTGCACAAGCTGGTAGGTTTCTCTGAATGCGAATCTGGATTCGTCAAATTATCACCATACCTATTTACTATAAATTTTAAATCCTTTACATTCTTTATATCTGACAATGATGTACAGTCCCATGTGTAGAGTTGATCAGGGTCCGATAGGTTTGTTGTAACATCAGTCTCATCATTTTTCTAATTCTTCTAATTCTAATTTCTTAAATACCCCTTGTGACGATTAATGTTCTTTTTATATTTTTATTATTTTCTTTAGGAATCATTGCTTTTAACATTTCAATTCTTGATAATGCATCTGCATTAGTATTAATTTTTCCTTGTTTATACTTAATTTCAAATTTATAGTCAGAAAGGTCTAATCTTATTCTGGTCATTTTGGAAGATGGATTCTTATGCGTAAATAGTGATACTAAAGGTCTATGGTCTGTTACTACAATAAATTTGTTACCATAAAGATATGGCCTAAAAAAATTTATTCCCCAATGAATAGCTAATAGTTCTTTCTCTAAAACCGATTTGTTCAAGTCATGTTTGTCTAGTGCTTTACTTGCGTAAGATATGGGATATGGGTAAGTCAGTCCCAATATCACCTTGCGATAATACTGCGCCAAGAGCGTAGTTTGAAGCATTAGTTGTCAGAATAAACGGTTTTTAAAAATCGGGATATTGCAATATCGGTGGGTTCATTAATTTTTCTTTTAAGTTGTCGAAAGCGTTCTGGTGTTCTTCTGTCCATGTGAATTTGTTATTATACCCTACACACGAAGTGAATAGGGTATATTCACTTACTGCTTCCGTTTATAACACATTAAAGGAGGCGTGACAGGTATAGAAAAGTATATATATTCTTGATCAGTGTGACCTCCTGAGTCGATTTAGCCATGTCCGTCCGTCTGTCTGTCTGTCTGTGGAAATCACGGTTACAAGAGAACGAATAGAGATATCTTCATCAAACTTGGCTCGAATATTGTATATCACTAGAAACTCATCGCTATTGAAAATGGGCAAAATCGCTATTGAAAATGGGCAAATCATTACCACGCCTACTTTTTATAGTGAATATAAATGCATCTATGCTTATAGCTCAATTTCTCAGCTTGTAGAACGAATTTGCGGTTGAAATTTTGTCCAGAAGTCCACTGTCTCTGACCAAAACAGACTACCCGAAATGGGCGTGGTCCGCCCACTAATTAAATAAAACTCGATTACAGGAGCACGAATAGAGAAATCAATCTTAATCAAATTTGGCATGAATATTCTATGACATTTTTGTTGAGCTTAGGAGAAAGTTAGTGGGAAAGATAAGAAATGCAAAACGCCTGTATTACAAAAATGCATTCTCTCGTATCACTGATAGTAAGCAGAGGTGGCATCAGATACGAAAAATTGGTCTGATATCATCTACTGCTTCGGGTCAGAGTATCGAGGATATAAATTGTGACCTGATTAATCAGAAATTAGTAAATCTTAACATCCCGCGTCTTAGCGAAAATTACTACTTGGGTTCTGCTCCTGCTGGCAATTCCAGTTCTAGTTTCTTTTTCAACTGTGTTGACCAGGTAGATGTACTTGACAATATTCTATCGGTCAAGTCCAATGCAATTGGTTTTGACGGCTCCGATCCTAAATTTATTAAGCTGTTGTTGCCTAAGTTACTCCCTTATCTCACATATTTGATTAATCATGTTCTTACCACGTCAGTTGTCCCTAGCTGTTGGAAAATTGCCCGGGTTATACCTGTACCTAAGCCTAACAATGATTTCAGGCCCATTTCAATGCTTCCATTCACTTCTAAAGTACTTGAGAATGTAATTTATAAGCAGATTGCCAAATACTGCCATAATAAGGGACTGATCTCAAGTAGGCAATCGGGATTTAGGCCAAACCATGGGTGTATTAGCGCTTTAATAGAAGTGACAGAAGACATACGACGTAATTTGGATGCTCATATGGTCACATTTCTTGTGCTTCTGGATCACTCTAAAGCATTCGATACAGTGGACCATGCTACCTTGTTGACGAAACTGTCCAGTATATTTGCTTTCTCAGTGCCAGCGACTAGACTAATTGAGTCTTATTTAACTAACAGATTCCAAGTTGTATCCATGTCTGGCTCCACATCTGCGCCCTTGCCAGTAAGTCGTGGAGTGCCCCAAGGGTCAGTCCTGGGGCCTCTGCTCTTTTTGTTGTACATCAATGATCTGCCCAGTGTTCTTACTTCCTGCAATCTGCACATGTATGCCGATGATATACAGATCTACTCCTCGTGTTCTTATGACGATGTTAGATATCATACTGATATCATTAATGCTGAGCTTGATAGAATTCATCAGTGGGCTGTCATTAATGGGCTTTGCATTAACCCTGACAAGTCAAAATGTATTTTAATTAGCAGGCGGCATGTGGATATAAACCTTCTGCCTAAACTTTCACTCAATGGTGAGTGCATTGAATATGTCACCAAGGCTCGTAACCTTGGTGTTGTATTTAATAGTAGATTAACTTGGAGTGATCACATCAATCATGTCATTGGAACTGTGTATGCCAAGCTTCGCATCCTATGGATCTCCCAACACTTTACACCTCGTTCAGTAAGAATCCTGCTGGCTAAAACCTACTTAATTCCATCTCTCTTGTACGGATGTGAGCTATTCTCCTGTTGTGACTATCTAAGTAAGCGTAAACTCGACAGCGCCTATAACGTTATAACTAGGTATGTTTATGGGCTTAGGGGATTTGCTCATATATCATTGTATAACAAAAGACTACATGGGATTTCCTTTAGTGACTTACTGGTCTTTAGAGCCACTACTCTCCTACACAAAATCATAATTTCCAAGGAGCCATCCTATCTGTTTCGAAGGCTTAGCCTTTCAAGATCGCAGCGCAACCGAAATATATCTAACTTTAGTTACTCCTGCCTCACATCTGAGCGGCAATTTTTCATTAGCGCAATCAGGCAATGGAACTCTCTGCCTTACAAAATTCAGAGCATTAATGGCGTGGCAGCTTTTAAGTCTCAGTTATTTCATTATATTGTGGACGGTAATTTGAGCATCTCTACATCTTAGGTTTTTTGTTTTTCTACGTCTTTTCTCCACTATTCCTTATATCCTTCTTTTATCCCATCCTGTTCTCTTCTTCTCCTTCTGTTGTATAGTTTGTAAGTTGATAATAATTTTAATTTAATTATATCTTTAATTAAATTAAATTTTAAAGTTTTAATTATACTGTTAATTTTCTTAATAAATGCTTATCATTTATATTATTTTGTATTACCTACATTGTTACTTATGAATTATATCGTAAATAAGATTATTATCTTGTGGTGTAATTGGTTAAACAACAATAAATAAATAAATACTCAAATTGTCTATCATCAGAAACTCATTCGTATTGAAAATGGGCAAAATCGGACCACGCCACGCCTACTTTTTATAGTAAATATAAATTAATCCATGCTTATAGCTCAATTTATCAGCTTGTAAAATGAATTTGAGGTTGAAATTTTATTCATAAATCAACTGCCTTTGACCAAAACAGAGTACCAAAAATGGGCATGGTCCGCCCACTAATTAAATAAAATTCAATTACAGAAGAACGAATAGAGACATTTTCACCAAATTTGACACGAATATTCTCTGTCATCACTGGCTATTTGAGATTGAAAAGGAAAAAAATTAGACCATTGCCATGCCTAATTTTTAAGTAAACGTGTGTAGGGTATATGAACTTCGGCCAGGCCGAAGTTAACACTCTTTCTAGTTTTTCTTTAATAGTGAATTTAAGCATTTAGCAATTTCTGAAAAAGTTTTTATGAATCGTCTGTAATAATTACAGAAAGCTACGAATCGTCTGGTTTCGTCGGCGTTTTTCGGAATTGGATAATTCTTTATTGTGTCAAATTTGTCTGGGTCTGTTTTAATTCCTTTGTTATTAAGTGTCCTAGAAAAGTTACTTCTGTTTTCAAGAAATTACATTTATTTGCATGTAATTTTAAGTTGTAAGTTCGTAATCGGTCAAAAACTTTCAATAAATTTTCATTGTGGTGTTTTAAACTACACCCAAATATAATAATGTCGTCTACGTAAAGGAATGCTTCACTGTCCAGTCCGCTGAGTGCTATTGTCAACATTCTTTGAAAGCTGTTTGTGGATATCTTTAATCCAAATGGTAGTCTTTTAAATTGATAGTGTCCATTTTCTGTAGAAAAAGCTGTTAATGGTCTTGAATTTTTGTCTAAAGGTATTTGGTAGAAGGAGCCATGTGTCATGTCAAGTGTCGAAAAGTATTTTGCTCTTCCTAATTTGTCAAGTATATCTTCTAGTCTTGTTAAAGGGAATTTGTCGTTTACTATTTTGTCATTGAGTTTACGGTAATCTAGTACTAGTCTCCATTTTCTTGATGTTTTTGTTTCCTTTTTTTTGTACTACTAACAGTGGTGAGTTGTATGGACTTGTGGATGGTTCAATTATGTCCTCAATTTCGTCTTTTTGTGTCTGCGGAAGTCTATAGTTCTTTACGTAAGTCGGACTTTTGTCGTTTAGGTTATTTTTTTGTTGTAGGTCAGAATCATTACTCTGGTAATAACAACGCTTAACGTTGCTATCACCACATACTTTTCGGCCCAGTAGTTAACAATGCACATAATGCATACTTCTAGGCCATTCTTTATTAATGGCGAAGCTCGAAAGTACAAGTGAATCACACACCACTGTGGCCTAGATAAAAGCAGAACTTGATCGCATTCCAATAAGTGGAACAGCGCGCGAACTGGGTCGTATTCCAAATTTGCTTTGAGTGTCAAAATTAATTCTTGAGAGAATTGCAAAACGATGCGGAAATGATTCTGGCCAACAAAGAATCTCAGAAGAGATATAAACCCATCTTTCGGATTGAAAGAGGGAGTGAAAGTTAAGCAGTCTTGTAGTAAAATCCGTACGAAGAAGTCGTCAAGAGTCCCGCGTATAAAGTCGCGTATTGTTAGTTCAATTAAAGTGTAACTAATCATAAGTGTAAATAACGACAAGTGTAGTTATAACAGTAGGGAATAAAATATAATAATAAATAAAAATCATAGAATAGTAAATCAACGACCAGAAGTTTTACTTGCTGTCCAAAGGACAACAGAGATATCAGAAGACCCTATAGAAGGAGGTACAACAATTGGCGCAGCCGGATTTTCGAGCCGAGGATCGCTCGAAGGGAAAAAGTGAGTAGAAATAAAATACGAAAAGTACAAATAAGAATAGCAGTTTAGAAAATTAGAACAGTAAAATAACAACTTTGTAGCATTTAAGTGAAATGTAGCAGTTAGCAAGTTATAGATAAAAAGTCAAAGGTAAAAGTTGAAAGCAAATCAAGTTTTAAAAAAGTTTAAAAAGGGAAAAAGGTAAAAAGTGAAAGGATAATTTCGTTAATGAATAAAACGCAAAAGTAAAAAAATAATTTGTTGGTGAATTTGGCATGAAGTGGGCAAACAAAAGAAAAAGTGAAATAAGGAAAAAAATAAGTAGCTTAGTAAAAGAAAAAGTGGAAAGGATAGAATTAATTCTAATTTATATTATTATATTATGTATTTATATTATTAATATATTCTACATTATATTATAATTTTATATAAATCATAAAATAACTTTCAGCTAAAAATTCATCGGGTTTCATCAAAAGGATGCCAGCGTAAAAGCACGGCAAACTTATCTGTCCAATAGCATTAGCTGGACAAAACCTTTGCTGAGGTCGACCCATTTTCACTCGGGAAGCTATTTCATAGGTTTAAGAATTTATTTAGTATAGATAAAGTGGATTAATTTTTGAATATTATGAAAAACAATTTTAAAGAAACAAGTGAAAGAATTTCAAACTAGAAATTTACCTTAAATTAAAAGTAAGTGATATAAAACAAGAAGGAATTAAGGGAAATAAAAGTGTATTAAAAATTTAATCGAAAGTTAGGCAATTTTAAAGTTATACATTAAAAAGGTGTAGTTTTAAACGACTTTAAATTAACTTAAGATTGGCTGGAGATTAAACAGAATGAAATTCAATTTAAATGAGGAAATTGAAACACAAATTTCAATTAAAATCAAAAGTTTAAATGGATAGTAACTTTAGAATAAATTCAAGTTGTAATTTACAGTTGTAATTTAAATCAAATAATCAAAAATGCTTTAGAAATCTTTAGCTAGTAGAAGTGGAAGTTTTGGAAATAAAAAGAATTCACCAAACATATTCGTTAGTTTTATTAATTCATAGCGACCAGGCTAACAGCAATAGCTGGAAGAATTAAACGAAATCGATTCTGCTGTAGTTGCAAAAAGAAATAGGTCATAAACTTGAACTTGAACTTCAAGCAAGGCCAGAATTGCCAAACTACAAGCAGCAGCTGGCAGCGAAAAACGCTAACAAAGCAACAAAAACAAAAAGTACGTCAGGCACCGGGCGAACAGAATTAAGCCACAAGCTCGAATTACAAAAAAAAAAGTAATATAATATTATAAAAATAATATATATAAGCGTACGAAGATACGAATGTTTACAACGTGTTCAGCCAAAAAGGGTGTCAATGAGCCGTATTAAAGCTGAATAAGCAAAAGTTAATTGCTTGCAGAGAATCAATTAAAGTGTTAATTGTTTCCAAAAATATCCAAAATAAATACTTGGAAAAATAAGTATAGGATAATTAATGGCCGAATCTTTTCAAGAACAAGCATATTTAGCATTAGAAAAAGACCATAGGGATTTGAAGAGACAGGAAGGAGAACTAGTGACAAAAGTTTGGAACAGCTTAAAAACTACCGTTTCCAATAAAGAATATTTAGAGTTGATAAAAACTAAAATAGACTCACTAGGAGAAATATCAACTGTAGAAAAAGCAGACGCATTAATAGAGGAATTGCTAGTGTTTTTAAAAAATATAGTAGAAAACAAAAATAAAAGTTTAAGGGACTGTTTATCAGAATTCAACGCGTTAAAAAATAAGTTCGATACTTATGTAAAGGAAAGACAGTTTCAGGAAAACATACTAAAGACCTTAGAAGACGAGAACGAACAACTAAGGAAATTATTAGAGAAGAAGGGTTTAACAGAGGACACATTAAATAAAACGCTAGAACAGGAATCAGCACAAAAATCAAGAGAGGACTGTGCATCCATAGAGAAGGCGCATGCTAGAATACAAGAACTAAAAGAGGAAAATAGACGCCTACAACAGGAAATAGAGCTAGCGCACGAACAATCACTATACCATAAGGAACCTACCCCAGCCATACCCAGTCCAAGGGATTATAATTCAGTTTCATTTCCTACATTTAAACCCTTAGTGGCAACACAAATCAAAATGGGTATAGGGGAGATAGCTAAAATTACAAATAGGCTGGTACCGCTCTTTTCTGGAACACATTCGCCAGACTTACGCAGCGAAGTGTATAAATTCATACACGGGGGCGAATTAGCCGCAAGAGATGTAGGTGCGGACAACATTCAGGACTACATAGACTGCATTAAGCAGAGGTTACATGGGGATGCCTATGATTTAGTGAGGTCACAACGCTTCAATACCCTCGAGGAATTCTACCTCACAATAAAAAATGCATATTTACCAACGGTATCCTTAGACTCAGTGATAATAGGTATCCAAAGTTGTAGCCAGCTACTTAACGAAGATATACGACAGTTTGCAAGACGCCTAACCACCCTACGAACACAGGCAGTAGAGTTAGTGCGAACGAAATATAATGGAAACGGTGATATGGCACTTTTGAGTATGGTGGAAGGAGCCGTAGGGAAATCCTTTAAAACAGGATTAAAGAACGCTGCATTGAGAATTTATATGCTCAATGTTACGAAGAAAAACCTCGAACAAATGGTAGAATTAGCCATAGAGGCACTCGAAACCATAGAAAACAGTAGTCTCCTCCACACAGACCCCTTAAACATTAATATGAATGCACCGCGTCCTGCCACCATGCCGTATAAACAACAAGAGCAAACTCAACAGGGAAGTCAGGGCATAGCTTCAGGAGGAAAAATTGCCAGGCAACCCACTTCAGTACAAAATACTACACAAGGAGCGGCGAATAGAGTAATTTGCTCATTTTGTAACAAGCGAGGTCATACCAGAGACGATTGTTTGACTCGCAAGAATACGCCATGGAATGGAACCGACCTCATCAGAATTGGCAGTCAAGCCAAGTCCAACAAAACTGGCAGACAAACCGACCACAGCAGAATTGGCCTCAAAACCCATTCCAGCAGAACGGGAACCAGAAACGGGCAATAAACCCTAACCCAACTACACTTAACGGATTGCAGAGGAATCAGCCGAACAGAGCAAACCAAACGTTATGTCATTCGTGTAATAGACCAGGACATATGATAAAAAATTGCGAGGCAAAAAAGAATTGGGAATCGTTACAAAGTAATAGTCCGGGAAACTGCCAAGGGCCCAGAATAGGCCAATAATCTGGGGACCCAAAAATATTAGTAACTTAAGGCCAAATGAAGGAGTAACAGTAATTCATACATCCGAACCGGTTGTGGATACGTTACCAACTTTAACGAATAAAGTGGTAACCGTAAGTCCGACATCGGAAGCGATTGTTGAAACGTTACCAACTTCAACAGACTTAAAAATTAATATCAAGTTAAGGAATACGGATAATAATGAAAACAATGTAACGGAGAGAAATCATACGTTGGGAGAAGCAGTTGATTCAGAAATGCCAATTAAGTTAGGGAAAAACCAAAAACTAAAACCAAAAATACCGTGCTCAATGAATAAGTTAGCAAATAACAATAGAAATACAGAAACAGGAGTATCTAACTGCAATCAAACCCAGCGAAGAGGCGAATAATGGAAAACTCATTTTACTGGTAGATACAGGGGCAGATACAAGCCTGATAAAGAAGTGTGCGATAAAAGATAGCACAATAATAGACAAGTCGAATAGGAAAGACTTAAGCGGAGCATTTGGAGGTTGTGTGACCACAGAAGGATCAACTACTATATGTCATAATGAGGTACAGTCCTTACGTTTAACGCTACATGTTGTGTCACTTAAACAAGGAGCAGACGGTATATTAGGAAGAGATAATTTGTGGAACAACTCCATTATAAATACAATGGAAAAGATTTTAGCACTCTTCAATGAAAAGAAAGAGGTTATTTTAGAATTACCGATAAAAACTATCGAGCAGATAGAGGAGGAAAGCAAACAACAGTACATACCAGTTGATGCAAGAACAATTACGATAGTACAATTAAAACTTCGTACAAAATTTAAGAATGTGGTAATTCATAAAGAAGAAATAGATCCAGGAATCTACATAGGAGATACATTAGTAAATGTAAAGGATAACACAGTTTATGCTCCCATATTAAATACGACAGAATATGATTACGAAATAAATAGCGAATTTAATCCAAAATTCACAAATCTTGACGAGTACACAATACAAAGTACTAAGTCAATTAATAGTATAGGCAAGATAGATGCCAAAAGAAGAAAAAATTAATTGCTCAATGAAATTGAGTTGAAAATTTAAATATGGAAGAAAAGAATTCAATAGAGCAAATAGTAAAATCTTTTCATGACGTCTTCCTATTAGACGGAGACGAACTCTCGTTTACAAGTGTATTGAAACACGAAATTCCAACAGGCGCAGATCAGCCGCCCATAAATAGAAAACAATACAGATTACCTCAAATACATAGGGAGGAAATAAATAAACAAGTGAACAAACTTTTAGATGATGGCATAATCACACATAGCACATCACCATGGAACTCACCGTTACTTTTAGTGCCCAAGAAAAGTGGCAAGGACGGCGAGAAAAAGTGGAGACTCGTAATAGATTACAGAAAACTCAATGAAGCCACAATCAAACAAGTTTTTCCAATTCCGCGCATCGACGAAATTTTAGAACAATTAGGCCATATATTTTAGCATATTTTACAACGCTAGATTTGGCAAGTGGATATCACCAAGTTTTAATCGACGACAGGGATAAGGAAAAAACAGCGTTCAGTACAGGACTAGGGCACTTCGAATTCAATCGAATGCCATTTGGGCTAACAGGTGCCCCAGCAACATTCCAAAGGATAATGAATTATATCCTTACAGGTCTACAAGGAATAGACTGTTTTGTTGTATACGGTAGAAATCTGAAACAACACCAGCAAAGATTATGTTCAGTATTACAGAAATTACGGGAACATAATTTAAAACTGAATACAGAGAAATGCAAATTTTTGAGAAAGGAAATAGTTTATTTAGAGCACAAATGCTCGGAAAAGGTTGCTTTACCAGATCCCTACAAGGTAGAATGCGTAAGGAACATAGGAGTTCCGAGAAATAGAAAAGAAGTACAAGCATTTCTTGGACTAATAAATTACTACAGAAAATTTATTGAAAACACAGCTAAGATAGCGCTGCCAATTAACAAATTATTACGTAAAGACGCAAAATTTATCTGGACAGAAGACTGCCAGCAAGCATTTGAACGACTAAAAGAAGCAGTCATGTCACCACCAGTTTTGGCATATCCAGATTTCTCAAAAGAATTTCTGTTAACTACCGACGCAAGTAACGAACCGTTAGGCGCGGTTCTTTCTCAAGGAGAAGTAGGCGAAGATAGACCAATAGCTTTCGCTAGCCGAGCGCTGAGCGACACAGAAAAGAGATATTCAACAATAGAGAAGGAATTCTTAGCGATAGTTTGGGCAACAAAAAACTTTAGAGCATATCTCCTAGGCAGACATTTCAAAATTTTTACTGACCACCAGCCATTAAAGGGAATAGCCAATTTAAAGGACCAAACTTCAAGACTGGCAAGGTTTAGGCATAAATTATCGGAATACGACTACGAAATTCTATATAAACCAGGAAAGAAAAATTTAAATGCAGATGCGCTAAGTAGAATTCCTCAGGAGAAGCACAAAACAATAAGAGCCGTACAAACACGGTCAAAAGCAAAAATAGGTAACCATGACCAACAACAAGGAACACCCGTAGAAATAGAAAAAGATGATGAGGAACCAGGAAACGGAAAAAATAACACAGCAACATTGCTGTCCGACCCGAAACAAATAGAAACAGTGATTAAAGATTTTCACAATTCACCACTGGGAGGACATCAGGGTGCGGTGAAAACGTATTTAAGAATACGGAGACAATTCAGATGGCCAGGAATGCAAAAACAAATAAAAGAATTCATTAAAAACTGTCCAAAGTGCCAAGTGAACAAAAGTTCGAAATTGACAAAAATGCCCATGGTGCTAACGGATACACCAATGCGGCCATTCGACAAAGTTTACATGGATATAGTAGGTATTCTACCAGAAACTGTATCCGGTAACAAATATATTTTAACATTCCAAGATGATTTTTCAAAATTTATGGCATGTACAGCTATCCCAGACGCGGAAGCAAGTACTGTCGCCAGGGCCTTTTATGACGAAGTAATTACGCGCTACGGAATTCCACGAATTCTTATTACAGATAACGGAACTAATTTCATTTCGAAATTGTTCTCAGATACTTGCAAATTGTTAGGGATTAAAAAATTGCATATTACGCCTTACCATCCACAAGCTAATGGCTCATTAGAGAGAAGCCACAGACCGTTAGCGGAATATTTGCGTAGCTTTGCGAAAGAAGACGGGTCGAATTGGGATCAATGGTTAACTGCAGCTATACATGTTCACAACCACACACCCCACGTTACGACTAAGCAAACACCATTTCGCACTCTATTCGGGTTTGATATAGAGATGCCGACAAATTTAAAGAGAAAGTGTAGTCCGGTATATAATGCCGAAGACCCGAACAAAGTTTTGAAATTTCAAATACAAAGAGCTCATGAAATCGTGAGAAAGAATCAGGATTTAGCAAAACAGGTAGCTAAAAGGCAGTACGATAACAAACTAAATTTAGTAGAATTTAAAGTAGGAGATAATGTACTAATTAAGAATCAAACTAGGAAAAATAAGTTTTCTCCCATATGGATAGGGCCATATAAAGTAGTAGGAATTAAAAGTCCAATTACTACAGTGTTAAATATTAAGGGAAAGGAAAAGCCATTCCACAATAACTTACTTAAGTTATATAGTAGCAATTAAATAGGAAAATAGAATTAACTAGATAATTATATAGGAATCAGAATCACTTAAACTAAGAAAATAGGTTTAGGGGTAAATTAAATAAAGTAGTCATAAATTAAAGTAAATTAATCACAATAGGCACCTTATTAGGAGTAGGATAGAATAAATATATATAAAATAGGCTTGATAGGATTTATTATAGGATAATATGAAAATAACATTTTTAAGTTTATTACTAATAATTTACTACTATTAATTTTAAATTGATTTCAATCTTACGTTTGAATAACGAGTGAAATTCAACAAAATTCAAAACGAAGGTCACAAAGAAAATCAGAATAACGTTTCAATAAGCAACAATTTGTTTATTTAAGCGTAAAAATACAAGAAAAGAAAACTTATATAGTGATAAAATAACTTCATACTTAATATTTGAGCCATTTCTTTTGTAAATTTGGAATTGAATAGGAATAAATGCACATGAAATTTATGCATAAGGAGTTAGTTTATGTATAACCATAATTTACACATGATAACTATATCTGGTTGCAATCGTTGCAATAGAAAATGTAAATAAATCTAAAATAAGAAAGATCTTTGTTTCTTATAAATATTCTTACGAAAATATAAATATATCATATAAAATGTAGTACATAAATATTCAATGTAAAATATTAACGAATTCGCGGTAACAACAAACAAAACATAAGCAAGAATTGAGCGATTAGCGCAAAAACAGGTGTAAAAGTAGAACAACTGAACGCGAGCACAATGCAGCGTCAGTTTAAAACAACACGGAAAAAAAAAAACACAGAACAATAATGAACAAATTCAAACATAATCAAAACAATGAAGAAAAGAATTAAGAAACTAATAATAAAAATAATAGGAAAACAAAGACATAATGTAACCGTTGTTATCACATAAATATATAGACAATAGTTAAAGTACATTTACAAATGTACACATATACACATATAAAAATAATTTAAAACTTGTAATTCAGAATATGATATGTACATACAATAGGAAATTAAGAAAATTAAAAGAAATAGGAAAGAATATACAATTATTAAGGAGAAGGAAAAGGAATTGCACTTAACTTTTACAAAATAACATAATTAGGTATTGATTAAAAAGAAGAATAAAATCGTACATTAAAATAAGAAAGAAATTACATAAATATTGTAATTGCATGAAAAATAACGTTATTAAAATACATTAATTAAATTTTAATTGAAATTCAACACATTCTGAATTTATAAGAAACACTTACAGTACAACTAATAATATTTTAAACTTAATTTAGAGGCAAATATTGTACATACATATATATTTTATTGTACATACATAGTTAAATAATGGGAAAAAAAGGCATAAGAAAAGAAAAGAAATAAGAAAATTAAAAGGAACAAAGAATATAATTATATGAAAATTAGGAAGAGAAATATATTTGAAATGAATTTGAAATATTAAAATAAAAAGGGAATATATTAAGATACTTGTACAAAAATTTTTTGTAACGTAACAAATCATATTCAACTAGAATAACGTCGATTGTGTTGAATTAAATAAATATTAGAAATTATGTAATGGAATTCAATCAAGATAAAATATTGTTAAACACTTAATATTCCTAAATTAATATAATACAAGCTACGAAAATGACTTCAAATCTGTATAATTGCGAACAAATTAAATATGAATACATTGTAAAAGAGGGAAAAAGAAAATAGATAAAAATTAATAGTACTTGTAATAACGTTTAAAAGAAGATTCCAGCATGCAGAGAAGCTGACCTGAATGCCGATGTACACCTATCACAACAGCGAAAGTGCAACATCACACCACAACATTTCGACAACAGGGCGACGATAAGCGCCCAGCCAACTCGAAGGGGGAAGGGTAGCTGGAACAGCTGATCAGCGTAGCGACAACAACCATCGCAACCAAAGATGGAATAGTTGCAAACAAGCAAACCAATACAACAAGACAACAACAGTCGACAACAAACACGAAATTACCTTCCAAGAGGTCTAACAACATAACCAGAAGATAGTCGCTGAAGAAAAATAGCCAATCGTCAGTATTATGAGTCCATAGTACGGCAACATATTCAGTGATGACAGCTTTGCAATTAATGCCTGCGAGTGAACTGCTTGCCTTTTAAGCAGAAGTTACGTCACGCGTATGCGACAGCAAAATCACGACCCAATAGCAGCAAGTAGACAAGCCGCTAATGCTGCCAGATGTTCGCCAGTTGAATTTACGGCGACATTTTGAAATTTACGGTTTTATGACGTCTACAACATTACCTCAAGTGGCAGCGATCTAAAAACGCATCACCACTAGCTACAAGCAAAGATCTTGAAACGATTAAGCAAGACGTTAAAACGATGATTCCGGAAACATCTCAACCATCCACTACAGTTCAAGCAAACAACAATTGATCCCAATTGTGGGACAACCGACACTATAACCAACGAACAACCGAATAGTACCAGCAGAACAACGGGAACTAAGGTCGATAGCTAACAACGGCCGTTCCGAGTATAGTCACTACAACACAGCAACAACCACGCCAGCTACCCAGCAGCAACAAAATTCCCACAACACACCGAGAAGAAGACATCAATTCAACGGGGTGTACATCAACAACAACGTCAACAGTAACATCAACAGTTACATTAACAAAAACATCAACAGCTACGTCAAGGTCAACACCAACATCAAATTATCATCAGCCTACAAACAGAGGACACCGAAGAAGTGCAGTTACCCTTTGTATTATTGTATTATTATTGTAATTGCTCCTATTGTAATTATGGTTAACAATTAATTGTATTCTAATTATTACTAATAATTAATCATTATTGACTGACACATAAGATATTCACAAAGAAAGAAAACCACAACCATACATAAGTATACACTAAGTAAAGCCATAATAAGCATACGCCCACCCACAATTCAACAAAAATGTACAAGAAAAATTTAATATCGTTTTACGATAATAAATTTTTCTTCCCCTAGGGTGGAGGGATGTTGTAGGTCAGAATCATTACTCTGGTAATAACAACGCTTAACGTTGCTATCACCACATACTTTTCGGCCCAGTAGTTAACAATGCACATAATGCATACTTCTAGGCCATTCTTTATTAATGGCGAAGCTCGAAAGTACAAGTGAATCACACACCACTGTGGCCTAGATAAAAGCAGAACTTGATCGCATTCCAATAAGTGCGAACTGGGTCGCATTCCAAATTTGCTTTGAGTGTCAAAATTAATTCTTGAGAGAATTGCAAAACGATGCGGAAATGATTCTGGCCAACAACGAATCTCAGAAGAGATATAAACCCATCTTTCGGATTGAAAGAGGGAGTGAAAGTTAAGCAGTCTTGTAGTAAAATCCGTACGAAGAAGTCGTCAAGAGTCCCGCGTATAAAGTCGCGTATTGTTAGTTCAATTAAAGTGTAACTAATCATAAGTGTAAATAACGACAAGTGTAGTTATAACAGTAGGGAATAAAATATAATAATAAATAAAAATCATAGAATAGTAAATCAACGACCAGAAGTTTTACTTGCTGTCCAAAGGACAACAGAGATATCAGAAGACCCTATAGAAGGAGGTACAACACTTTGTTTCCTTTTTTTGGTACTACTAACAGTGGTGAGTTGTATGGACTTGTGGATGGTTCAATTATGTCCTCAATTTCGTCTTTTTGTGTCTGCGGAAGTCTATAGTTCTTTACGTAAGTCGGACTTTTGTCGTTTAGGTTATTTTTTTGTGTGTAAAAGTTATTAGTTGACAGTACTTCGTTGTCTAATTGAAAAATGTCTTGATAGTTTTTTAGGATTTCAGTTAGTGAATTGTATGCGTCAGGGTCAGTTGTTTTTATTTTCATCGTTTCTAATAGCTTATTGAATCTTTCGGTGTTATTAATTGTTCTTGATGTTAGAATATCATAATTTGTTAATAAGTCGGACTCCAGTTCAATTTTATGTATAGTAACAGTAGTATCATTTGTGTTTAACATTTTTATATGACCTATATTTCCTTTTGGGCAAATGCAATTTCTTACGAATATTTCTTTTTGAATTTCTTTATTCCATATTATTCTATCCTCTTTAAAATTTGTATTGATTGGTACAATGGGCTCACATCTTGATGGTAAAATAATTTCTATCGATGTGTTTGGTAAAATTATGATGTAATGGTAAAATTATATCATTTTCATTAAAACTAAATGTAATAAAGGGTTTTCCAATAAGAGGTGTAATTTTGATATTTAAAGAAAAATGCCATTTTTTGAGAAAAATTATGGCATGTTTATTTCGTAATAAAGAGGAAGGTATGCCGTTAATAATGAAATACAACATCAGCCAAATGGCCACCACGTCCACGCTTACAGGACCATAGCTATTCAAAATTACACCTCTTATTGGAAAACCCTTTAGTTAAGGTTTCGTAATCTATTTTACAAAAATATTTTCTTAATAAATCTCTCCCGATAATTCCATCTGTTAATATAGGAAAATTTTCATCTACTACTAAGAATTTATGATTAATATTTTCATCTAGTTTTATATTTAAATTTATTAATCCTAATGGTTCTATAACTTCATTAGTTATACCTCTTAATTTACAAGTATCGTACGTTCTATAAGTATTAAGCCGAAACCACAATGGCGCGTTTGGTCGGTCGCGCTTTGATCGGCGTTTGATAGACTTTACAAAAACTTTACGATAAAATCTTCCACGAAGCTCGAGTTTTATTTTCTAAAACACAATGGCGCGTTAGATAGGTCGTGCTCGAATTCTACAAAGCACTGTTGAACTCTTCAAAATACCTTGGTTATGGCTCCAACTAGTGTAGAGCGCGTTGTAAAAGTTGCAGTTATATTGCACAACTTTATAAAGCTAATTTACGATGCGTACACTAAAAAAATGTGGATATTCATGACGAAAATGACGAAGTTAACACTTGAGCAAATAAAACTATCTAGCTTAATTAGCATTTCTATATTTTATTATTTCTTCATTACATTTTTTTAAAATTGAAATGTCAAACGCCAGACCTAGTTGAAGTAGAACCAACTAGTGCGTTTGAATGAGATTTATGTGATACGGTAAAATTTACGATATAACGCCTGAGGTCTTGTTGTGAATTGCCTCGTAAGATTCCGTGTCTTCAATAATATCTGTGAAAGCGCGACCGACCTAACGCGCCATTGTGGTTTCGGCTTTATACTTTACATCATTATTAGTTTTTATTAAAGATACATCTGATCCAGTATCTATCAAAAATTTAAGTTTTTTATTATTATCATGCAATTCAACAAAGTTTGTAGCATTCTTGGAAATATTATAAAATTTTGTAATTGTTTTTGGCTTTCCGGAGGGGGAATTTAATTGCCGAGCCCACCTCGTTTTCCTGAGCATCCAATGTGTAAACTCTATTGTTAGTGTTATTTCTGTATTGCTGTTGTTGATATGTAGTGTTATTGTTGTTGTTGTTTCTGTTGTTGTTGTTGTTTCTGTTTGGTGTCGTGTTATTACTATATCTGATGTTTGCGTTCTGAGTAAAATTGTTGTTAGAGTTATTTGAAAATTATTGTATGAATTTTGTCGGTTGTTAGTGTTGTTGTTGTTGTTGTAGAAGTTGTTCGAATTTCTTTGTGTGTCATTAGGTCTGTAGTTATTTCTGTTTTTGTTTATATACGTTATTTGGGCACTTGAGTTTTGGTTTATTTCTATTTCTAATGCGAGGTTTATTGCTTCATTAAATGTTTTTGTTTGTGCCGAAAATATTGTTGATTTTAAATTTTCGGTTAGACCGTTTTTAAACACAGTGAGCGCATAAGTGTCGTTTATTTTTGTTATTACGTTTTTCTGTGCACTACTAGCGTTTTCTCCTAGGTCGGTTATCTGAAGTCTGTTTAGGTCGCTAATTATTGTTAAAATCTGTTCTTTGTACTGTTGCACTGTCTTTATTGTTCTGTCTTATACCACCCAGAGTAGTATGTATTTGCGAGACTGTTGTATTGTTCTTATATCTGGTAGTTAGTGTTTTTTCGAGTTCTTTGTAATTAGTTGGTATTGTTATACCGCATATAGCCGTTCGTACATTTAACGCTAGTTTTACATAATATACGAATTCTATTAATTTTGGTTTTTCAGTAATTTCTAAAGAATTATAAATCAGCTCTGTGATTTTTAAAAATGATTCAAGTTCTTTAAATGAACCTGTAAAATTTGGAATGGTTTTTATTGCCGTATCAATGTTGAAAGTACTCATTTTTATTTTGTTCTGTAACAAAAATTTGTGACGCGGTACCAATACCACGCCACAAACAACGAAGGAAAATAATAATAATATAAAATATATATACATATATAAAAATAAATTTAAAAATATAGTAATAATAAGATTGGAAAAAATGAAGTTAATACTCCCATGGGGGGAAACGTAGGATAAGTCATAGAATAAGTTAAAAATGAAGTACATGAATTAAATGAATTTTGAAAAAATGAAGGATCGGAAAACTTAGAAGTAAGGGCAACTCTGGCACAGAAACCGAGCACCTGGCAACCACGAAACAACAGCTGATCTGAACAAACACAACAACAATGTAAGGCACAAAGTGGGTATAAAAGCAGGCACACATGCAGTCTGAAATCAGTTCATCGCCGGCAGCGGTCTGAGCAACATCGTGGAATCCTGGCTTCAGCAAAACTTTTGGTAAGTTGCAAAGTAGCATCCTCATCCTTCCTCCTCCCCCTCCATCGCTATAGGTGTACACTAGCATCCACGCCTGCCTACAGCATCCTTCCTCCACCCTCTTCATCGCTATAGGTGTACGGTAGCATCCATGCCTGCCTACTGCATCCCCCTTCCCTCCTCCATCGCTATTGGTGTACGGTAGCATCCACGCCTGCCTGCAGCATCCTTTCTCCTCCCTCTTCATCGCTATAGGTGTACGGTAGCATCCATGCCTGCCTACAGCATCCCCCCTTCCCTCCTCCATCGCTATTGGTGTACGGTAGCATCCACGCCTGCCTACAGCATCCCCCTATTTCCCCCCTTCCTCCTTGCTGCTACACGCAACACCGAAATATTCACCGACGCAACACCAGCACATACCGAAACGCACTGCAGCGCACACCAAAGCGTTCATCAGCGCACAGCAGCGCGTTCACCGACGCAACAGCAGCGCACACCGAAGCGTTCATCAGCGCACAGTAGCGCATTCACCGGCGCACAGCAGCGCGTTCACCGACGCAACAGCAGCACACACCGAAGCGCACACCAAAGCGTTCATCAGCGCACAGCAGCGCGTTCACCGCCGTACAGCAGCACGTTCACCGGCGCACAGTAGCGCACTCACCAACGCAACATATAAAATCTCTGTCTCTCTGTCATGGAGACAGAGATTTTAGAGTGAAGATTGGACGCGTTTTAAATCGGCTCCTATTTAATTCGCGAAATTTGTGTCTTAAAAATAATATATAGAACAATCGAAGTGCGCGTGCGATAGTTTGGCGGCTGTGAATATTCACGAGTGCCGGCTTGGACACTGGAGGACTTACCACGAGATTATTATTAAAACAGCAATTTCATTACTTTTACTCTATTCCTCTATATCCCGCCTAAACTACTGTCAAAACCGAATATTAATCAGCTGGTTGTTTTTACTCTTCTTTTTTCCTTACTTTTCCTTCTCCTCGTTTCTTTTTTCCTTAGTTCAGCACAGAGCTTGGTTTAGTAGTTGATCACTTCAAAAATAAGCTCTCGACCTGTGTCTTAAATAAGTTTAAGCTTTTCTTTAGTTCATACATCTAACTTTTAAACTTTTAAATTCCCTGGCATACAATTAGGCACTACTAAATCGAGTGCCTTTTGTTTAAAAGTGCCGGCCATAAAAAAAGAACACGCATTTGCCAATATATCTAGACTTAATTAAATATTAAATATTGAATTGAATTAAATATTTGGCAGTATCGAAGTGAACAGCAGGGGTCATGGCTGCGGCAACTATGTCTCAAAATCATCCAGATGATGAGGAAGATGATCCTTTCAAGAGGAAATCAAAAACACTAAGATCTCCAGTCGGACAGGCATCTTGTGTTGCATCTGTGTTCCGTGATGATTGAGAGTTCCAACAACGCGTGGAAACTACAGGTAGCTCGACACCGATGCTAAATTAAGCAAAATGAACGCGCAAGCTCACCTCCACGTAGTTGGCCTGTAGAGAATACGCAAGTGATCAAACTGAAATGCGCGTTTGATATACTTGGAAGAAAGATTCGCGAACTGCATTCCATGATGAAGGAGACAACTTCATCAACAGGGGCTGTTCGGCGCACAATAAACCAACCAATCTGATGGACAACATCGTGAAGTTGTATGATACAGCGAAATCGGATGCAGGCCACAAGTTGGTAGTTGGTAGTGGCCAAAGTGAATGCGAAGATGGGCGCGATAGCGCTAAAAAATTTCGCGAGTCTTCGTCGCAGACTTCTCCATTTCTCAAGCCTGGCAAAGAGACAAAGCGACCAAGGGATGAGAGTAGCACGGTTCAATCGCGCGAAAAAAAAGCTCGCGTGTGTCGGGGCGAAAAGAAAATAAAGAGGCCGGAATTAGTAGTCAGCCACAGAATAAAGGTGGTGGCATAGACGAAAATAGTGATTGGAAAACCGTCAGCCGCAAGAAAAGCGCTAAAGAGGTCAACAAACGTGCTAATGTGCTGAAGGCAGACAAGCCGGAAGCCATTATTATTGAAAAATCGGGCAATCTCTCCTACAGTGAGATACTTAAACAAGTCAAAGGAGATAAAAGTCTTACAGAGCTTGGTAGAAACGTTGTCAAGATAAGAAAGACACAAAAAGGTTGCTCTTCGAACTCAAACGGAGTCCGGAACTTAATGTGCAGGTGTTTAAAGCAGAAGTGCAAAAAATTTTAGGAGTGCAGGCGAATGTTAAAACCGTGGGCAATGAGTACCAGCTTGAAATTAGAGACCTAGACGAAGTCACCACAGCCGAAGAAGTTACGCTGGCTATCCAAAGCATTTGTGGAGAACAACCAGTGATTAATTCTACTCGAAAGGCATATGGCGACACGCAAATTGCTGTAATTCGCGTGTCAGCAAAAGCTGCCAAAGCACTCCTAGAAATAGGGAAAGTGAAAATAGGGTGGACAGTATGCCGAATAAGAACGAAGGAATCGGTTCTTCGCTGTTATAAATGCCTAGAATTTGGCCATATAGCAAAGACATGCAAGAACAACGAAGACAGAAGCAAATGCTGTTTCAAGTGCGGACAAGCGGGCCACTTCGCAAGTGATTGCAAAAACGAAGCTTTCTGCATATTATGCTCCAGTAGAAAAACTGATAGTAACCATGCTACGGGTGGACGCAGATGCCCTGCATACAGAGCTGCATGCGGAAACCGAAAATGAAGTTGCTGCAGATTAATTTAAACCACTGTGAAGCAGCGCAGGAACTTCTGAAGCAGACGGTTGTAGAGGAAAAAATCGATGCAGTGATTATCGCTGAGCAGTACCGAAACCGGCTTGAATGGTTTTCGGACCTAAAGTCGAAGTCCGCAATCTGGAATTGTGGTAACTTGCCTTTCCAGTGGAAGCTCGACATGGAACGTGATTATTACGTTGCTGCCAAGATTGCTGGTATTTACATTTTTAGCTGTTACTGCCCACCAAGCTTAAGTGAAATGAAATACGCTGCAGTAATTGACAATTTGATAAGTGATGCTCGTAATACCTCCCCTTGTATAATAGCTGGTGATTTTAATGCGTGGGCCGTTGAATGGGGCAGCAATTTCACTAATCAAATGGGTCGAATTTTGCTCGAAGCTTTCGCTTTGTTAGATGTCGTGCTGCTGAATGACGGTCACGAACACACATTCGAGCGCAATGGTAGAAAGTCAACCATAGATATAACTTTCGCAAGTTGCTCTTTAGCTAGACGCGTCGATTGGTATGTTAGCACCCTGTATACCAATAGCGATCATCGAGCTTTAATAACGCATATTAGCCGCAGAAGCAATGAGGTAGCAATGCAGAGTATCCCGAAAGTAAAGAGATGGAAACTCCATACGTTAGATAGGGAAATTTTTGTGCAAATGCTGCACACCTCTGTCTCACAAACAGGTAGTGCAGAAGAGCTAGCTACGCAAGTTGTATCGTGGATCAATACAGCTTGCGATGCGTCTATGGCGAGAGCCGGAAACAAACGAGGTCGACGACCGGTTTATTGGTGGAATGAGGAAATAGCAATACTTCGGAAGAAATGCCTTCGTGCCAGAAGAATGGAGCAAGGTTACATTGCCACTGAAAATTACGACATGTATAGATCTTCTTATACATTGGCTCGCAGAGTGCTAAAAAAATCTATAAAAAAGAGCAAAGATACTTGCTTCAGAGAACTGTGCGAAAATGTGAATTTGAACCCCTGGGGAGACGCGTATAGGATAGTTATGTCCAGACTAAAATGCCCAAATGTGCAAATTCCCAGACACTCTTTCCAAGGCACGAATTAAATGCGCCTTCTATGGAATATGAGTCAACAAATGGGGCAACGCACGAATTAAATGCGCCTTTTGTAGAACATGAGTCAACTAATGGGTCAACCCCGAATATCACCAACGATGAAATTCTTGCTGCAATAACGTCGTTCAGCTGTAAGAAGGCACCAGGGCCAGACGGTATACCAAACGAGATTTTAAAATTGGCATACAGCGTCAAGCCCGAACCGTTCCGGAAGTTATTCCAGACTTGCGTGAATGAGCATATTTTCCCGAAAATATGGAAAACTCAAAGATTGGTCCTGCTTCCGAAGCCTAACAAACCGTCAATGCAGCCAAGCTGATACAGGCCATTATGCATGGTAGATGCTCTTGGAAAGGTTTTTGAGCATATTCTGCGTGAACGCCTACAGCGCCATGTAGGCGAAGTAAAGTTGGTCTAGTTTGTACGATTTGTGTACGATTTTGAGTTTGTTTTGTACGGTATGTGCAAGAATACCGCTCGCCCGACAACAACAAGTATATGAATCACGGCAACAGCGTTCTTTACCGAACCAGAAACAGATTTTTTTGTGTTTTTATTTTTACTGATGTTTTATGATGAGCTCATTCCATTTTCCTTGTGATTATTGATATTTTTACTCCGCTTTTTGTGACGATTGATTTTGACTTTGGCTACTATTTGTGATACTGATTTTGGTTTTTTATTTGGATAATTTGGCAATTTATTTATTATTTAGATTATAATCGGTAATTTGTAATTAATAAACATTAATTAATAATATATAATACAAGAATGTATTCATTGTACAAACCAAAGTCCAAATGCGCATCGGTTTGAGGTCGTTTGATAACCATATTACACCGTAAGCATCGTTCTTGGTCATATTTTAAAAACAAACAATAAAACAAAAAAAACTTCAAATACTGAATAATAAATAAATGTCATTTAATATTTGAAGATTTGATTTTTATTGTTTGTTTCTACTTATATAGGGCCTCTGAAAGTTTTTTATGCCAGCACCCTTTGTTGTTATAATTAAAATAAGATGTTCTACGTTCTGATGGCAACTGCATTGATTCTTTACACTCATTTGTAGCAAACGCGCTCTCTTTTGTGCCCACTTTCTTGCAGCTCTTACTCTCACAACTTGATATCTTACTCTCACAACCTGATCTCTCGCTCTGACAAAATGTTAATTTTACTCTCCCAAAGCTTCAGATGGGATTTTCCGAAAATCCCAATTGAATTTTAGCTGCTCGGTTGCTTTGTATAGCAGTGAGACATCTAGGTATTATATTGTCTTTGCTGAGAGCGTAAGGTTGACAACTTTGTACAGGAAGCAATACCAATTTTACAGTTATGTCGAGCAATGTTCGTAGTGTGATTTTCGCATTATCGATTACAGATTTATGCCTTGAACACATAGAAATTCGCGCGACGAATATTTCGGTGCGAACTGTCAGAAATCTTCTGCCGCAGCGAAGTTTTGGCTTGTCAAGGTCCATGTAAACACTCAAAAATAAGAAGAACAAGAGCGACGACTGCGAATAAAGCATTAACCACAACCAATGCTACAGGCTACAAGATACAAGCGGCATCTGTCAAAATTACATTGTCCCTTATGGGGAACAAGAAAAAAAAACATTGATTTCCAGTGCCGCTACGTATCTGTGGTTAGCCGCTACGCATCTTGCAGTTAGCCGCTAGGCTTCACGCCGCTTGCAGTCGATCGAGTTCTATTTTTCTCTGGCAGCGTAGGTATGCTTCTTCTTCTTTTGTGTTTGTTTACGTTTTACATATAAAAAGATTTGCGTTTTGACATTTGCTGCTGGCTTCACGCCGCTATCACTGGAAGTTAGCTACTTTTGCAGTTAGTATCTTGTACCTGAAGCCTTGCTTGTGGTTAAAGCATATATCGCATCTGCCTGCGAACGAACTGGATCGATCGCAGGCAGATGCGATTTATTCGCAGTCGCAAGCAGAGGCAGCGACGTAATTTTATTTTTTTCTCGTTTCCCATAAGAGGCCGTGTAATTTTGACAGTTCGGTGCGCACCGAAATATTCGTCGTGCGATTTCTATGTGTTCAAGGCAATAAGAGCCCATCGGCAAGAAGAGTAACGCAAATTGCGTAGAGTTGGTATTCATTAAAGGCCTGATTAGTCGTACTTATAAGCACTTCGAAGAACTTGACGTGCTGTCAAAATCCACTTCTAGCTTATGGAAACGTATGTATCCGATCAGTCGTACATACTTACAAGGGGAATATCAAATCGATTTTGATAGTTTGCTAAGTTCGAACTAATTGACAGCCAAAACGCGTGGCCAGATCGAACTTGACGCTATTTTCGAAGATGTCGTCTGTGCTTGCCGAATTTATAGGTTAATGGGATTTAAATATAATATTCTTTAAACAATTAATTTATACGAAATCAATTCTATTATAACAAAACACCATAATAATATAAATAATGTAAATATAAATACTAAAATTTTGCTGCTGATTGCAAATCGTATGCAATTGCAATCTATATCTAATCAAGTAAAATCCCACAAAACAAAAAAATACCCAATTTAGAAATTTGGTCAACTAGTGGATACACTAGAAGTGCCGGTACCCCCAGCAACCCGTAAACAACAAGTTCGTTGAAACTAATAAGTGTTACTTACGTGTTTACACGGGGGACACGTGTCGCACGTTTGGAACTAATCATCGGCCGTGTCCCCAAGAGCGTTTAAACGGGCGACAGATTGGATAGTGGATCATCGTGACATGGATGATTTTATTGCATGATTTTTTAATACTTTTTGCTACCATTTGATTAGCTTTAGATACTATTTAAGAATTTATAATAGTTTTTGCCTATAAAATATTACTAACCGTTTTACTACACTTTACTTCGTGGCATCGCCGTGAAAAACAAATAATAAAATCTCTATGAACTATACATAATTGTTACAAAATAAAATTTAACCCAACCTTATCCACTCCTATTTATGTATTTTAAGCAATAATAATTTAAAATACACTTTATAATAGATACTAATTGATTCGCTGAAACCATGAATAGTTTGGCAGTAGTTGGAGTTGATGTTATATTTCAAGTCAATTTAGCAAAAAAATATACGAGTGGCGGAAGAGCTCAAATTTTACTGCTGTTATTATTGTTTCCTATGCTAACCCCCACAACAACACCCCTTTTTGTCGCTCTCGTCTGGTTTTCGAGTTATAGCATCTTGAAGTTTAAAGATTTACGAGCTATATCTCCTAAACTATACGAGATACCGACATGGTATTCACGTCATCAGAAAGGTATTTCAATTGTCTTTCATTTATGTAAAACCACATTTTGTTGAAAATCGCTCAGGAGATTTAGCTCGTAAATCTTTGAACTTCCAGGTGCTATAACTCGAAAACCAGACGAGAGCGACAAAAGGTGTTGTTGTTGGAGTTAGCATTAGAAACAACAACAACAAAAAAAACAATAAAATGTGAGTTTAGTGCAATTGCTATTCCTTCTTGCTAAATTTGTATACATTTACGTTTAAATTTTATGACAATACATACCTGATTTCAGTCTATAAATATTTTTTCACTAAAACGGAACTCTGTTTTCTGGTGTCCCCAGAAATTTCGAGCGACATCTAGTTTCCCCAGGAGACACGTTCATTTACAGACAATACATAATTCATTTTGCCGTTTGGCTGTGAAAACAACAACACACGTGTAAACACGGCATAAGTACGACAAATCAGACCTTAAGGCTCTTGTTGTAGCAGATTGGTGCGGCGTCGTCTTTTGGTATTAGAAATTGACGGCGTACAGGCTTAGCCGGGTAATACCTGAACGGCGTATGTCTGTCCATGGTGAACAAGAAAGAATTTGTATTTTCGTCATAACGTTTGGAATGGAGGATAGTCACCATTCATGTAAAAAGTAGTGGAAGTACGTAGACGATTTTATTAGATTTGTTATCTTGTTTTAGAAATGGTGATCAAATTAGAAAGGACCTGGAATAAGAGGTGAGCCGGCGCCACTATAATCCTTCTGCCAATAGATGGGTGAAAAATACTTTTATGGAATTTAGAGTGGTACAAAAAAATTATCTCCAATAAAAGTTCTTCGGCTATAGCACATTTTCTGCTCAGTTTTAGCAGCATTCCTGGTTTTGCTCTCGTTTTTAATGAAGCCCTTTTCCGGTATACTAATCCTTTATATGTATACCCACTGGAAGAGTCACAACCCCACAATACTTTCATTCCATATTTCGCAGGTTTCGAAGGAAAGTACACTCAACTCTTGTTTTATACGGTAGATACGTTCCAGCGAGGAGCCGTGCAAAAAAAATTAGTGTAAAAAATATACATAGCTCATTGAAAAACAGAGGATTCGGGAGCATATAGTGATCGGTAGGGAAACGCTAACCGTGTTTTTGTTTTTTTCTGTTGTTGTAGCATGTGGAGCAGACCCCAAAAACAAAAAAATCTTCTTCTGCCCCCCTCTCGCGCGATTTTTCATACAAATTTTTCATTTTCTCAGTATAGCCAGAGAAACAAGTACTGAAAATATTAAAATCGCGTTTTCTCTAAAAATATGCGTTTTTCGGCAAAATCTTACTTTACATAAATGTAAGGTACTTAAGTTACCTTTCGAACGATATACATCTATACCGGATATCTTCTATAGTTAAAGAGATATTAGGCAAATAAATTCAAATTTCAAAGTGCTATAACTCCGAAACCAGAGGGGGGCACAAGAAGATTTTTTGTTTTTGGGGTCTGCTCCACATGCTACAGCAACTTGACAAAACAACAACACGATTGGCGTTTCCCTACCGATCACTATATATGCCAGGATTCGTTCCGCAAATAAAAAAACCGTGTATCAAAAAATGCTACATTTTCTTTGGAAAACCGTGTAAAAAAGAAAACGAAGAGAACTTTTGGAAACTAAATTTATTCATATTTACATATTTGCATGCATTTAAAAATACTATAAAAAAAGAATACGAGGTATAAATGCAGTTTACGGGACTGGCTCAGTTCAGTCCCCTAAACTACACCTTAGCTCGCCTTCTTGTCCTGAATCTCACCATGTAAAAAATTTTTGGGGCGTGGCCTTAGTTTAGATTTTATGGGCGTTTGAATGTAAAAAAAATCTCAAATTTCAAATAGCGATATCTCCTAAACTATAAGGTTTACCAGTAAAAAATTGATAGCGTTCGAAAGGTCCTAGCAAGGTCGATAATTTAAGTCATAGTCATTTTTTGATTTTAACAAGTATTTATGGAGATAATTTAGTTTTAAGAAAAAATAGTGGAGGTTGTGTTACAAAATAGTTTTTTTTTTCTCTTTGATAATTAAGGTATATATTAAATTCAGGTTTCTTAGAGCCCATAACCTCCCCTTTCCAACGGTATATAACAAGATAGGGTACCTCCCACAGTTTCGACCACTTTTAATGAAATATTCAAAATTAGTGTTCGGTGGATATCCGAACACGCATCTTAGACTTGACTACAGGAAGCCTTTGTACCTTAGCGCGTATTGTTCAGTATTTAATATTTAAAATTTTTCGGCTGCGGCGCTAGTAAATTCTTCATACATACATTACCAATATTTAAAATTGAAAAATTTTTATGAAAAATCGCGCGGACAGCTGGGCGTATATATAACCCACTAATGCCAAATTCACATAGAGAAGATTATCCAGAAGAAGAAGATTACGAAATTTATGTCGAGGATTTAGAGGATTAAGTCTTTGTGCATGTAAATACAATTTTAATGAAATCTGACCACTGATGATTTTTACTTTATATCGGTTTTACCAAAGAATATACAATATATAGAAGGCGCATCTCATACAAATTTTTGAACAGCAAATTTTGTACCGTGGACGTAGCCGTACGTCCATGTTGCGCAACATTGAGTAGTTTTTTGTGTTGCTACGCATTCTCTCTATTCTCCTCTCATTGTTTGATAACTTCGTGGCGATTTCGTGTTATTTGTTTCTCATTGCCATTGCTTTGTTTTTGTATAAATACAAATCGGGTTTGCTTGGTGTTGTTCATAAATGATTATGCGTAAGAAGAGTTGATCCATGCCGCAATGTATGCCAAAGGAGTTGAGAATGAAACGATGAAATTGTTGAAAAGCAGGGGTTGAGGGAAGAAAGGAATTTGACTTCTTTTTGGTTCTTTTTTTCTTCTTTTTCAATAACAATTCAGGTGCTTACGTCTGTCGGTCTTTTGATTTGGATTTTTTTTCGCTTAAGTAATTGAAGTTAAGTTATTAAGTAAAGGAATTTTGTTTTTTGTAACATTTTGCCGGCATAATAAACTGTTTAGTATTTTAAATTAGGTTTATTATTAAATTAGGTTATTGTTTATTGTTATTTTTTATGTACATATAAAATTATAGAATAATTGTTGTACCAATATTTCGTTTTATTGACAATGCTTCCTTAATAGAACTAAAATCATAAATATTAAAAATCTTAGTCTTCAATTTAAGTTTAATAATGGTTTTGGGCACTACAATAACAAGGTAAATTCATAGACGGTCAGACAGAAACACTTCAGTTGTTAGTACAAAATAACACAAAGTCGATCTTCTTCACATACTAATAAAAAATCGAATTGCTACATAATACAAATATTTTTTCTGAAATATTTCCATTCTTTCAATTTTTATTTTTGCTTCCATTAACTTCTTAGTGTTACTCGTATAAGGTATTAAAGTTGTTGATATGCCGACTTCTCCCTATACGAATTCTTAAAGAGCACGCTATGCTCGCAACGTAGATCGTGCCAGCGCTTCACAAAGGTTGGACATCGAAGAAGAAGCAGAATAAAGCTACGAAAAGCAAAATTTCTTCCAAAAACCTTAAAATGCAAAATTTAAAACAAATCCAGACAAATCGCACCGTTCTTCTCATCGCCCGCTGTACTCCACAAATTGATCGATTCTTTCTTTCGCACTTTACTTGGCATGCGAGTGCTGGATCGATCTTTTCTTACGCATATTCGCTTGCATTGTTAGTGCAAAATAACAGAAGCAAAGTCCATCTTCCGCTCCCTTCATACTTGTTAAAAAGATCTTCCGAACCCCTCACTCATTAGGAGATCATTCGATTTTGCTTTGTTACGAGCGCTGAGAAGACCGAAGCATGGCAAAGAGAGTAACTTCGCGAGTAGTGAAGCTGTTTTCACTCATTTGCTTACACCCGCTGCCTGCGACCGACCGCATCTGATTTGAAAAATTTCAAAATTTGAGTCATGCGTCTTCTATATTATTACATATTCTTTGGTTTTACATTACAAATACAATAAGTAAGTATGGCATGTTATATACCATTTTAAAGGTAAGACAAATAAAGAATAACAATACCTTTCCTTTATCTACTTTAGGAGTTATTGACCTTTTATTAGGTCATCTTTCGTGAACTTAAAACGCCCATAAATCGAAAATGGCTGCCTAGCCCCAGAAATAAAGTACACACTTCCGGTCCTAACGGTAAAAAAAAACTGAAAAAAATCGGAGCAAGTCCCGTAAACTGCATTTGTTCCCGCGTTCTGACCGCGTTCTTTTGTACCCACCAAAAATCAACACAAAAGCTGCTCGCGATCTGATCGCGTTCCAGTTTTTTGGCCGTGTTTCGAAATCATGTAAAAAAAATACGTATAAAAAGGGAGTTGGGGGAACACATCGGGATCCGAAGGGGAGCTCCAACCTTGTTGTAGTTGTTGTTGTTTTTGGCGATGGTTACAACAACAACAACAACTCTTGCTTACCTCCGGTACCGGTGTTATAGCCGTTTGAAAATCGAAATTTAACCGGTTGTATCTTCTGAACTATAGCAAATATCCGGTTATAATATGCAACATTTGTATGGTTTGTATTACATCGGCTATAATTTCAGCATCTTCTTGCTGAATTGTAAATAACGCGTCCATATATTCACTTGTCATAACTCGGAAACCAGACAAGAGCGACAAAAAGTGTTGTGGTTTTTAGAGTTAGCATTAGAAACAAAAGAACAATTAAATTTCAGTTTACAGCAACTGCTATTCCTTCTTGCTTGACATCAAATACAACAGCAGCACCAAATATTGCAAAACTATTCGTGGTTTCAGCGAACCAATTAGGTGTAATTTAGTAATTTCTATAGGAAAATCTGTCGGAGACTTTTATTTCCTTGTATAGTATGGCAAATGCTCCATTTGAGCTTTTGCGTTTCCTCCAATCCTTCACCCAACAACTTCTTCGAGTGGGTTCAGCACTCCGCACTGCTTCCAACATTTGTATAGTTTGTCTTACATCGGCTATAATTTCAGAATCTTCTTGCTGAATTGTAAATAACGCGTCTATATATTCACTTGTCATCGAAATTGGTTCAATTTCTATTTCCTGTAAACTTTCCATTATTTTTTTGCTTATAATCACGGTATCGCGAAGTTGAGTGTAAAACAAGGTTTGCAAAGTTTATAGCCAAAAAGTATTATAAATTCTTAAATAGTATCTAGAAGTATGGAAATGGTACCAAAAAGTATTAAAAAATCATGCAATAAAATCATCCATGTCACCGTTCCACAATCCAATCTGTCCCACGTGTAAACGCTGTCGGGGACACGGTCGATGAATAGTTCCAAACGTGCGACACGTGTCCCCCGTGTAAACACAGCATTAGAAAAAAAAGTAGTAAAAAATACTAAATTCGTTTTTCTCGAAAACTAGAAGTTCTTCGATGAAATATAATGTAATATAAATGGAAGATATTTTTAATACCTTTATAACGGTACTAACACTAATCGGATATATCGTACTGTTTAGGAGATATGGGCTGTCAAAGTTCAAATTTCAAACGGCTAACACCGGAACCGGAAGTGAGCAAGAGTTGTTTTTGTTGTTGTTGTAACCACCGCCAAAAACCACAACACCAACAGCAACAACAACAGGATTGGAGCTCCCCTGCCGATCTCGATTTATGCCAAGTTGAGTGTACTTGGTAAACCTGATCTAGACTTTATATGGAAACACTTACTCGTCCATTGCTTGTTTCTGTTGGAATGTAAGTGCACTTAATTCTGTTTTTACGCAAGAGATGGGTTCTCGAAAAACTCCTTTAAAAAAAATCCACGTATCCATATAAAATAAGGTCACTGGTTCCTCGTTTCAAGTTTTAGCACAAAAAGAGTGAATAAAACATTGGAATTCCTAGTTTTTAAATTAATATTTACTGAATATTTGCTGTAAAATTTTAATAATAAATTAAATTAATATTTAAATTAAATTAATATTTACTGAAATTTACTGAATATCAAAATGTTGGCCGTAGTTGCCATATTTATTATATTATGATAATGTGTAAAGGAAAAATAGGATTTCTAAAAATCCCATGTTTAAATTTTAGTTCATTGGTAATTACCTGCTTCACTTTGGTTTTCTTATCGTTGTGTTGTGAAATTTTTTTAAAATAGTTAATTTATTTAAAAATATTAATAATGGAGGAATCACAAATGGCTTGTGTTGCGGCGATGGCAACAGCTGCTGCATGCTATGTTGTAGCCGATGAAGATTCGCAAAGGAATCGATTGTATTGGGTAAAGAAGTGGAGGAAGAAGAGTCGCAGTGTTCGAGGAAACACTCAAGAGTTTTAAGAAGTCTAGGGCCCGGCACATACGATTATAATTGCTATTTAAGGATGGACGAAATATGTTTATTTAAATATGTCTATTTTTTTACTCAAAACGTTTGCATTTCGGCTTAAATCAGGCGCTTCTCGACCTAACCAATGTTGTTGTTGTTTCTGGCGCTGGCCCTAACAACAATAATTTGTATAGCTCTCGTCTAGTTCTCGAATTATAGCCCTTTGATGTTTCTAAATTCCAGGCCTATAT
The DNA here is from genome assembly GCA_949629155.1 of Myopa testacea. Lineage (NCBI taxonomy): Eukaryota > Metazoa > Arthropoda > Insecta > Diptera > Conopidae > Myopa > Myopa testacea. The sequence goes on from OX451347.1 coordinate 22,120,813, forward strand.
CTGTTAAACTTTACGAGATACCACTATGATATGAAAAATAAAATTTTAGATTTTTAGTACTTTTTTTCCATTAATTAATGTTTTCCTAATTGTAATGTACGCCAGAAACAACAAGAACATTGGTTACTTCGCGAAGCGCCTAATCTTTTCCCCTTTTTTTTGAATTGTTTTTGAAGTTTTCGTGACTTGATATTCGTGACTTAAATAAGTCAAATAGGACAAATAAACGAAATTTCTCCGTACAAGAGAATTTTTTCAACTTCATATGCATCCGTTCGAATTCATTATGGCTGACAACTTGGTTGCTGTTGACAACTGCTTACTTGTGTGCGTAAATGATACCGAGAGAAGCAGGGTCTATTTTGGTATCAAAAATTCTCTACACTTGATACTGAGTGTAGACTTCTCCCTTTCTTCATCATCTCTCTCTCCTACAAACTGAGTGATACCGTATCAAATGATACTGTGTCTAGCCAAGTTGAATAAATTATTAAAATAATACATTTTTAAAAAATTTAAAACTTCATAATAAGAGTAATACTTATACTTATAAAAATACTTATAATACTTATAAAAATTATAAATCGAAATTTTTTTAATAGACAAATCGCGTAAAATCAAGCTTAGTCGCGTGAAAACAATCAACAAATTTCAAAATCGAAAAATTGTGTTAAATGAAGTTTTCGTCGTGTAAAAACAGAATCAACAATTTTAAAAAAGTTGCGTTTTTTCAAATTCGCGTAAAAACAGAATTAGGCTTAAATTAAATTTACATCTTCCCGGAATCTCCAATCCGGAAAGAATACTAAAAATGTTAAAATCGTGGTTTCTCCAAAAATATATGTTTTTGGTAAAATCTTACTTTACATAAATGAAATGTCCAAACATTTTCGATGGGATTCCCATCGGGCGACTGTGAGGACCAATCGAGCACGTCAACGTCATTTTCACTTTTCCATTCACTACAAAGCCGACTCTGATGTTTTGGGTCATTATCCTCTTGTAGTATCCAGATTTCGTTTTTTGTTTTATACCACTTCGCATATGGCAGTAGAGCTCTCTGATAAATTTTTATCATCTCAGCATTCAAATTATGAGTGAAGAGATGCAAACCGCCAAAACCCTGTTTGGAGAAACAGCCCCAGACGTGAACTTTTAGCGGATGTTTCACAGTCCGCTGGACCAGTTTACAGGTGCAAGAAGACCAGCTATGCCTCATTGGAGAACGTACCCAAAAAGAAGACTCATCTGTAAAAATCACGTTGTCCCAATTGCGATCCAAATTTTCCTTTGCTCAAGCGATTCTTTTCTCAACGTGTTTTTGCGACAGTAGCGGTTTCTCCACAGAGCTTCGATATTTTACTCCTTGCGTCATTAAACGCCTTCTTATCAACGCCTTCAAGTCACAGGACACATTTATACCTTTTTTACGCAAAGGGCCTGTCCACCACACAGTGATAGGCGAGGATTCTTCTCAAAGGCCTGTAACATCACTTTGTCCTCCCTTTTCGTCGTTTTTACCACAGAGCCGCGATCTGGCAGGTCGTCGACGTTTTTTACGTCGGAATAACGTTTCACCCACTTGCTCACAAATGTATTCGACTTTTTCATGTATTTAGCCGCCGCTCCGTATGACATTTTTGGTCCTTCCGGATGCGAACACAAGAAAACGGCTTCAAAACAAGATGCGTACGTGGCGCTCATGAGGAAATAGGTTTTTTCTTACTACGATCAGAAGGCAACTGATTCTTTTTTTATAAAGCATTTTGCAGGACGGTTCCCGCTATCAGTACGCGGTGGAATCGAACCTCTAATTGTGTCCTGGAAAAAATATAGGCGTACACGCTCTTGGCAAACAAACTGTATTTGCACTAGACAAAGAGAAAGATAGTGTGTCTGCACTTCCGAACTTCGAAACAGACTTGCAAACTAAAAACTGAGGCTAAGACCCAAAAGCATTTTGGTTTACCGCTGGAATCGCAACAACAATTTCAAAGGAGTTAAAACAGTTTACGAGTGGTTTTGGGGATTAAAACAGTTTATTCCAAAAACCTGGAAAAACCATTTTATGGAAACAGGCTATTATAGCCTGTAACGCAGCTCTGATTTTTTGTTGTTATTTTTCACAGAGACTCCAATAAGAACATCAATTTGCACGGTCTCATTGGTTTCGGAGTTATAGCTCTTTAAAGTTGGAAAATTTCGGACCTATATAAGTTAACATGGCACATGTTAACGCAACTAGACACCAAGAGCGGGGCCATCGTCTTAAGCGCAACGACCCAACACTTCCAGCAATAAACCAAATTGAACCGTCAGCAGAACAGCGACACGCGCAGCCCATTTCCACCAACAATGCAGACGCAGCGTCAGCGGAATGATAGCAAGTGCAGTCGAAGTTCAGCAACCCATAAAAATCACGCCACCACTCAGCACCACCGCTTCGTATCGATTTTAGTTTACATTTTAAGTTATCGAATTTTGTTAATTTAGTCTAAGTTGGAGATTCGAGTAATAAAGGTCGAACTGACCAAAATAAAAAATTAATTTTTTTCGGTTTTTTAATTCTAAAAACCTTAACTGGCGCCCGAACGAATGTGAAGTTTAAAAAACTAACGCGAGCACTAAATAAGTCCTTTACCAGATCCTCAAGTAGTACAGTGTAAGGACAGTGAAGTGCAGGTTTAAAACTAACGCTCGCATCGTAACAGAAACCTTTACCAAAGTCCTCAAGTAGCACAGTAAAGACAGCGAAGTGCAAGTTTAGAATTAACGCGTGTACCAAAAATAAAATCCTTTCACCAAAAACCCTCAAGTAGTGTTGAGAAAGGAATAGTGCCCTAAAAATCGCAAATCCTGGTAAAAAAGTACTCAAGTAGTACTGCAGGAAAAACTAATCGCGCAATCGATTAAAAACTGAACAGTGAAAAAAAACACACAAAAATAAAATTGTACGCTGTCGCAAAGTTCCTGAAGTAGTAACGCGACAAGTGCAATAAAAAGCGCATTGCAGAGGAAAGAGGCCCCCAAGTAACTTATACTAGTAAACGGGAAGTGCGACGCACTAGCTACTCCGCTACGCTACAACGAACAGTTACAAATACAAAAACACCGAAGATCACGATCATCATTCTTATCACCACTATCGGCAATCAGGATGACACAAATCGAACTTCTGCTGTAAGCGGCTTTAGCTTTAAAATTATTTTAACTTATCTTAACTTAAAACTTATATGAACTAATATCAAAATAATATTAACTAAAATTATGTCAACACTTTCGTAATATTAATATAAGCAACAAAATTTGTAAGCTCTAGACATCTAATTGCATATAAAAGCCTAGAAAAAGTATTAAAATAAAACTATAAACTACAGCGAAATTATAACAAAAATACAAAAACAGTTTATAACAAGCTTAACTCTGCGAATCTTACGAGACCCTCCAGAGTAGAAAAAGCCGTTACTTACTAAAGAAACAATAACAGGAAAATATTCATTCCCCCTAAATAACTTACTAAATATAGAAAATGGCTAACCCAAATAACCTAATACGCCCACCTGTACTTAATGCCGACCAAGCTCCAACAACACCACCAAACATTAGTATGGAACAGCTAGGCCCCCATAATAGCACGAATTGCCTCAGAGGTATTTACCAGACAAGGCCCAGCTTTGGTACAAGCAGCGATGAATCCCAACACTCACCTTTCAAATGCTAGAGATCAGACAATTGACGAAGGACATATGAACAATATTACAGACTTAGACAAAATTCCTGACGTAGTCAAGTGCCTACGCGAATTCTCTGGTGGACCAGGCGAGTTCAACTCCTGGAAAAAAAGCGTTGAGAGAATCTTAAAAATCTATGAACCTACCAAAGGCACGCCGAAATACTACGGAATTCTAAACGTAATAAGAAATAAAATCATAGGTAATGCGGATGTCGCATTAGAATCGTACAACACTCCACTCGACTGGCCAGCAATAGCGAAATGTTTAACGTTACACTTCGCAGACAAACGTGACCTTTCTACGCTCGAATACCAAATGACTGCCCTTATCCAAGGCAGGTCAACAGTAGAACAATTTTACCAAAAAGTTTACTCTCATTTATCACTAATCTTAAACAAATTAGGGTGTTTAGAAGTCAGTACAGAATCCCTTCAGATTCTCACCCAAACATATAGAGAAAAAGCACTCGATACATTCATTCGAGGACTGAACGGCGAACTCCCAAAACTACTAGGAATAAAAAAACCAGCTGATTTGCCACAAGCATTACATTTATGCCTAAAGCTAGAAAACCAGAACTTCCGAACCAACTATGCCAATAACCAACATCATGTGACAGGAAAATATCATCCAAATTCAACCCCACCCCTACCTAATAGGAATATTCCTACCCAACGCTACAGACAAAACTTTCAGCCGCAACTAGCCTACATCCCTAACCTCCAAGCTCCCATATTCTCGGAACAAATCCAAGATACGGTACAACAATCTAACCAATATCCACAAAGACAACCACCCCCACGACCATTCGCTCCCAAACCGGAACCTATGGACATCGACGCAAGTATTCGCTCAAAAAATATTGACTACACGAATAGACCAAGACAAAACCAAGTCCCAAGGAAAGGACCACCACCCTCCCAACGTACCTTCATCCCTAACAAAATCCAACGCACATTCCACATAGACATCAACCAGGACAATAACGATTTCAACGAATACGAATATGACCAAATCGAACAAGAATACGACACAACCTTAGATGAGTACTTGACAACCATAGAACCCGAACAACAAGACTATATAGAACAATCCCCAGAGCTTAACGACATTCATTTTTTAGAATCTTCTTTGCCATATTTCGAATGTCAACAGAAGGGCGGGAAAATTCTAAAACTACATCCAACCCGGTCTTGCTAAAAAAATCATACCAAACGAAACACCTTTCCTTGCAAAGTCGATTGCAGGCGACATAAAAATTCAAGAATACACGTTCATCACTCTCTTTAATCTAGAAGACAAGCATAAATTTTTCATTATGCCTACGCTACAATCATTCCATGGTATTTTAGGAAACGACAGCCTCAAAGAATTAAACGCAGTAATCTACACAAGTGAAAATTACATGCAGGTAAAAAACAACAGGAAAGTAAAAATAAAACAATTAACTTTAAAGTCAGTTAATTCAATCAATATTCATGACAAACACATGACAGAAAAACAAATGCATTTTATTAAAAACACAGTCGACAAATTTCCTAAATTATTCTCCGAACCGGACGAAAAACTAACATACACGACGAAAGTATATGGCGAAATTCGCACATCTACAGACGAACCCGTTTATAGTAAATCTTACCCATATCCAATCTCCTTAAAAAATGAAGTTGAAATTCAGGTAAAACAAATGCTAAGTGATGGCATAATCAGACCCTCGAGATCACCTTACAACTCCCCAGTCTGGGTTGTTGAGAAAAAACCAGACTCCAAGGGTAACAAACAATATAGGATGGTCATAGACTATCGCAAACTAAACACAGTTACTATACCGGACAGGTATCCAATACCCGAAATCTCAGAAGTCATCTCGCAGCTAGGTAACTGTAAATACTTTTCAGTCCTTAATTTAAAAAGCGGATTCCATCAAATCCCGCTCAAGGAAAAGGACAAAGAAAAGACAGCATTTGCGATCAATAGCGCTAAATACGAATTTAACCGCCTACCATTCGGCCTAAGAAACGCGCCATCAATCTTCCAACGTACACTCGATGATATTTTGCGCGAACATATCGGAAAGATATGCTACGTATATATCGACGATATAATAATATTTAGTAAAAGTGAACAAGAACATTCAGAACATATCGAACTCATATTCAAAGCTTTAGAAGACGCGAATATGAAGGTACAGTTAGACAAATGTCACTTTTTTCAACACGAAGTAGAATTCTTAGGTTTCATCATTTCACCATTAGGGATCAAGACAAACCCCAAGAAGAAGTCGAAGCCGTAGCAAACTTTCCAATACCCCAAACAATAAAAGATCTACGAGCATTTTTGGGTCTATCAGGTTATTATCGACGTTTCGTTAAAGACTACGCAAAAATAGCGAAACCCCTGACAACGCTCCTTAGAGGAGAGGAAGGCCGAATATCAAAAAAACAATCGGCAAAAATAACAATTAACCTAGACACCGAGGCCCTCGAAGCTTTCAGAAAATTAAAGAATTCACTTATCTCCAAAGACACCTTGCTTTCCTACCCAAACTACGAAGATTGCTTCGAACTAACGACAGACGCGTCAAATTACGCCATCGGCGCAGTGCTTTCGCAAAAAAACAAGCCAATCTCATTTATCTCTAGAACGCTTAACAAAGCAGAAGAACACTACGCAACCAACGAGAAAGAGATGCTGGCTATAATTTGGGCTCTAAATTCGTTACGAAACTACCTTTATGGCTCTCGCAAAGTTATAATTTACACTGACCACCAACCGCTTACGTACGCCCTCAGTAACAAAAACAATAACAGTAAGATGAAACGATGGAAAGCAATACTAGAGGAATACAATTACGAATTACTCTATAAAACAGGGAAAAGTAACGTAGTTGCAGACGCCTTGTCTAGAATTCCGTTACAGTCACAGGTCAACACAATGTCCACAATGACCCATAGCGACGACAGCTCAGGCCAGAACCTAATACATAGTGTCGAAGCCCCCATCAACGTATTCAAAAATCAAATCATTCTCAACACAGGTCCTACCATCCCATATAAATTCCAAATCGTATTTCCAACATACCACAGACACACACTTACAGAACCCGATTACACCACAGAAGAATTAGTCGCGATCCTAAAAAAGAATCTTAACCCATCTGTCATAAATGGCATAAAAACACCAGAACCGATAATGGGCAAAATCCAAGAAATCTACGCAGACCACTTTGTAAAGTTTTGCGTCAGGTTCACTCAACACCAACTCAACACGTTGTCAATGAAGAGCAACAACAAGGTATAATTATCGAAACACACAAACGTGCCCACAGAAACAGCAAAGAAAATAAAACACAAATAATAGTATATACTATTTCCCTGGAATGAACAATAAAATAAAAAAAGTAGTTAAGCAATGCACAATCTGTAAACTTAACAAATATGACCGCCACCCCACTAACCCCGAACTAAAAGAGACACCAATCCCTACATATCCTGGACATACCCTCCACATTGACATCTGCAAAACCGAAGGTAATCTAGTTTCAACTGCAATAGACAAATTTTCTAAATATTCTCAAGCTAAAATCATAAAATCAAAAGCAATCGAAGACGTAAGAGAACCCTTGCGCGAACTCTTGTTCCTATTTGGCATTCCGAAAGTTATCGTCATCGATAATGAAAAATCTCTCAATTCATCTTCAATAAACTTTATGGTCGAAGACCAATTAGGTATCCAAATCTTTAGATCACCCCCATACAAGAGCTCAGTCAAGGGACAAATAGAAAGATTTCACTCGACACTCAGAAATCATGAGATGTTTGAAATCAGACGGAACCCACAGATCCTTCATAGAACTCCTAGACAGATCTATCTATGAATACAACTCCTCCATACATTCAACAACTGGAAAAAAACCCATAGAAATATTCTTTGGACGAACAGTGAACATAGACCCTGAACAGTACGAAAAAGCTAGCCAAGACAACATTCAACGACTTCAGGAAAAACAATACAAAGACATCAAATACCACAACAAAAACCGACTGCCTATCATAACATACAACCCATGTGACACAGTCTACGTTAAGATTAACAATCGCCTAGGAACCAAAATCGCACCCAAATATAAAAAAGAAATAGTAAAGGAAAATAGATCTACAACTATTCTTACTGAGTCAAATAGAGTAGTACATAAGAGCAACATTAAAAACTAAGCCCTCCTCTAGCACATAGCAATAAAGAAATTAATAAATAGCATTTATTACAGATTACTCATACTCTTGAACACAACGAACGCAGAACTATCACTGACCGACTATTCATCTGCCCACCTTATAACTGTAACCGACGGACAGGCTAAAATTGAGAACGGAACGTTTAGTTTGATCCACATCATAGACTTAAACTTATACGAAAAATTTTTACACCACACAGACGGATATGTCAATACCAGCATCCCTAAAAATAATATCTACTATCCATTGCTCAAGCATGAAATTTCCCAGTCCATAGACATTCTAAACCGAATTAAACCATCTCATACAGGAAATAGAAACAAGAGGTCCATAAATATAATAGGCACAGCATGGAAATACTTGGCCGGTAGTCCTGATCATGACGACCTAGAAATTATTGAAAAAAGCTTGGATAATTTAAACCATAACAACAACCAACAGGTGATAATAAATAACCCTTTAACCAAGCGTATCAACGAACTAACAAAAATAACAGACCAACTCACAAACTCAATAAAAAAGAACGAATATGTTAATAGCGAAATAGCCTTAAGCATACAAAACAGAATACGTCTTATCAAGGAAGAATTAACCAACATAAATTATGCAATCGAATGGGCTAAAGTAAATATCATAAATTCCCTACTATTCAATAAAAGTGAAACAAAACAAATTTTAGAAAAATTAAAAAATTAAAACATGCCATTCAGAAGCACCGAAGACGCATTAGAATTTGCGAATATCAAAATTTTATATAACGAAACAAATATTGTGTACTTAATTAAAATTCCAATGACAACAGACACAATATATGAAAAAATCTTAATAAGAGCCGTAAAACAAAACAAAACAGTAATTGACATGCTATACAAATCATTACTAATTAATGGACACGAAACTTTTGGTATAATTAATAAATGTCATAAATTTAACTCTGTAAGCATATGTAATCACAACAATTTAATAAACTTAACTAGCGATCTATGTATAAATAAATTAATCTATGGCCTAAAATCATTTTGTAAAGTAACAAACAATCAACACATCCCAACAATAGAGGAAATCTCCAATGGAGTTATACTTTTAAATAATTTTAATGGAAATTGTTTTTGCAAAGGATCAAATCACGTTCTTAAAGGCACATTTTTAATAAAATTCCACAACGAAACAATTAGAATAAGCTATCAAACATTTAGCGATTTAGAAATTCCACAAGTAAACATTAAACCATCCATAGTCCAACCAACACCCATAGAAATAGGAAGATATAACATTCTATCCCTAGAAGCATTAGAGGAGTTACATATCAATAATACACAGTCAATCAAAACTATTAAAAAACACATAATTATCAATAAGATATCATCTATTATATCAATTGCTACTATCAGCTTATCAATAATGGCAATTATAGTAATTAAGTACCCAAGGAAAAATATAGAAATCATCATACCACAACCAGAAACAGCAGCATCAGGCTCCATCATCCATATTCCACCAACTACAGCAGTAGAATTTCCAATGGTTACAGCGGCGATACCTAAACATAACGATGTACCCTATTTTTGACGATTGAGGACAATCGATTTAAGAGGGGAAGAGTTAACATGGCACATGTTAATGCAACTAGACACCAACAGCGGGGCCATCGTCTTAAGCGCAACGACCCAACACTTCCAGCAATAAACCAAATTGAAACGTCAGCAGAACAGCGACACGCGCAGCCCATTTCCACCAACAATGCAGACGCAGCGTCAGCGGAATGATAGCAAGTGCAGCCGAAGTTCAGCAATCCATAAAAATCACGCCACCACTCAGCACCACCGCTTCGTATCGATTTTAGTTTACATTTTAAGTTATCGAATTTTGTTAATTTAGTCTAAGTTGGAGATTCGAGTAATAAAGGTCGAACTGACCAAAATAAAAAATTAATTTTTTTCGGTTTTTTAATTCTAAAAACCTTAACTTATATACACAACTATTATAGTTATATACATGTTGTGGGCATGGTTGGAACTGTATTAAAATTATCTTTTATTTATGTGAGAATGTGTTATCGAAAAACTATTATTTTTCAAGAAAAATGAAATTTTAGATTTATTTTATAATTTAATTTATTAATTTTTTACTAAGCAAAATATATCATCAACCTAAATACTTATCCAATATTACAAGAGCAGAGCCCCCCTACCTTTCTTTAGATTTATATATCATCAGGATCGGTGCAGGATTTTAGGAGAAAATGCCTTTTTAAAATGTGAAATACATAAAACGCAAAAAACGTTTGTTGTTGGTATTTTCACATGCTTTCCACATTTTATCAGCTACGCGTGGTATAATGGATCGGCAGTTTCCAGGAAAAAAGTTGATAAACGACACGAAAACAAGAATGCTATCGTCTAGTGCAGGGTTCGGCAACCTGCCACATGCGGCTCTTTGGATGTGAAGCTGCGGCTCTTTAGTTCCATATGCACATATTATTTATTTTATAAAAAAAAACATTTAAAATCCGTTCTGAAACGATTACCAAGGATTAGGCATTATTAGACAAAGATTTCGGATCCACATATTCGTGCGGGCAAGCATGAATATAATTAAAAGTAAAGTAAGAAGCCAACTAACAAGTGAAAATTTAGAGTCTTGCTTGAAACTTAAAACAACTAGTAATGAGCCAAATTTATCCAAACTTTCTAAAACCATGCAAATCCAACGCTCCCATTGAATTTGTGTGCTCAATTGTTTGTTATTGAACTACAGGTTAGTGTTGTAAGTAAATGTTTAATTGTTTTAATTTTTTACTTAAATAATAAGTAAGTATCTAAAAATACCATATATATTTTATCTAATTTCTTATAAAAACCACTACTTATATATAAATAAATAGATATTTTTTCTTATGAATAAATAGATTAGGTTTTCTTTATCAAAAAACTTTATTTATGCGAGTACTATTGTTGGCAAGAAAAAAATGTGGCTCTTTAAAAACTTTGAAATTTCGTGAATTGTATTTCTTGACTCTTCCGACTCAAAAGGTTGCCGACCCCTGGTCTAGTGTAAAATTGTTTGTGTTTTGCAAGTTGTATGTCGAATTTGTATGTGTATAGAACACTATCTGCAACAGCCGACACGCATTTGCATTGAACTCTACACGAAATCTTCCCTTTTTTAAAATCTATATATATAAAAATAAGTTGCAAGTTATGTTAGTAACTGATGTTCTCTGGAATGCGTGAACTTTGTTTCTGCAAAGTTCATATGAAAGGTGACGTCAGTACCAAGGTTTTTATATATAAACGGTCTCTGTATGTGTATTGGTTCATGAGTTATAGGCATTTTAGTAAAACCATTAATTTACAGCCTTATAATGTAAATAGTTTCAAGACGAAAACGAAAACGAAAACGAAACGAGCCAAACTAGTAAAATAGAAGTTTTTCGTTCGTATTGCAGACATTCGCTCTATTGCAGACAGAAAATGTTGCCATGTGTACAATATTTGAAGCATTTTTATAAGTAATTTCTAGAATCGCAAAGATTTCGGGTAGAATTCAGTGCAAATGCGTGTCGGCAACACTATACACAACACTATACACATACAAATTCGACACATACAATTCGACAACTTGCAAAACACAAACAATTATACACTAGACGATAGCCTTCTTGCTTTCGCGTGGTTTCTCGACTTTTTTCCTGGAAACTGCCGAACCATTATAGCTCGCGTAGCTGATAAAATCTGCAAAGCATGTAAAAATACCAATAACAAGCATTTTTTTCGTTTCGTGGATTTCACTCGAGGTTTATTATGCGCAATTGTCAAACAAACGAAAAATGACGAAAAGCACAAAATAAAACTCATGAAAAACATATGTTTCGTTTTCGTTTACGCCTTGAAACTATTTACATTATAAGGCTGTTAATTTATTGTGGACAGCAATGAGCTTTCTTATATGTTAACTTAACGGATATTTCAAACATTAAATCAAACAGCTAATATATACATGTAATATTGTAACGGACTTTTTCTCCAAGGTCGCTAGCTTTTGAGTGCATGCTATGACTGACATTTCATGATCAGCTGATCTATTTATGTTCTTAATAATTGCATTATTCAACTAACATATATCTCTCAATTTTTGAATTTCGTGAATAAATAAAATTTCAATTACAATGAAAGATCTCCGAGATAATTCAGAGTTGTTTGGTTCTGCGTTGATTTTATTGTCAGGAGATTTTAGGCAAACATTGCCCGTCATTCCTAGATCGACAGCTGCCGATGAAATTAACGCTGGCTTAAAGTCTTCATATTTATGGAGATTTGTTAAAACATTGAAACTCACTACCAACGTTCGTGTTCAGTTGGAGAATGATCCATCTGTGATAAGTTCTCTAAGCAATTGCTGAAAATTGGGAATGGTGCAATGCCTGTTGATGACACTGGATTGATAACATTGCCAAATGATTTTTGCCGTTTCGTACAGTCAAAAGTGGAATTGATTGAATGTGTTTTCACTAACATAGCACAACAATATACATGCCATGCATGGTTGAGTGACAGAGCAATTTTAGCGGCAAATAACAAAGATGTTACTGAATTAAACATGGCTATACAATCAAAGATTCCTGGCGAATTGGTGTCGTACAAGTCTGTGGATACTGTTACCATTGAAGAACATGTTGTGAATTATCTAACAGAATTTTTGAATTCGTTGGACTTACCAGGATTGCCTCCGCATAATCTCCAATTGAAAGTTGGAGCCACTATTATTATGCTTCGGAATATCAATCAACCCCGTTTGTGTAATGGTACAAGACTTGCTATTAAAAGGTTGATGGCTTATGTAATTGAAGCTACTATTGTAACTGGAAAATTCAAAGGCGAAGATGTATTCATTCCACGCATCCCAATGATTCCGTCTGATATGCCATTTGAATTTAAACGACTTCAGCTTTCCTGTTCGCCTTGCGTTTGCGATTACCATTAATAAGGCGCAAGGCCAATCCTTAGGAATTTGTGGAGTGAATTTAGGGTATCCAGTTTGCTCACTTGGACAGTTGTATGTAGCCTGTTCGCGCGTTAGCAAACCATCGGTTTTGTATATTCACACCGAAAATGGAAAAACAACAAATGTTGTTTACCACAGAGCATTACAATAAAAGCAATTTATCACTGATTTAAATGAATTTGAATTGATTTCTTTATTTTCTTTTTTGCACTGCGAAGTGTGCAGGGGGTTCGCTAGTTACTTATAAAAATGTTTCAAATATTGTACACATGGCAACATTTTCTGTCTGCTAAACATCGAAAGTCTACAATACGAACGAAAAGCTTCTATTATACTCCTTTGGCTCGTTTCGTTTTCTTTTGTGTTTTGTTTGCGTTTTCCAACTATCTACATCAGGGATATTCAGCGGAGCTGCCCGTAGCAATTCTGGCGAGCTCAGCAATTGCCCGTACGAGCTGGGTGAGGGGGATAAGTTGAGAGGGAAGTGTTGGAGACAGTGGCGTACGCATTAAAATTTTAGGTCTTTTGGGTTTTTGAACCCTCTCTTTAAAACACCAACAATTTCTCATACCATTTGCAATATATCAAAGTTTTGTCTGAATTCAGCCTTTAGAAATTTAGGAATGTACATTTTTAGTAAATTATATCTGGCAATCTTATAATACTATGGTACAAGAAATTGAATAAACCCGAATTAATATCTACACCCGTGGACAAATGGTACAATATTTATGCATACAACTTTTCTATCAGATAAAAACCCAGCCAATCACAAGCTGTCAATTATCGAAAATTTTGAATTCCACTGCACAGTGGAACAACATCATCAAATAATTGTTACCACGTTTTTAGCAGCACTCATGTTGAAGTATCCCACTGTATTCAAATTCAGCAAGCTTATAACATGAACACCCAACAGAATGTTTAATGTTTAATTTTAATTTTTAATTTTTTTTATTTATATTTAATATTAATTATCCAGAATACAATGCATCAGTTCTGTTCATTTTGAAAACACTTTCAATAATTAGCCAATGTAATTTAAAAAACCCACTTATATTATGCATTTTTTATACATTCAATCCAGGAATTTAATTTCCTGGAATACACCTCAGAGTCTAAATTATTTTTGTTGTTGGTGGTCACAGATAACACTAACAACAGCAATAAAAAATAAGGACGCTTAGGTAGCTGGGCATTATTTGGCATTATAAAGGTCATTTGTTTTTCATTTTTGTAAATGTGACAATTAGGGTAACCATATTGCACTTTTTCAAAAAGTTGAACATTTCTATTGCAAGGTGTGGAAATATTTTTTTATGAAGTTTTAAAAAGGCTTCAATATAAATACCCTATTATCTTTATACAATTTATATTCTTCTGCAGTAAAAAATAAAAAATGTTTGCACAAAATTAAACAAATTTTGTATTAACAAGCGAAGATAATAATCTTAAGAATTTAACTTTAAACCTGGTCACTCTGCCCTGCAAATTTGTTCTCTTGTTTGTTCGCCATTTTGTCAAGTGCCCGCGGAGTTTGCAGCGTTCCCGTACGGGCTATTATGAAATCTGAGAGCGTAAGCAACCACGAAGTTCATGTCGGGAGCCAACGAAGCCGTACGAAGTTAGAAAAATACGACTGAGAGCCAGCGCTCAGAAAATTTTTTGAACCACTTTTTTGTGGATTTGAGCTATTTATCTGCTATGTGGTTAGTTATTTTTTTGCGAAAACCTAATACTAAAGGAATTATTTCAGTTTGCATAAAATCTTCATAAAGTTCCCCCAAATATTGAAATGACACACAAATAAATTCTCCAAGTTTTACAAAAATATATAAAAAGGTTTATAAAAATATAATAAATTTAATCATTTTTGTGATTTAAAATAATGTTTTGAGAAACACAGAGCATCCAAAGTTGAATCTCCCATCCTTGTTATTTTTTTGGTAACATAATCAGTTGCAATAGAAAAATTACGCTCATTTTGCGTAGAAGTTGGTCTAATGGTCAGAAGTGCATCCAAAAGGTTCTGCAAATTTGAGGTTCTCTTCCCATTTACTTCAAATAGTTTAAATTCCTTTGTTAATGATTGAAATTTGTCAGCATTCGGACTTTCATATTCTTTTAAACTGTTTGTAATTGCAAAATTTATTTGTTGCTGTAGACTTGCTTCTTCTTGTCGATCTGGACATTATTCAATATTTTCAGTTTCGCCAGTTTCAGTATTATCGTTTTCACTGTTTTTAGAGTAAAAAATTCTAGATGATATAGATTTAGTCAATGTATATATGTCTTGGTGCCATGTCAAAAAAACTATCATTTTCTTTATGTGACTTACATTAGTATTTAATTTTTCCAAACTTGTAAATAAAAATCTGAGAACTCCTTCAGCAGATAATAGTGTAGAACAGCGATGTCTGAACGCACACTATAAAATTTTTAATGTGTGTTGTGCATATTTTCTCTCAGCACTGAGAAAAATGGATGCGGAAAAGTATGAAGCATTGTCTCGTTTCTATGCGTCATATCAATCGTCATTTTTCGGGTGTAGTCAAAATAAAAGAACGCAGCGAGACAGACCTAACTCGATGGTGGCTTGACAGCTACTGACGAGATTTCGTCAAACGCTCTCAATCTATACATATTATGCCAGTAAAAATTGAGTAGCAGCATAATTTATAGAATTATACCAGTATAAATCTTGAGCACCGCTGGTGTAGAATCGTCTCGAGAATCTAATCTAAATTTCTCGAGTATTGTTACTTTATAATTTTCTCGAGAATTTTATTATTATTATGAGCTTATTTAGTATTTTTACAGAGAATTATAGGATGTTTCATGTCGATTGAAATGTTTGAATTTTTTTTTTTCAATGGCCACGTACGCGTAGAACACGTTTTTTTTTTGTCTAAAAATGGTTGCAAACGAACAAGACTGCTGCGTAGGTGTATTTGTCTACTTTTTTCACAATATGAAACTTCTTTCGAAAAGGCGTAATTTTGTTCACCTCTGATAAACACAAGTTCAGCTTTCTTAACGTCGTCAGCGACCAAGAGACCCTTTCGGAATTCTCGCTTGGATTTATCTTGACAGTTATGAACAAAACGAAGTATACATATATGCGGTTACTCTTTGCAGTTTCGAGCACGAGGAATATCTTGAAAACAAATCCCAACACCCTTTCATTTGCAGGACGTTGACCAATATTCCTTTCGCTCTTATTTCTAAATCTGTTGTGAGTTGTGTACTAGTTAAAGTTATCTTCCAGGTGGATTGCGTGCTTTTCAGGCAATGATGACCCTGCCACAATAATTGATTCTGAAGGAGTTCTGAAGGTGAAATGCTTCTAGACGCGCAATCCGCGGGATTGTACTCAGAGCGAACGTGCACCCAACATTCGGGGGATAGTAATATTTGAACTTCCGCGACGAAAGCGGTTAGCTACAAAAGTTGACCATCGACTTGAATGGCCTTGTAAAATATTTGTATTATAGGGTATATTCACTTACTGCTTCCGTTTGTAACGCATTAAAGGAGGCGTGACAGGTATAGAAAAGTATATATATTCTTGATCAGCGTGACCTCCTGAGTCGATTTAGCCATGTCCGTCTGTCTGTCTGTCTGTCTGTCTGTCTGTCTGCCTGTCTTTCTGTCTGTGGAAATCACGATTACAAGAGAACGAATAGAGATATCTTCATGAAACTTGGCACGAATATTGTCTATCGCTAGAAACTCATCGCTATTGAAAATGGGCAAAATCGGATCATTACCACGCCTACTTTTTATAGTGAACATAAATTCATCCATGCTTATAGCTCAATTTCTTAGCTTGTAGAACGAATTTGAGGTTGAAATTTTGTCCAGAAGTCCACTGTCTCTGACCAAAAGAGATCACCAAAAATGGGCGTGGCCCGCCCACTAATTAAAGAAAACTCGATTACAAGAGAACGAATAGAGATATTTTTATCAAATTTGGCGCGAATATTGTTTAACCTTAGAAACTCATTGTTATTGAAAATGGGCAAAATCGGACCATTACCACGCCTACTTTTTATGGAAAATGTCAATTCATCCATGCCTATAGCTCAATTTCCCAGGTTGTAAAACGAATTTGCGGTCGAAATTTTGTCCACAAGTACACTGTCTCTAACCAAAAAAAGACTACCACAAATGGGCCCACAAATTAAATAAAATTCGATTACAGAAGGACGAATATAGATATTTTCACCATATTTGGCATGAATATTCTCTGTCATCACTGGCTATTTGAGATTGAAAAGGCAAAAAAAATAGACCATTGCCACGCCTAATTTTTAAGTAAACGTGTGTAGGGTATACGAACTTCGGCCAGGCCGAAGTTAACACTCTTTCTGGTTAATATTTACTTTTTAAATATAAAATTTGATATCACATTAATATAAGGAAAAGTAGAAAAAGACAGTTAAATACTTATAATTAAATATTTTATTTATAGGCCTAATTATAATAAGAGTATAAATAATTTTTAAAAAATTATTTATATGTGATGTATATGTGATGGCGACAAGGAAAATACAAAAAGATCTCTTTCAATTCTTTGTTCTAGCAACACACATTTGGAAGGGGTACTGGTTATCATTAAAACATAAAATTTGAGTTGCATGTAAAATTAAAGGGAAATTACTGAAATTTTCAAATTTCAAATCATATGGTCGAAAAATAAGGACCACCCTAATACTTACTCGTTCACGGGTGTAAATATAACCTAACCCACTTCTAACGAGTTGCTTTTAATACTAAACATTAGGTTTGACAAACTGACGTTTATGATGTCAACAAATTATCTTTTAAATACATATTGCTAATGTAGTAGAAGCAATATTTTGGCGTAAAAATATTTATGTAATTTAAATAAAGAATAATTTCTAGACTATTGATTTGTACATTTTGTAATACGTAATAATGTAAACATTTTTTATCAAATTCTACACTGAAGGTTGAAAGATTAAAAAGCGATTTAATCGATCTGAAAAGGTGCTGGTTTCGATATGTGCTGAAAAAATGATATTGACAAAAAAAATTGAGAGCTCATCATCAATAGATGTTACTATGGAGGATGGCAGGGTGCCTGAAAAGTTACTGACGTGTACTTCTGTATTACCTGTAGCAAACAAAACTGAAAAGGAGTCTATACATTCAGGGCAGTTCATGGTTTCACAATTTGAAGCTGAGGAAACCATGGATGATCTGGTCGATAGCGAGGTGAAGATGTTAGATCCCGAGGATCCAAATCTGCTGAAATTAGATGAAGTGAGCACTTGCTTGGAGGTTCAGCTCTATATACCGCGAAAATTAGGACAGATTAATGAATTGGAAAATAATTTGACAACGCGACTGATAACTTCGCAAATAGAGATTGAGACGTCTTTAACTAAACTATTTAAGTGCATGAATTTGGCTTATAGGTATTTATTTCAACAATGACTTTTTAACAGGTTATGTAAGCGCACACTCACGAACTCACGCGGTCGACTCATGTTCGTCCTGCTCGGTAATTGACTCACGTTTGCTTAGCGCAAAGAACGCGTGCGCTAAAAGATGCACGCGTTCATAAACGCATTCATATTGACGTGCGCTCGTGTGTGTGCGTTTACATACCCTACTTTTTAATATATTTTTTTTTTAAATTATAATTACTAAAAAATTATATATACTCATCTAATCCAATTTCCTATAAGGTGCTCATCATTTACATTTAATACATAATACATACTTATATTAATACATATATGATTTTAATACATATATGTTTCTTAAAATTATATATATCCTATTTCTTATATGGTGCTTTTTTTAAATAAGATAATTTTTGTCATAGGAAATGGTTTTCTTGTTTTTCAAAATATTCTTCGTAATGATCGATACATTTTAGCCTACCTTTGAACAAAGATTCATGAACAATATACAGAATGTGTATCTCATATAATCATAATATTTTTGCGGGTTACGATATCAGGACCCGCATTTTAATTTTATGGAGTTCTCCCGCTCAATTTAGATCAGTACCCTTACTTCAATTGCAATGACACTCTCTCGATCATTTTAGATCATCGCCCGTTTCAATTTATATGGCGGTTCGTATGGTGAGCGCGGTCTCACTATCCATTTTTGGATTTAGGTATGTATGGTATATACAAGCATATCTTTGCATAGAAATTACAGTTTCTCTCACAGAACAGAATTTTATGAGCACCTGTATATGACGACCCGCTCTCACTGTGTACATGTGTTTATTATGAGTAAAAAAATGCCGATTTTTTTGATGCGTCCACAACAGAATTCTATTAGTATTCACAGATTAATAATATTAGATTTTCTTTTATTAATTTTAATAAGAAATCATTGTTCATGGACCATTGATAAAAATACTGAATCTTTTAAATACTGTAGGTATGGGCCACTTCCACAATAGGGTTCTGGAATTACAAAGAGAGTACTAGCTTCCCTTCTAGCCAGCTCATTCGCCAGCTCGTTATTTATATCCCCACATGCCCGGGGACCCACAGCTGTTTGAGTTTGTTTCTGCTGCCCAGACTCTTAAGTCTTCTTAGACATTCCCATACTAGATTTTACGTTATCTCTTAGGATGATAGTGCCTTAACAACTGTTTGACTGTCTGGCATTATCACAATGCTCTGGCCTATAATGTTACGCCTTAAGTTAAGTTCCACGGATATGTTTATGGCGAGGACCTCAGCTTGGAATATGGTGAGTCTATTCCCCATTGATTCCGAGTGCCTTGTACGAGGTCCCTCACCACCTGCCTTCCTCCAAGCCTATAGGTGTTTTAGAGCCATCTGTATACCACTTTGGGTATGAGCTCCTGTGTGATATTTGAAGCAGTGTTCACTCCATTACTTTTTATTACTGAGTATAACCTTAAATTCTTTCTCAAAACTGTATTGTTTGTTCATATCATACTTAAATCCTGATAGAGTTGTCTAGGTCAGAGCTGTGGGGCTTAAGTTTTTTAAAATTTTCATAAAAAAAGTTGGTTAAAAGCAAATTCTTTCGAATGATTGGCTTATCTGGTTATTGAGAATACATTCGTAATGATTGCAGAGTTTCAAAGTAATCCGTTCGGTTTCCGTGTATTTTTTTGGCCTCTGGAAGTTGGTCTATTTTGCGTACTTTGAAACTAAATATCTCGGTCATCTCAAAAATTTTCTGGTTTTCTGTTATATTCTATACGAGGTTATATTTTATATAAATTATGTATTTGGGAACATAATTATTAACGAAAACATTGTTAATTGTTAAAATTATAGCGCAACACGCTACAAAAATAATTAACAACAAAAAATTTTTTTTTTCATAGTCCTTGAGATAGTCTTTTTTCCTATACCCAGTTTTATACCCGACAGGCCACGCCCTACGCGCTAGAAGCCTTAAAAACAACTTATTTGGTTACTATTACGAGGCACTACAAGGAAACGGTACTTTTTCCTATTAAGCAAGCAAATCCCTCTTTACCTGATAACAATTTTATGCAGTTTTTTGCGGGTGCCTAGAGAAAAGAAAAGTTTCGTTACAAGTTTTGTCCAAATTGACTTGAATTTTGCCTCTGGTGGTGGCGTGACCCCGCGTTGCCAGACGCAAATATTCGCATATTTTCGGGTGGTGAAAATCTGATAGTTCACAAATCGAACAGGGGAAAGTTGTCTCGACTGTGGATGAGGTGGCGATATTAGCGGGTATACGGACCAGAATAGAGGTGTTCATACCAACATATTTTTTATTATTATATTTTATTTATTTAATTCATTATTGTGCTTAATGTAATTTAAAATTCGGACACGGTGCTGCTGTCTTACCTTGACGTTCCACATCAAAGTCGAGCGATCGCATTTCCGCGATGTTCCCACAGCCAATTCGAGCGATCGCATTTCCGCAACGGTCACACAAAATCCATTCCCATACGCGTCAGCTATTTTGTCGAGTACGAGTTCTCACGCATGTATTAACCACAGGGTAAGGCAGCAGCGCCGTCATCGAATTCAATATACCGATTTACTTCAACACCCGAATTTATGGTAATAAAATTTAGTATCAATTCAGAACTCAAAATCATCAAGACATTTTCTTTTTTTCAATGATTGCTGGTTTGCACTAGTTATTCTAATAAACTAAAACATTTCCAAGGATTAACTGGTTTTGTACTAGTTACTCCAAAAACCAACGAATTAACCGGTTCTGTGCCGATTAATCCCGTGACCACATCACGTCAAAAGAGGCGAGGTAGGAGAGTCGGGTTGGCGATTGCTTCACTCATACCAATTGTAATACTGGTGAAAAGAGCTTGCCTCAGAATAAAAGAAACCAGTAAGAAAGCTATATTCGGCCTGGCCGAATCTTAGATACCCTACACCTAAAAGTTTTGAAAAAAGTGCCGAAGCTAGGGTGGGGCGGGGGCGGCGGTCCAATCTGGGCGGCACAATGTCGGGGGCGGCAGTTGTGGAAATCAAGTATTGACTTATTGAATTCTAGGAATTTTTGGGGCTATAAGTTGATTAACCGTCCCGGGCTCCATGAAACCTAGCTACGACTCTGTATAAATAGTAGGCGTGGTCATTACCTTTTTCAAAACAAAATAACTAGCTTAGTTGTTATATAATTGTGTTCATTTAAACTTTATTTCCGTCGTAATAAACTTGTTCTCATACTGCTATACTGTATATGTAGTGTAAAAGTGGGCGGACCGCACCCAGTTTTTATGTAATAATGTTTTTTTGTAAAACAAGTTGTTATCTAAAGTTTTATTCAGGAGGTTTATATATTTAACAATATAACCCTATTTTGCCTGTGTAACCCAAAAGTGAGCGGACCACGCCCATATTTGGCATATTAACGGATAATGCTACTCTATACCCAGGAATGAAATTTTGTTGTAATAGCTCAAAAACGAACGCTGATATCACATTTTTAATAAAAAAATAGGCGTGGTCGTGGACCGATTTTGCCCATTTTCAATACCAACCTGCACACCACAAGAAACAATGTTTATGCAAAATTTCATCACGATATCTTCACTGGTTCTCCTGTGATCGTGATTTCAACAGACAGACAGACAGACAGACAGACAGACAGACGGACGGACATGGCTAAATCGACTCAGTAGGTCACGCTGATCAAGAATATATATACTTTTCTATACCTATCGTCTCTATTTCTATGCGTTACACATTTCGTTACAAAGTGAATATACCCTTACCTTAAGGTGTAGGGTATAAAAAAGAAGAGATTAAGTAGCGATTAGAGTGAGATTAGTGGGGTCAAGGGAGATAGATAGACCCGAAGAGAAGGAAAAAGAACATTCGAGTAAAAATGACCGAAGGTTCCTTTTCGATGACCTTTTTCAAGTAAGATCATTGCTGATCGAACACTAAACAGCAGCAGTTGGAGGAATTCCAAAAGTGGTGTTTGAATTTTTATAGACTGTGTAAAGGTAACAAAAAAGGGAAATAAAAGAACAACTAGGACAAACTAACAGGAAGCAAAAAAAGGTAACGTTTTTTTAATATTCGCATAACGTAATATATAGTAGCCAGCGTAATAGACATACATATATATACAGTACCGGACATAAAAATCCAGACAGGTAGTGGGTATGCATTCAAAGGGACTGGCATGACAAGTGCCATACAAATTTAAAAAAAAAGCAAAAAGATGGCAAATTGTAAAAAAATTAGTTGCGCCGATAAAGTTCAGATTTTGGCATTGCGGGCGGAAAAGCTGGTTCTCCGGGACATTAGTGGAAGAATTGGATTCAGCAAATCGTCCATCAGCGATTTTTTAATAAAATATAATGAAACTGGATTTTTGCAGCGGAAACCAGGGTCAGGACGGGTCCGAAAGGCCAATGCGGCAGAAGATCGTGTTTTAAAACGCATAAGCTTGCGAAACCGCTTCAAAATGGCTGAGGATATTAGAAAAGAGTTGAAGAGGACAATGGAACCCAAATCAGCACAAGAACTGTTCGTAGATGATTCACAGAAGCCGGCTTATGCGCGCGCCGCCCTGCCAAGAAGCCTCTCTTGGCAAAAAGAGATGTCAACAGCAAAAATGGGTCAAAAATGCCTAAATTGGGCCAAAGAACACCAGAATTGGACTGTGGTGAATTGGAGAGAAGTGATCTTCTCAGACGAATGGAATTTCGTACGTGAGGCGAAGAAAAGGCGAGCGTTACAGCGGCGAATGCATTAAACGTATCCTCAGGCAGGGTGGTAGCCGAATGGTATGGGGATGTTTTCCCTACCATGGTGTTGGACAGCTGGTTCTTCTAATTTGTAATTTGAAGATCAATCTACAATTGATTAGATTGATCAATTACAATCTAAAATTGTAATTTGTCAAATCGGTTTATTTTTGTGTGGGTAAAGGATTACTTATGAAAAGTCGGAATTTCGGCATTGAAGTGGGTTGGAAATACCCTGATCTCAAACCAATTATGAAACACACATTATGAAAGTAGAAGTTACAAAGAGGAAGCCCAGGCCTTTACCTGAATTAGACCGCATTATCGAGGAAGTCTGGTATAAGGCTATCACAACACAGACCCTACACAATTTGATTGACCCAATGCCTGATCGCATTAATATGGTCATAAAAAACAAAGGAGGTTCCACGAAGTATTAAAGTAAAGATTTTTAGAATCTTCAGGGTTATAATTGTTTTCAGGTGTAATTTTGTATTTTTATTGAATGTAATAAAAAAAGTTATGAAAATTCTTGTTAAATGTTGTAAAAAAACCAAAAATCCATAATAAACATTCCATCCTTTTAAACAAAAAGGCTTTTTATTACCTTGCTAATTATATGTTTCAGGTAGTTAAAGGACATACATATTAATGGGTAAAAGGTTTTTTAATAAAATATTAGCAGTTAAAAAAATAAATGGGAAATATACTAATTTTTTAGGTGTCCGGATTTTTATGTCCGCTACTGTACATACATATGATTTTATATAAATTAGACGTGATTTTAATTAAATCGAATTTTAATTAAAAATTTTACTGGGACGGAAAGGAGGAAGACACGTTAATGTACGTAAGTAAAAATAAAGATTAGAACCGCACGAACATACAAGTATATAGGAAAATTTTCCCGCGCTGTACCTATACCTATCAAAGGTGCGAGAAAAAGCGACTACGTCGAAAGAGGAAATGTGGAATGCATTGTTGGAATCATGGAACAATATACAACAGGAAACCATAAAGAAATTAATCGTCAGAATACCAAGAATTGTAGCAAAAGTTATTTAGTGCAAAGGGGGATTTTTTGATGAAAAATCAGCTTAGACGTTTTTGTAAAAATTTTGATAATAAAAATTATTCTAAAATATAATTTTAATGTAATTTGAAAGGAAATATAATAAGCTTTAAAATTTACAATTAAACTTTTTATTTTTAAAAGCTTTGGATAGCTATTCTTAAGGTTTGTGGAAACCTCAAGGGTGCTTCGAAACTTTTGGCCGGTAGTGTACATACTAAATCTTTAATAATAATTATACCCTACGCACGAATAGGGTATATGCACTTACTGCTTCCGTTTGTAACGCATTAAAGGAGGCGTGACAGGTATAGAAAAGTATATATATTCTTGATCAGAGTGACATCCTGAGTCGATTTAGCCATGTCCGTCTGTCTGTGGAAATCACGATTACAAGAGAACGAATAGAGATATCTTCATCAAACTTGGCACGAATATTGTATATCACTAGAAACTCATCGCTATTGCAAATGGGAAAAATCGGATCATTACCACGCCTACTTTTTATAGTGAATATAAATTCATCCATGCTTATAGATCAATTTCTTAGCTTGTAAAATGAATTTGAGGGTGAAATAATATTCACAAATCAACTGTCTTTGAACAAAACAGACTACAAAAAATGGGCAAGGTCCGTCCACTAATTAAATAAACTTCGATTACAGAAGAACGAATAGAGATATTTTCACCAAATTTGGCACGAATATTCTCTGTCATCACTGGCTATTTGAGATTGAAAAGGAAAAAATTTGACCATTGCCACGCCTAATTTTTAAGTAAACGTGTGTAGGGTATATGAACTTCGGGCAGGCCGAGGTTAACACTCTTTCTGGTTTTTGTTTAGTTTTATTCTATGAATGCATTACTTTTTACAACTTGAAAATGTGCTTATATTATTTTATTGTTTTGTCTAATAAGGGAGCCGCCAATGTTTTATTTTTTTCTTATGTGGGTCGCAGTATCAGAAAGTTTGGAAACCACTGGTGTAGCGTATCCCGTTGAACTCCTCGGGGGTATCGCGCAAAGAAAATAACACCGCCATATCTCGTGAATCATTTTTCATTTTGTAAAAACGGCGTTTGTTGGCGAATAGCCGAAAATTTCAAATTTTTCGGAATTTATGCAATCGCAAGCAGCGGGTGTAAGCAACATGAGTGAAAACACCTTCACTACTCGCGCAGTTACTCTCTTTGTTTTGTTTTGTTTGCGCTCGTGACAAAACAAAATTGTATGATCTGCTAATGAGTAAGGTGTACGGAAGATATTTTTTAATGAGTATGAAGTATTGAGTATGAGTATTTTGCACTAACAATGCAAGCGAATGCGCGTAAGAAGAGATCGATCCAGCCATTCGTACGCCAAGTAAAGTGTGAAAGAAAGAATCGATAACTTTTTGAGTACAGCGGGCGATGAGAAGAATGGTACGATTCGTCTTCTCTTGCTTCGCTTACACTAACCATAACAAACCATGTGCAGCCGTCCATCCGTCTGCATTTGTTTTCTATTTTGCATTTTATGGTTTTTGGAATAAACTTTGCTTTTCATAACTTTGTTCTGCTTCTTGTTCGATGTCCAAGCTATGTAAGGCGCTGGCACGATCTACTTTCCAAGCATAGCGTTCTGTTGTGTAGGCAGAATATCTACTTTAGTGGGCATATCAACAAATTGAACACGTTATACGAGTAATACTAAAATGTTAACGGAAGCAAAAATAAAAAATGAAAGAAAGGGAATATTTCAGAGAAGATATTTATATTATGTCTGTGGTAATACAAAGTATAATTTGAAATAAATCTACTTTTGCCCATTAGCCCCGATGTCATTAGTAATTCTTATTAATTAACACTTATTAATTCTTGTATAATTTTCCTGTATAAGTAGTTCTTGTATAATTTTTTTTTGCAAATGCCAAATGCCAAAGTGCTGTAAGCATATATTAAAAACTTTATCGGAGGAGTTTTGCAAATAAAATTGCGTTTCACTGTAGTAGAAGATTCCTTTAATAACTGAAAAATAATAAAGCGAAAAACAATTCAAGCTTGCTAGACCGAGCGACGTATGCACCTGATTTTTTATTGTAAAGGAAGCAAAAAGAAGTCAAATTGCCTTGTTCCCTCAACCCCTGCTTTTATCAACAAATCGATCAATCGTTTCATTCACACCTCCTTTGACATACAATATTACATCGATCAAATCTTCTTACGCATAATCATTTATGAAGGAAAACAAGCAAACCTGATGTGTATTTATACAAAAACAAAGCAATGGTAATGAGAAGCTAATAAGACGAAATTGCCACGAAGTTATCAAACAAATGAATAGGGACAATGTGTAGCAACACAAAAAATTACTCAGTGTTGCGCAACATGGACGTACTGGTACGTGCACGGAACAAATCGAGGACGGTGGTTCGAATCCGCATGCGCATGGATATTTAAATTTATTATTATTATTATTTTTATACCCTACACCTTAAGGTTAAGGGTATATTAACTTTGTCACGAAATGTGTAACGCATAGAAATAGAGACGATAGGTATAGAAAAGTATATATATTCTTGATCAGCGTGACCTCCTGCGTCGATTTAGCCATGTCCGTCCGTCTGTCCGTCTGTCTGTCTGTTGAAATCACGATCACAGTAGAACCGGTGAAGATATCGTGATGAAATTTTGCATAAATATTGTTTGTTGTGGTGTGCAGGTTGGTATTGAAAATGGGCAAAATCGGTCCACGACCACGCCTATTTTTAGAAAAAATATGATATCAGCCGTTGTTTTTTAGTTATGACAACACAATTTCATTTCTGGGTATAGAGTAATTTCATCTGTTATATGCCAAATATGGGCGTGACCCTTCCACTTTTAGATTATACAGGCAAAAGATGGTCTTAAATGGTTATATTGTTAAATATGTAATCTTCCTGAATCAATCGTTACATAACACCCTATTTTCTAATAAAACATTACTACAGCAAAACTGGGTGCGGTCCGCCCACTTTTACACTGCTTATACAGCACAGCTCATGAAAATAAATTTATTACCACGTAATTAAACCCTACACCTTAAGGTAAGGGTATATTCACTTTGTAACGAAATGTGTAACGCATAGAAATAGAGACGATAGGTATAGAAAAGTATATATATTCTTGATCAGCGTGACCTACTGAGTCGATTTAGCCATGTCCGTCCGTCTGTCTGTCTGTCTGTTGAAATCACGATCACAGGAGAACCGGTGAAGATATCGTGATGAAATTTTGCATAAACATTGTTTCTTATGGTGTGCAGGTTGGTATTGAAAATGGGCAAAATCGGTCCACGACCACG
This sequence comes from Myopa testacea, assembly GCA_949629155.1. Lineage (NCBI taxonomy): Eukaryota > Metazoa > Arthropoda > Insecta > Diptera > Conopidae > Myopa > Myopa testacea. The sequence goes on from OX451347.1 coordinate 22,148,416, forward strand.
CCTATTTTTTTATTAAAAATGTGATATCAGCGTTCGTTTTTGAGCTATTACAACAAAATTTCATTCCTGGGTATAGAGTAGCATTATCCGTTAATATGCCAAATATGGGCGTGATCCGCCCACTTTTGGGTTACACAGGCAAAATAGGGTTATATTGTTAAATATATAAACCTCCTGAATAAAACTTTAGATAACAACTTGTTTTACAAAAAAACATTATTACATAAAAACTGGGTGCGGTCCGCCCACTTTTACACTACATATACAGTATAGCAGTATGAGAACAAGTTTATTACGACGGAAATAAAGTTTAAATGAACACAATTATATAACAACTAAGCTAGTTATTTTGTTTTGAAAAAGGTAATGACCACGCCTACTATTTATACAGAGTCGTAGCTAGGTTTCATGGAGCCCGGGACGGTTAATCAACTTATAGCCCCAAAAATTCCTAGAATTCAATAAGTCAATACTTGATTTCCACAACTGCCGCCCCCGACATTGTGCCGCCCAGATTGGACCGCCGCCCCCGCCCCACCCTAGCTTCGGCACTTTTTTCAAAACTTTTAGGAGTAGGGTATCTAAGATTCGGCCAGGCCGAATATAGCTTTCTTACTGGTTAAAGTTTAAATTTGAACACAATAATAAAACTACTAAGCCAATTATTTTGTTTTGAAAACGGGTAACGACCACGCCTACTATTTATACCCGTCTGTGATTAAATGTGATTATAAGATAGCTTTCCTTATAACCACATATTTCTTCTAGTTTTTAAGATATGACAATAAAATTTCAATATCGAGCGAGATTATTATATTTTACGTTGCAGAAAATGGGCGTGGCGCGCATACTTTTAGTTTACAAGGGCGGAAGGGTAATATGGCACAATCGTCCTACATAAATCCTTATATAAGTCTGTAATTTTATGATATGTTATCAATTAGTATGAAATTTTGAAGTGCGTGAAGTTAAATTCGTAAATCCGACGCGAATTTAGCAAAAACACAAACCAAAATACGAATTTAAATTTGTGCATAATTAGCAGTGCCAAGGTAAGGTGTCATTCAGATTTACTTATTCGTTTAGTAAAACATATCACCTGAAAACGGTTTCTATATTGTTAGAAAGGTCAATATATCAGCTACCTAATCCTGAAAAAAACATCGGTGCACAGGCAAGGATGTGGCGTCAGTGGCCAATGTTACCCAGTATACCTCCAGAAGCACTTCTCATTCAAATTTTGTTCAACAAAAAACATAACTTGGACAAACGTTGTATACAGTTCGAAAGGTCACTATATCAGGTACCTATTCCTGAAAAGTCTAGCCGTGCACAGGCAAAGATGTGGCGTCAGTGGCCAGTGTTTGGTTACCCAGTGCACCTTCTCATACACTTCGACAAACACTTTGTTCAACAAAAAACATAACTTGGACAAACGTTGTATACAGTTCGAAAGGTCACTATATCAGCTACCTATTCCTGAAAAGTCTAGCCGTGCACAGGCAAGGATGTGGCGTCAGTGGCCAACGTTTGGTTACCCAGTGCACCTTCTCATACATTTCGACAAACCCTTTGTTCAACAAAAAACATAACTTGGACAAACGTTGTATACAGTTCGAAAGGTCACTATATCAGCTAACTATTCCTGAAAAGTCTAGCCGTGCACAGGCAAAGATGTGGCGTCAGTGGCCAACGTTTGGTTACCCAGTGCACCTTCTCATACATTTCGACAAACACTTTGTTCAACAAAAAACATAACTTGGACAAACTTTGTATACAGTTCGAAAGGTCACTATATCAGCTACCTATTCCTGAAAAGTCTAGCCGTGCACAGGCAAGGATGTGGCGTCAGTGGCCAACGTTTGATTACCCAGTGCACCTTCTCATACATTTCGACAAACACTTTGTTCAACAAAAAACATAACTTGGACAAACGTTGTATACAGTTCGAAAGGTCACTATATCAGCTACCTATTCCTGAAAAGTCTAGCCGTGCACAGGCAAGGATGTGGCGTCAGTGGCCAACGTTTGGTTACCCAGTGCACCTTCTCATACATTTCGACAAACCCTTTGTTCAACAAAAAACATAACTTGGACAAACGTTGTATACAGTTCGAAAGGTCACTATATCAGCTACCTATTCCTGAAAAGTCTAGCCGTGCACAGGCAAAGATGTGGCGTCAGTGGCCAACGTTTGGTTACCCAGTGCACCTTCTCATACATTTCGACAAACACTTTGTTCAACAAAAACCATAACTTGGACAAACGTTGTATACAGTTCGAAAGGTCACTATATCAGCTACCTATTCCTGAAAAGTCTAGCCGTGCACAGGCAAAGATGTGGCGTCAGAGGCCAACGTTTGTTTACCCAGTGCACCTTCTCATACATTTCGACAAACACTTTGTTCAACAAAAAACATAACTTGGACAAACGTTGTATACAGTTCGAAAGGTCACTATATCAGCTACCTATTCCTGAAAAGTCTAGCCGTGCACAGGCAAGGATGTGGCGTCAGTGGCCAACGTTTGGTTACCCAGTGCACCTTCTCATACATTTCGACAAACACTTTGTTCAACAAAAAACATAACTTGGACAAACGTTGTATACAGTTCGAAAGGTCACTATATCAGCTACCTATTCCTGAAAAGTCTAGCCGTGCACAGGCAAGGATGTGGCGTCAGTGGCCAACGTTTGGTTACCCAGTGCACCTTCTCATACATTTCGACAAACACTTTGTTCAACAAAAAAACATAACTTGGACAAACGTTGTATACAGTTCGAAAGGTCACTATATCAGCTACCTATTCCTGAAAAGTCTAGCCGTGCACAGGCAAAGATGTGGCGTCAGAGGCCAACGTTTGTTTACCCAGTGCACCTTCTCATACATTTCGACAAACACTTTGTTCAACAAAAAACATAACTTGGACAAACGTTGTATACAGTTCGAAAGGTCACTATATCAGCTACCTATTCCTGAAAAGTCTAGCCGTGCACAGGCAAGGATGTGGCGTCAGTGGCCAACGTTTGGTTACCCAGTGCACCTTCTCATACATTTCGACAAACACTTTGTTCAACAAAAAACATAACTTGGACAAACGTTGTATACAGTTCGAAAGGTCACTATATCAGCTACCTATTCCTGAAAAGTCTAGCCGTGCACAGGCAAAGATGTGGCATCAGTGGCCAACGTTTGGTTACCCAGTGCACCTTCTCATACATTTCGACAAACACTTTGTTCAACAAAAACCATAACTTGGACAAACGTTGTATACAGTTCGAAAGGTCACTATATCAGCTACCTATTCCTGAAAAGTCTAGCCGTGCACAGGCAAAGATGTGGCGTCAGTGGCCAACGTTTGGTTATCCAGTGCACCTTCTCATACATTTCGACAAACACTTTGTTCAACAAAAAAACATAACTTGGACAAACGTTGTATACAGTTCGAAAGGTCACTATATCAGCTACCTATTCCTGAAAAGTCTAGCCGTGCACAGGCAAGGATGTGGCGTCAGTGGCCAACGTTTGGTTACCCAGTGCACCTTCTCATACATTTCGACAAACACTTTGTTCAACAAAAAACATAACTTGGACAAACGTTGTATACAGTTCGAAAGGTCACTATATCAGCTACCTATTCCTGAAAAGTCTAGCCGTGCACAGGCAAGGATGTGGCGTCAGTGGCCAACGTTTGATTACCCAGTGCACCTTCTCATACACTTCGACAAACATTTTGTTCAACAAAAAACATAACTTGGACAAACGTTGTATACAGTTCGAAAGGTCACTATAACACCTACCTAACCCTGAAAAGTTTAGCCATGCAAAGGCAAAGATGTGGCGTCAGTGGCCAGTGTTTGGTTACCTGTCTGTGTTCGAAAGGTCAGGAATAGGTAGGTGTTATAGTGACCTTTCGAACTGTATATAACGTTTGTCCAAGTTATGTTTTTTGTTGAACAAAGTGTTTGTCGAAGTGTATGAGAAGGTGCACTGGGTAACCAAACACTGGCCACTGACGCCACATCTTTGCCTGTGCACGGCTAGACTTTTCAGGAATAGGTAGCTGATATAGTGACCTTTCGAACTGTATACAACGTTTGTCCAAGTTATGTTTTTTGTTGAACAAAGTGTTTGTCGAAATGTATGAGAAGGTGCACTGGGTAACCAAACGTTGGCCACAGACGCCACATTCTTGCCTGTGCACGGCTAGAATTTTCAGGAATAGGTAGCTGATATAGTGACCTTTCGAACTGTATATAACGTTTGTCCAAGTTATGTTTTTTGTTGAACAAAGTGTTTGTCGAAGTGTATGAGAAGGTGCACTGGGTAACCAAACACTGGCCACTGACGCCACATCTTTGCCTGTGCACGGCTAGACTTTTCAGGAATAGGTAGCTGATATAGTGACCTTTCGAACTGTATATAACGTTTGTCCAAGTTATGTTTTTTGTTGAACAAAGTGTTTGTCGAAGTGTATGAGAAGGTGCACTGGGTAACCAAACACTGGCCACTGACGCCACATCTTTGCCTGTGCACGGCTAGACTTTTCAGGAATAGGTAGCTGATATAGTGACCTTTCGAACTGTATACAACGTTTGTCCAAGTTATGTTTTTTGTTGAACAAAGTGTTTGTCGAAATGTATGAGAAGGTGCACTGGGTAACCAAACGTTGGCCACAGACGCCACATTCTTGCCTGTGCACGGCTAGAATTTTCAGGAATAGGTAGCTGATATACTTACCTTTCGAAGTGTATACAACGTTTGTCCAAGTTATGTTTTTTGTTGAACAAAGTGTTTGTCGAAATGTATGAGAAGGTGCACTGGGTAACCAAACACTGGCCACTGACGCCACATCTTTGCCTTTGCATGGCTAAACTTTTCAGGGTTAGGTAGGTGTTATAGTGACCTTTCGAACTGTGTACAACGTTTGTCCAAGTTATGTTTTTTGTTGAACAAAGTGTTTGTCGAAATGTATGAGAAGGTGCACTGGGTAATCAAACGTTGGCCACTGACGCACTGACCTTTCGAACTGTATACAACGTTTATCCAAGTTATGTTTTTTGTTGAACAAAGTGTTTGTCGAAATGTATGAGAAGGTGCACTGGGTAACCAAACGTTGGCCACTGACGCCACATCCTTGCCTGTGCACGGCTAAACTCTTCAGGGTTAAGTAGCTGATATAGTGACCTTTCGAACTGTATGACGTTTGTCCAAGTTATGTGTTTTGTTGAACAAAATGTGTATGAGAAGTGCTTCTGGAGGTATACTGGGTAACATTGGCCACTGAAGCCACATCCTTGCCTGTGCATGGATGAATTTGTCAAGATTAGGTAGCTGATATATTGACCTTTCCAACAATAACAAACCGTGTTCAGATTATATGTTTTACTAAACGAATAAGTAAATCTGAATAACACCTTACCTTGGCACTGCTAATTATGCACGAATTTAAATTCGTATTTTGGTTTGTGTCTTTGCTAAATTCGCGTCGGATTTACGAATTTAACTTCACGCACTTTCCAATTAACATAACAACAATTCTGCACAACAAAATAACACACACACACTGCTTCCACTTTTGTTGGTTGCAAAATATGCTTTTCTAACGTACAGTACCGTTCATAAGTTTTCGGACAAGCTATTTTTCCACAAAAACAGATGAAAATCTCCACTTCTTTTCATTTTAGAAATTAAAATAATATTTATTTTGTTTTGCTAACAATACCTTTACTTAAATACTTTATCATATTAACTTAACAATATAATTTAAAAAATAATACATTTCTTTGCAAATATGATTTTCGTCAAAAAATTCACCTTTCACTTTAACTACTTTTGACTATATTTTTGGAATCCTGTCGATTAGTTTCTGTATTGTTTGAAGTGGTATGGATTAGAGAGCTGCAAAGTTGAATTGCTAAAGGCACCATGCCACCGTATTGCCTTGCAGTGCACTGTCGTGCACAAATGAACGATTTGACACGAACACTTCAGGGCAACTACCCGAACAAGCCGTGACTACCTTGCCGTCTACCTGTTTCGAACAAGACATTGTGTTGCTTTGCTTTTCTGTGAAGGCAATGAAAGGTTTGAATTGTAAGCAGAAAAGGCAATAGTGCCTTTAGGAAGGCAACAAAACATGGAAAATAGCAATACTGCTATGATGTCGGCAACGATGCGCAATGATATGAACCTATCAAATTCTTTTGACTTTAGCACTATTCGTTGCTTTACATTGCCATGCGTTATCAATTGTCATGCATTGCTATGCATTGCCTTTTCGTTGCCTTTTCAAAAAAGCAACGAATGGCAATGAATACTATTGCCTTTGTTGTGCTTTGCTATCAGCAGGCTTTCGACAGTCAATGTCTTGATTCGAAAGCAAAATAAGCAAGCAGTGCAAGGCTTGAAATTTTTGTTGTGGCTTGATGTGCGTTTCAAGACAGCTTGTGCAGGTCTCTAGAATGGATTTCCAGGACTCTTGCAGAATATTCGGAAGATTTTCTTTCAATGTGGGACATGTTTTTGGGACCTCTCTATCCAGGTGATTCCAAAGAAGCTTATGGGGTTAAGGTAAGGTGACTGGGCAGGCCATTTCAAATTCCTTAAGGTTCCTTTGCGCTCTTCTTCTTCAGATATCCTCGGCAGAGCTTAGAAGAAAGTTTGGGATCATTATCATGTATCAAGATGACTCGAGGTCCAATTAACCGCAAGCCTGATGGGATGGTGTGCTCTTCTAAAATTTGTTTGTAGGTCTCTTTATTCATGGTTCCATCAATACGGATGAGGTCTCCAACTCCGGAGGAGCAGAATCATCCCCAGACCATTATAGAACCATGCTTCACTGTTGGAACCACACAGCTAGGATTCTTTTCTGCAGCTGACCGTAAAACGAAGACTCTCCTCTTTTGTCCAAAAATTTCAAATTTGAATTCATCGGTTTTCGCACCGCTACCGTAAAGGCCTGGGGCAGCTAGTCCTCTTTTCGTCGTTGTAATCGATATCTTGTTTGAATTCGATCTGTTGAACTCTGCCCAAATTTCTGGAGCTGTAAATTGATCCCTTATCCCTACTTATCATTTTGATTGTATGATCCACCTGTATTATGGATCATACCACCTGTTATTTTGGGCCTCCAGTTTCTAGATCGAGTGGTAACACTGGAGGACTCTCTGAAGCGTTTAATGGTGTCATGTACTGTGGACTTCGGTATTTTCATCTTGGCTGCAATGCCACACCCTGTATATTCTTCCTTATATAAAATTATCAAAGCAAAGCGTTCCTGTCCAAAGTTTTCTTTATTTCTGACCAATTCAACAATTTTTTTTATTGTTTTTCTGTATAACTTCACAATTATAGACATTGAGAACAATTGACTCAAAAGCCGCATACCAATTGCTTTTATAATGCGAATTTTTATAAAAAAGGGATGGATTATACTTCACTAATTGTTTAACTACAAGTTGTAAACATTTTTCGCAAAAGAAAGAAGTGGGTTAAGCATATTAAAGATTTCCTGTTATTACTACCTGTAACGGTAAACAGGTAAATTTCGGTCTTTTACCTAGAATCCTGTTACCTGTGTTGTGGTAAAAGAAAGCCTAATATTATACTAATGTATTTTAAAAGAATTTCATTCATCTGAATCTTCTATAGTCAGAAATGTGCACAATTGTGATAAAAAAGGTTTTGTCCGAAAACTGTAAATACGTAAGAAGAATACTAACTGTTGTTGTAAAGAGGAGAAATTTCAGCGGTACCGTTTCTAACAGAAGCCCAAGTTGTGTGTATACTAAAAACACATTTTGAACAACTGTTTAACGAATATAACAAAGAGTAACGCTGAGAAGCGGTACCGTTCGCAGATCGAGCATAAGGCCCTAAATTTCAGCAACATATCAGAAAAAGAATCTTCTACTGAATTATTCAATGCAAATTTGTCTCCACCGACTTCCAAACGTAGAAACAACAAGACTGACCTGAGGAGGAGGGTGGTCCAGTTGGTTCGTTTTACGGCGTATTCGACGACGTTGCAGGCGATTTAAAACAATTATTTGGAAGAAGAAAAATCAACAACTGCATGTCAACGAACTCGTTTTTCAGGACCAGAAGGATATGCCCTACTATTTAAAATCTTTCAAAACGGCATATGACTGTTGCATGTATTTTCTTACAAGACTTTTTGGAAGTAATTTCAAATTATTACCTCAACAGCCGTCGCATTTACAGCTTGGATACAGTGCGAGCAAATCGCGTGCCGAACATTAAATTGTCATCTGATGCCAACCAGCAGTCGAGAAAAGTCGAGCAAGGATATACCGAAGAATTCGTGGGCACAGCCTTCGGTGTCGAAATAAGCAGCGTTTTGTGGCGTGATACAAGAAACTTTCGACTCCTCTCCACTTACATATGTAGGCAGTGTTGACTTTAAATCGAAATATAATGGCAATCCTTTATCGAGAGTGGCACGTTGGGATGGTAAGTTGTAGAGTATAATAAACATATGGGTGGAGTGGATTTAATGGACGGACTGACTAGCCGTTATCGCATACGGATGAAGACAAGGAAGTGGACTAATCGATTTTTTTCATATGTTGCAATGAGAAATGCATACATTCTTTATCACCGATTGCAGGAGGGAGGGAGTCATTCCACAAGCTTTCTGTGTAAAATGTAAGCTCAACTTATGTAACTCATCCACTAAAAAATGATTTTAAACATTTCATAATAAATAATACTATCAAACAATAGTAACTTTAAACATATTCCGCTAAATAAACTAACTATGCCTCATTAAAAAATATGTTTTATTCCTAAAAATCTAAACCTCACTTTTCATATTATTTTGTAAATATGTACATGCCCAGGTCTACCTTTAGTTGGGTTTTACCTGTAGCAGCTAAACAAATAATCAAAACTTAAAATTGACTTCATATTCGTTTTTCTTAACTCTAAATTAGCCTAAATTAATTTTTTGGGGTCAATTATAAATTTTGGCATTTGAGGGTTATTCTAATTCTAGCAATATCCTTTTCATCGTACGGTTCTTTTAAAATCTTCTTCTTTTCAAATCTCCGGTACGATTTACTTTTAATTTTTATTTTTCACAACGATTTCACTGTTATTTAACTTTTTTTCACATTACTAACTTACTAACTCTTGAATTTCCCTGAACTGCTACGCTTATTATTTTTTTTCGTACTTTGTTCTACTTACTTTTTCTTTCATATATCCTACTATTTAATTCTAACCGTAGACGTACGCTGGAAAAAACTTAAGAATCTTACGTTTTGGTGGATTTGGAGCCCTCATATAATTTCTGTCCAAATTAATAAATCTTTTAGAGACAACAGAGAAAAAGAGTAAAAATATTTATTTATTTTTTGCAAGGCAGGTCAGACAAACATTCCTGTTATTGTCCATAGTAATGTTATGGCCTTTTCGGCCTTCAACCAAATCCAGGACAACTCCTTGGCCGTGATTTTGCTCTGGCTTAGCTCTTTGTTGTTTGCCTAAGTAGGGCTGTACGTTCCATACATAATATGTTTTTGAGCAAACCAGCACCCAAAACTTAATGGCATACCTTTCGGGCTTGCTTGGAATATACTGACGAAATGAGCATCTGTTGAAACCCAATTGCTCATCCACTGTACATATTCGCATGGATTATAGAACATTGACAGAAGTTCGATCCATCTCTGCCAAAGTGTGCGAATCGGACCAAACTTGTCATTTAGAGACATATTTTGGCGCCGGGTGAATGGGTTGTAGAAGCGTAAAATAGACTTAATTGGAATGAAGGTTTCTTTCGACATAATATTTCTAAGAATTGGACGTCCGTAGTTTGCATCAAACAAATTCACGATGTTCTCATTCTTTGCCCTACGAAATTGAATTTGAATACATACTGTGAAATATAGTTGCATCAATGAATTACCTATATATGTACGCCGGCCAGAAGCAGAACGCCAAAATATGCGTGGAATAAATCTCGATCTATTGCTCTGTGCTTTTGTCCGTATTTATTTATTCCATATTTGTTAGTATTTTGTAATACAATGTTTTCAATTGGAGCCAGGAAAAATAGCAGAAAAGAATCTGATGTTTTTGACACGTGAAGCTGAGTAACGCGAGTTATATGTTTTATATTATTTATGCATATTAAGATACAATATTAAACACAGTATTTTTTTTTTTTTGTATATTTATTACTTATTTTTGTAAAAGAAATTTCTACAATAAAGAACAACTGTTCTGTTTGAGATTGGTCTTAGGTAGGTAGGTAGGAGGTGGCGCCCACCACCGCACTCGATAATGGGCAACAATTAAGGCTAATGAGCCTCGTTTTGATCCACATAAAAGTACGCGTGAGAGAAAATATCCGTGTAGGTTGGGAATAGTAGGTGTTATACCCAGCCCGCCAGGTTGAGGAACCTGAGCAGTTGTCTAGGATGGAATCTGGCGACTTCCTCCAGTCCATTGAAGGTGATTTTACCCCAGATATTGAGTCTGGCACGCATGAGTGCCGGGCATACACATAGTAGGTGGGAGACCGTTTCTTTCTGAGAAATGTCTCCGCAGCTACGGCAGAAGGTGTTGTGGGTCAGGCCCAGACGTTCCGCGTGATCACCGATGCGTCCATGCGGCATTCTTGCACCGCCTTGGAATACGTTGTGGTGGCCAGCAGGGAGAGAATAGCTGGATGACTGTCTGTGGCTATGGGTAATCTCCCGCCGGTTATTCGCGCTTCCGCTAGTCTCCTACAGGCCCCCCTTATGCCTGCTATTTCTGCCTGGAAAACACTGTCATAGTCTGGAAGTTTTAGGGATATCTCCGTGGGTGGTTTTTGCGAGTATACACCTGCCCCCACTCCATTTTGGAGCCGTCGGTGTAGACAATAGCGTCGCAGTTTTCGGTAAAGTGTTCCGCCCGCCTTTTCCATGCGGATCTGGAAGGAATTTCGGCCTCGAAGCGCCTGTCGAAGTCGGTAGTCCTCACGAGGTAGTCCGTGCTGTAGTTTTCCGGCGAGCTGAGAATCAGATCCAGTCCGTTCCCGTGACCATAATGTCTGGGACTCCAGTTGCCCGATTCCCTTAGTCGCAGGGCAGCAGTGGTTGATGCAAGCTTTAGATGTAGATCTATGGGGAGGATATTCAGGATGGCGTTCAGAGCTTTTGTTAGACAGAGCTCCTGTAGCCCCAACACACGCCGTGCGCTGTACCCACCCCGTATGGAGTGAGACTTCTTACTTGATGCCGTCCACCGAACCAGCGATCCATATGCCAGTATTGGTCTGATGATAGCAGTGTACAACCATAGTGTAAGTTTGGGCTTCAATCCCCATTTCTTTCCGAAAGTTCCGCAGCAGGAGTAATAAGCAATATTCGCCTTCTTAATCCTCTGTTCTATGTTTTCGCTACAGTTCAGTTTGGAGTCGAGAATTATGCCTAAGTATTTCGCTTGCCTCGAAAGTTGAAGCTCCCGTTCGTGAAGCTTCGGTGGCTGAAATGGCTGAGGTTTATACTTATTTGTGAATAGTACTAGTACTAGTACTAACCCTCTGTTTTGGGAGGGTTTAGTCCTAACCCTCTTGGAGTCGTTCATGCGACAATTGTGCCGAGGGCTCTTTCCGTGACGGAGCTTAACGTCGATGTGTAGAAGCCGGAGACCAGTATGACAAGGTCATCGGCGTAGGCCACGGCTTTGAATTCCGCTTTTTCCAGCTATTCCAGCAGCAGGTTCATCACCAGAATCCGTAGCAGCGGTGAGATAACGACCTTGGGGCGTCCCTCTGCTAACGTACCTGACGATACTACTGTTCGCCAGTGTGGCGTGAATCTCTCTTGTACGCAGCATTACAAGAGTCCATCTTATGAGAATGTCTTCGGCTCCTAGATCTTTAAATGCCTCCTGGATGGCAGAGGATTTCACGTTGTTGAAAGCGCCTTCTATGTCGAGAAAGGTTCCCAACGTATATTGTTTGTAGTAGAGTGAGCGCTCTATACAGGTCACAACCTTGTGTAGAACACAATCCGTAGATCTTCCCTTGATTTACGCATTCTGGGAATGGGATACTTTGGTATAAAAACAAACAAAAACAAACCATACCACTTTTGGTATAAAATCATCCTTGTCCTTCCTCCACGTATCTGGTATATGGCTCAGCTCTATCATCCTAGTATCAGGTTGGCTGATAGTGCTGGGTATATCAGTTGCAGCAGTTGTCCTGATGGCATCCTCATAGCAGCCTGGAAAATGAGTCCTGGTGAATATTTCCAGGGATTCCAGTGTGGAAGTGGTCCACGACCCGTCCTCCCTTCTGTGATGAGAAGGAATTATCCTTGGACAGTAGCTTATTAAGTCTTGCAGACTCCTTGGTACTTTCGATGTTGCCACAGTAGTTTTTCCAAGCCATGGATTTAGCCTTCCTGAGGGCTTTTTTGTACATTCTCCGACAATCCTGGTAGTGGTTCCAGTAATTGTGTTTGTAGCAGATGTTGAAGAGAGCTCTGGTCATTTTCCTCAAGGCCTTTAGCTCTTCGGGCCACCAGGGAGGGAAGGATTTCTTGCCGTGGCTCAGAGGACACGAACAGTGTAACGCTGACTCAGCGTACGCTAAAGGGATACTTCTTAATCGAGACTCAAGGACTCTTGAGAATTTTGCCCAGTCTGTTTTCCTAACATTTCTATGGGGCTGATGGGCAGGGGAATTGAAATTCACGTTGAAGAGTATCCAGCAGTTATCTGAATACGATATTTTACTGGATACCCTCCAGTTCGTGACCTCACAGGAAAGATTCCTGGTAGATAGAGTTACATCAATAACCTCCTCCCACCCCGGAAAAGTGGTGGAGCTTGGGAAGATGAAGGTCGGCCTATTGCCTCTATTGTGTATCTCGATGTTGTTATACATAATAAAATCAAAAAGTGACTCACCTCTCTCGTTTGTTGTGTTGCTCCCCCAAATGTGGTGCCTGGCATTTGCGTCGGAGCCCAGCAGTACTTTCCAGCAGCGCCTTGCTGCTGTAGAGAACAGGTTTGACACCTCAGTCAGTGGGGCGCTGAGGCCGTGTGCCATGTAAGCTGAGGAGATAATAAGTGGATGATTAGTATTGTTCTCGAGAGCGACAACAGTCAGGTCATTGGAACAAAGTTCAGGGCACAGATATGCTTTTATGCTATTCCTAAGCAGAATGCATGCTCGGGGGTTACCTGGAAGTTTGTGGTAGAACAGAGTGAAATCTTTGTGCCGAAGTCCGACTACCTCGGATCCTCTCACCCATGGCTCTTGTATGATGCCTACGTCGACGTTCTTCTCCCTCAGGAGAACTAGCAGGTTATCTGTGGCGCATCTCGAGTGCTGCAGGTTAATCTGCACGACTCTTAGCATCTCGAGGAAGGGTCGTCCACGATCTGCAGCTCCTCCAGCTGCTTTCCGACTTCTTCTGGCTCAGCCAGGTCGCCTTCGGGATCAGTGGCGCGGAAAATTTTTACCTTGGCATGCCGGATGCCAAACTTCATTCTTAAGCCAACTTGCTCAAGAGGAGGTACGCTTTCCTCCGTGATTAGGAGGAGAAGTGACTGGCTGCTCTTGTGTGGATCCTCCACCTTCATAACAGCCCAGTCGTCAGTCGGAATGGTGGGGTTTTGGATGGCCAGGCACTTCAGAAGCTTCTGAGCGTCTAGCTTCATCACTGGCAACCAAATGCGAGCACGGGGTCTTCTTGGGATCTCCCTGGCTGGAATGAGCTTGAGCTTCAAGCCTTCCCAATGACCGCTGACCTCAGCAACCATCTTTCCAAGGAGATCTTTAGAGAACCCATACTCACACTCGATCACCCTGTAGCCCCGTATAGTTTTGCTGGAGTCGAAAGAGGGAACCTCTTTACCTTCTAGCACCCATTCCATGACCAACTCGGAGAGCTTCGACTCGATGCTCGCCCAACGGTCACAGACAGGTGCCGGCTTGTTGGTGAGCTCATCAACAAGCGCAAGGCGCAGGTGTTCCCTCGCCGCATACAGAAAGGATTTTTCCGCAGTTTTGCTGCAGGATGGACCTGAGTCAGCCGGCTGGTTGCTAGCCTTAGCAACCCTGTTCTTCTTGATCGGCTGACCCAGCAGGACGTCGTCTGTCGACCGTACCCGCTTTGTGGTCTTCACCATTGCAGTCTTTCCTTCCAGGTTTTTGCGGTATTCATCCACAACCGCCTGGTATTTCGCCTTGTCCTCCCTGTCACGCTCATGAGGCTTACCAGCCTCCTCGTTCTTGGCGATCTTGCCGAGGATGAAGAGGGCCTTCTGGTAGTTCTGCCTCATGATTGTGCCCGTGGACTTGGCTTTCTTCAGAGTGCCACTGTGGCTGGCGGCCCTCGGTAGTTTTTGGTCTGCAGCAGTGGATACAGTGCTATGTCTGGCACTAACCACTGCTGCCGGAGGGGCAGTTGACTCCTGGCTGGAGGCAAGCAGCTCGTCCCGGTCTCCCCCTGTCATCGTTTTTGTTTTGTTTGTTTGTTTGTCTTTGTTCATGTTGTTCCCACGAGTAAGGTCGGAAAGGGTGGACCATCCCGGCAGAGCCGCCTTACCGGGACTAGGCACTGAATACTACCGACCTTGCCTGGGCATCGGTAGGGACCGTTAGCTGCTGACCCGTTTAACCACCCGTCAGCCATGCAGGCACTCGGCACGTATACCTTAACACCTTTGCCTTGGGTGGAGGTGGTTAGGATGGGGTGTGGATGGATTCTGGGTAGGGGGAAGAGGGACTGGGAGGCGTCGCTTCTGGCAGCCCGTTTCAGCTAGAAACGGTTTTCAGGGGGCACCACGAGGAGGGAGAAGTCGACTTGTTTGCCCGTGAAAGATACGGAGGGTCGTCACGAGGACCCGTTATCCCCCAATCACGGACAAACCATACCCCCCGAGATTGGTCTTAAGACTAACTTAAAACTATTTCGTGAGTTGAAAGATCACGTCGGAGGCAGAGATTTAGTACAGGATTTTTAGTACACATATTCTTCTGAATATGTATTTATACTTTTTTACTACTATTTTATGTATTTATATTTCAAATCCATATGTTTTACAAAAGATACTTTACGAGTTAATGCTTAAGCACTTGTCTCGTTATTTATATCCTTTGCTTGCATATGGATTTCGAGAGAAATGCAACTAGATGCCACTAGTGCACAAATCCCGTGAATTGTACAATTTTAAAAAGGATCGAAATTGGAATTCGATTCTCTATTGCTTACAGCTGTAGCTGTAACGCTACATCTAAAAACATCACACAACGCTAAAACATCACAGTTCTGTGCACGACCTGATCCCAGTTTTGTGAAAAATATACAGTAAGATTTTTATCTTTCAAGTGATATTGACTGAAGAGGATTTTGACTGCAACTTATTTTGTGTTTTGATGTAAAAAGCTGATCCACTGCAGGGGATCCACGTTCCCTTCATCTCAAGAATTGCTTTCACTTTCCTCGTATTGCTCTTGGTTTTGCTCATATTCTTCTTCACTCTCTTTAAATTCATCGCTTTCGCTCACCAATCATTTTGCAATTTCTTCTTCTGTTAGACGCGACAAATATGTTTCACACAATAACTAAACACTACCACTTGATTTACGAATAACGGTAACAATTTTGACGTAAGCAAAGTGTTGCTGAAATTAACGCAACTTTTTCAATTTAAAACCTTTGTATGCTGCCAGACCAGAAAAAATTTGGATTTCCAGGTAAAGTCTAAGATTTTAGTTATTGAATTTAATAAAATAAAATAAACATTATTGTACTGGGGTCGAAAACGACCCTTAGCGTACTTAGTTTGTAACTGTCGATTTATTTTTTTTTTTAAGTTTAAAAAACAAAACCTCTAAATTTATGCTTAAACTCCAAAAAAATTAAAAGTCAGAAAGTCTCAGTTGTTTTATATACAATTTGATAAAACCTCTAAAAGTTTAACGTTTTGGTCTGGAACTTGGCAATAAAGTTTCGAACTATCACTCATCACGGCTGACTGTGTTTTTTTTTTGCCGCAGTAATTATAAAAATTGTGTTTTTCCTTTCATTTTTTGCATAGTTGGTTTGAGAACTTGTGTGTCTATTCCAATTTTTCTTTCCACTTTGTGCTGTTGTTCGGTACTTCATAGTATATAGACAATCACAGTGGATGTTACAGTGCATCTCATAAGGACTACTAAACTTTTTAAAAACTTCATAATTCCTCAAATACATATCTTGAGTTTTCTCTCGAAAACTATTTTATTTTATTTTATACAATAAAATCTCGTACAACTATCCTTTAGTTTATATTTTGCAATAATGGCGTGCAAATTTCGTGGATGCAAAACAAACAGTGTATCTCAGAGGTTAGTATTCTGCTCATTATGCGATGACGACTATCATCTGTGTTGGTCTTACAGGAAGAATTGCCGATAAAATTGGTATTGATGGAGGACTAAGGTGGTCTTGTAGTAAGTGTAGATCGCGTGATGTTGATGTAATTCGCATTTTGGGTCAAGTGCGCCGCAACTTTAGAGAGCTTGAAAATGATTTGACAGCTTTACATAATAAATTGAATGACTATGAACGTTTTTTCAACCAATTTAAGTTCATGGACCAAACTTCACCAAAGCGAAAACGCTCCAATAAAAACACTCACGACCCACTATCACTGATCAATCTATTAAGTCCGGCCGTAAGTGATTTGAACTTGGTTTCTAATCCGTCATTGGCTCTGGAGCCAATCGGCAATGTGGTGACCTCGAAACTTGGAAATCCGTAATCATTATCCATCGAACCAAATATAATTGCAGTTGAAGCGAGACCTGAAGCTCAAACTATAGCAGAAAGTGGACCTCCAGCATCAGTTGCACCTGATTCAAGTGGACCTCCAGTGGTAAAGAATACATTGGTAACTGTGCGTAACACCGGCGCGATTCCAAAATCTCCGAATGCCTCCTTACCCGTGCCGCCTGCTCCAACTTCCTTTAAGAGATTGGTGGTTGTGCAACCAAAGAAAACTGTATTCGTATCGCGTTTTGCTCCGGATACGACAGTTGAAGACATTCGTAATCATATCTGTACTCAACTAGAGCAACGTGATATTGATTTATCTATATCAAAATTTAATTTTCGTGCAAGGAAATCCTATGCATCATTTAATATAAACCTACCGGATCAATTGTTAACGCGTGTTTCGGATCCCACTTTTTGGCCTGAGAATGCAATTGTACATGAATATGTGTTTAGGCTAGAAATACCGCCGTAAACCCTGCAAATTCTGCTACAGCTGCAACTCGTGCTAGTGCTAGTTCAAAAAACTAGGGACGTGTGTTTCTGAAATCCTTTATCAAAATGTCAGAGGACTCAATACTAAAATGACTGAGCTTTTATTAAAAAACGTTACATTGATTATAACGTCATTGTTCTTACTGAAACTTGGCTTAAACCAAATGTACATAACTTGGAGATATTGTCTGAAGCCTATACTGTCTATCGTAAAGACCGTGACTCATCTTTAACACATTTAACCAGAGGTGGAGGTGTTCTGATTGCAGTAGACTCTACCTACTTTTCGCGAGAGGAAGTAATTAGCTGCGATAAGGAATTAGACTTCTGCAGTGTATACGTGAAGATTGGCTCTTTAAATATCTTACATGTTCCTACATCCCACCTAATTCTCCTTACAATATGTATATCAAGCACATCGGCTGCATAAGTAAAGTGGCTGATAAACTGTGACCTACCGACCATCTCTTAGTGCTGGGCGATTTCAACCTGCCTCATGTTAGTGGGGAAAAATGTAATGATTCCTTGTTTCTATTACCGGCTTCTGATATTCAAAATTACACGACTCTTCTGAATGACATTTTATCTAGAGGTCTGTACCAAATAAACTCTATACCAAATAATTATGGTCGCTGGTTAGATTTAATCTTTGTCGATGATATAGATATTTTTGAGTTATCGAAGACGGCGCCTTTAGTACTACCAGAAGATATTTATCACCCTACGTTGAAATTAACAGTTTCATAGCATCCAAACCATCCTCCTAGATTCAATAAATGCAGCCCGCTATGAGGAGGGATTTTTGTTTCCTTAAAGGCAATTTCGTGACAATGAAGTCGTACCTCCAAAACATTAATTGCGAATCTATATTTCATCTTACGGTAAATTTGTCCACAGAGATTTTGGATGCCGCGGTGTGTACTCATTTAATACCACCCTTCTGAATTGTTTTAAATATTCAGTACCGTTACGAAAATTATCGAGCTCTATTGTACCGACTTGGTATACACTTGCATGTCGGAAATTAAGGACTTTGAAATCTAAGCATTATAAAGTGTATTGTACCAGGCATTCACCTGCAAGTTTTGCTTCGTATGTAACTACGAGATGTAAATATCAGAAACAATGCAAGGAAGCTTATGCCAATTATTTAATAAGAATTAAACTCAATTTGAATTCCGATCCAAAGTCATTTTGGAAATTTGTGAATATGAAAAGAAAGTTGTCTATGTATCTGTCGGTTATGAAGCTTGACCATCGTGAATCTGGTGATTTTGGAACTATTTGCAATATGTTTGCTAACTTCTTTGAATCTACATATTCATCCGTAAATTGTAGTTTAGTGGAATACCCATTCCCCATTTCTTCGGGATGTATAAGTCTGCCAATAATTGATGTAAATATTGTTCTAAATGCTTTGAAAACTTTAAAGTGCAACTATAACCCTGGACCTGATGGATTACCAGCATGCGTTCTTAAATACTGTGCTGAGGAACTAGCGGTGCCTATCACATCATTATTCGTGCATTCCTTACGATCCGGCTATTTTCCAAAATCTTGGAAATCTTCATTTATTATACCGCTTCATTAATCTGGTAATAGATGTGATGTAAGAAATTATCGCGGCATTGCAAAAATTAGTGCGCTGCCGAATTTATTTGAGTGAATAATTGCTGAAGAAATATCACGGAGTATACATGCTTCGGTTTCTCCAGCACAACACGGTTTTTGTAGAGGTAAATCAACTACAACAAATTTAATCGAATTCGTGTCGATTATCATGAAAAACTTCAAATCTTCTATGCAAACAGACGCTATCTACACAGACATCAGCAAAGCTTTTGATGTTGTTAATCATAAGCTTCTTTTTTTACAGCTGAAGTTATTCGGCTTTCCTAAACCGCTTCTAAAATGGATACTCTCTTATCTCAGCAATCGGACTCAAATGGTGGTGTTCAACAATACAACATCAAATGATATTTTTGTTCCTTCAAGTGTACCTCAAGGGAGCCATTTGGGACCACTGTTATTCCTGGTTTTCATTGATGATCTACCATTGGCTATTAGGAATGGGAATGTGTTAATGTTTGCGGACGACGTGAAACTTTTTCTGTCTTATAGGCATGAAATTGGTGCCAGTCTCCTACAGTCGGATTTTGATTCCCTAACCGCATGGTGTAACATCAACTGCATGGACCTCAACTTAACGAAATGCAAACAAATAACTTTTTCCCGTTGTCATGGTCCTTTTTTCTGTAATTACACTATTTGTGGAAGGAATTTGGAACGAGTTGAAATTGTAGATGATCTTGGAGTAGTCCTTGATCGAAAATTACGCTTCAATAGTCATATTAATCGCATTAGAACAGCACATTAGGTTTTATAAAGAGATGGGCAAAGGAATTTAATGATCCATATAATTACTAAGCTACTTTATACATCACTAGTCAGACCTATGTTGGAATACGCCTCGCCTGTCTGGAGCCCAAACTATAATTGTTACATTGCTGAGATTGAATCGGTCCAAAAACAATTCCTACTTTTTTGTCTTCGCAACCTCCATTGGGATGAATCTGTAAACTTACCACCATATTAATCCCGACTTATGCTGATAAGCCTGCCATCACTCGCTAATCGTCGTAGAATGTTAAATGCTATTTTTATCCTGAACATCCTGTATGGGTTACTAATAGTGCATATCTATTATCTAACATTCATCTTAATGTTCCTAGCCGTACAATGAGGCGATATGAACCGCTTCAGCTAAGCTTCAGCAGATCTACACATCAACAGCATGAACCTCTTGGGAACGCCTGTGCCGATTTCAATACTGTATACATATCCTGTCATTAATTTTTCAGACTCAGCCTATTTAACTAAACAAAAGATTTTGCAATTTTTATCCTTATTTTGAATGTTCTTATCAAATTATAAAGCAATATGCTTAGTTTATACCTAATAAATAAATAAATAAATAAATAATTTTCTTACTATTATAGTACGTATTATTCCTTATTTTAATTTTACACTCATTAAACATTACCAGAGCGTTTTTCGAAGTAATGATTTTTCGATCATCGTAATTTTTATATGTGATTTCTTCTCTAGCATTTTTTATTAATAAAGTTTGATCATCAAGTTCGTCAATATGCGTTGCGTTATTATGCCTGAATTTACAAGTGTTTGTAAAGATACAGTTCCTACTTCTTTTCATATGTCTAAGGAGCTTATTGTCTTCGTAAGTATAGTCTACATTTCCTAATTGTATGATATGATTAATTTGAAGTATTCCTCCTGTTGGAATTGCCATCATTAGTTAAACCATCATTATTTTGAAAATCTGTAAATTTAAATGGTCGTTTAATGTTACTTTCGTGGACGTTATGAAGGGGTATTTTCTAAATTTCGGTTGCTCTGTATGCCTGACGTTAGAGTAATTTTTAATATATCCTACCTCTCTTGTTTCTTTATAGTCTTCCCTAATTCTGTTTCTTTTTTTAATAAGGTTAGTCTTTTGTGTTTTAATTGTATTTCTTAATACCTGCTTATTTATTTTATTATTTTTTACTTGTAATGGTGTTGTCTTAATTGCTGAGTGGTATGTTTTGTTGTAATATGCTATAGCTTTATATACATACTTGATCTTTTATTGGAATTTTATTTTCTAAGTTTAGTGCTCTGATTCTTTCCCTTAGTGTATTATTTAACCTCTCTATATCTGAGTTACCTGTGTGGTTATTTGGTTTTGTGAAGTGTATTTCTATGTTTTCTTCTTTGCAAAAATTAATAATAATTAATATTAATGCTATTAAATTCATTATCACAAACATTTCCTTCCATCTTGCCCTGTATGAAAATATAAAGTCTGATTTTCTCAATTAAAGTCTGATTGTTCTTATCTTCTAGGAAAAAACTTATGGCTTGTTTAGAAAATTTGTCAATAAAATTTATAAAGGAGTGCTTACTCTTGACATAAATGTCCAAATGCACTATTTGGTTGACGTCTGATGGTGTTTCTGTGTTAGCGAACTTTTTGTTTATAGGGTTTCTGTCATATTTCGCAAATGCTGCAGTTGTTGATAACCTTGCTGATTAATTGCTTTAGATTTGGGTAGAACACTTTTTGTTTCATACCCTCGTATGTTGCAATTATACCTGCGTGGCCTAACTCTTTTACATGGTAAAAAGATATCTGCCTAAAAGCGTCCTCTTCATTATTCAAATCTCGTGCCATGTGATTACATTTAAAAAACTTAGTTGTTGTATTTTTTGAATACAATTCTATAAGGCTGTTCTGGACTTGATTATATATTGTGTCATTTAAGAATGAAAATATTGCTGCTTTGCCTTTTTCTATGTCTTCTGACTATATCGGGTATATTCAGAGGTATATCTTTTTTTTTTCTATGTAAATACGTTTATTTCCCAATACAGTTTTAAATTCCTTGTCTTTGATTTCCTTTTACATATTCAATTCTCACATCGTATTCTCCAAGGTGTACTAACCACGTTGAAGTCGGTGACTTATATCTTTCCCATTATGTTTCACTTGAAACCATTTAAGCGGTTGATGATCGGTTTGGAGATCAAATTCTTTCCCGAACAAATACGGCCTAAAATATTTTGCTCCCCAAACAATAGCAAGTAGCTCTATCTCAATAGTTGGGTGTCATAATACATATATAGGGTGTCCATCATGAGTCAGAACAGGGTGTCCATCATGAGTCAGAATCTTAATCTGGATACCTTAAGATGGGATAGTCTGTAACGATTTCTTTAAATTTTTCAAAAGCTGATATGTAATTGGGATCATTTATATTAATTTAACGTATCCTTTTTCAGATACTTCATCATAGGGTATGCAACCTGAGCATAATCGTTTATAAATTTCTTGTAGTATCCTGTCATACCAAAAAAGGATTTGATTTGTTTCTGAGTATGGTGTAATTTTAAATTTCTTATTACTTGTACTTCTAACGGGTTCGGTTTAACACCTTCAGGGGTTCAAATATGGCCCAAATACTCCGTTTCCCTATACAAAAATTTGCATTTATCGGGCTGCAACTTTAAGCCTGGTCGTTGCAATGTTTGGAATATTTTATTTAGGCTTGTAAAGTGTTCTTCAAGAGAAGTACTAAAGACCAAAATATCATCTAAATATACAACGCAAATTTTGTTTATGAACTGTCTTAAGATTGAATTCATAATCCTTTGAAATGTGGATGATGCGTTTTTTAATCCGAAAGGCATTCTTACGAACTCGTAATGTCCACAGGGGGTAGAAAATGCGGTTTTCTTCCTATCGCTAGGTTTTACCAAAATTTGGTGAAATCCTTTGTCCAAATCGAGTGTTGTAAAATACTGGGCTTTTCCTAGTTTATCCAGTATTGACTCAATATTTGGTATTGGAAATTTATCGCAAACTGTAATTTCGTTTAATTTGCGATAATCTATAACGATTCTCCAATTTTGTTGGCCTGAGTTGTCGATTTTCTTTGGAACAATCCAGAGAGGACTATTATAAGGAGAGTTGCTTTCTGTAATTATACCTTGTTCTAACATTTCCGAAATTTTCTTTTCTATTTCTTTTTCATGAATTTTTGGGTATCTGTAAATTTTTGAATATATAGGTCGATCTTTACTGGTTATGATCTCATGTTGTATTTCGTGTGTAAAGGAGAGTTTATCGTTTTCAAAGTAAAATAATGCCTCGAACACAACTGGACGAACAAAACACTAAACACAAAATAAACTGTCAAATTTACACAGGCTCTTATGGGATTCAAGAAAAAAATTAGTTATCTACGAACATTTGTGTTTAGATATAAAAACGCATGTCCGTGAGATAGCTCTATTTCTATTTTGACAGCTTTTGTTCACAAGCTTTTCTTCTGCTTCTTTATATAATCAATTCGTTTACATAAGAGAGTTGTCATATTTGTTTCAGAAATGACAGAATTTGTTTTTTGTGCGCGAGGTCCAATTGTGTGCGTGTTTAAGCAAAAGATACAGAGACAAATGTGTTTAGTGTTTTGTGCTTCCAGTTGTGTTCAAGAGATAAGTTTTTGTATTTTTCTAAAATGGTTTTCAAGTTTCTACGTTCCTCTATGTTAACATAATCTATATTTAGGTTGTTATTGAGATATTTATAGTTGGCTCTAATGTATGTACATTTTCAATATTGAAAGGAAACTCGTTGTTAGTAACAAAAATTTTGTTTTCATTATGTCCAAATATCTAAGTTCTAAATTAATTTTTGCTTTAAAAAGTGATAAAACATTTTGCCTTATTACTGCATCATAGTTTCTATTCCCTAATTCTACGACCTTCCAAGATATACATAGTTCCTAATCTTTGAAATTCCATAGGCATTGGGGTAGATTTTTCATATTTGATTTCACTAAACCCACAAATTGTTACAAATCTCTTTGGCCTTTGTAGTGTTTTCATAGAAATGCTTTTTAAAATATTAGGCTTAATGATACTAGTGGTTGACCCCGTGTCGATTAAGCATCTAATTACTTCATTACCTATACTAAGTCTAACTATTGGAAGTTGGAGATCCGAGGCTCTTTGTGAAAATTTGCGTTACTTTCCTGGATGTTATCAATCTCCATCGGTTGATATTCGTTATATTGTTGGCCATGGTTATTCAAAAAAGTATTATCATCTCTGTATTGTCCAGAGATGTTGTTGTAATTTAGGTTTTGTCTGTATTGTCCAAAGTTGTTGTTATAATTTATGTCTTGTCTGTATTGTCCAGATTTATTGACGTTATTTTGCTGATGTTGTCTGGAATTATTATTTAAGTTACGCTCTAACGTAGAATCTCCAGAATAATTATTTGAATCTGGTTGTTTTGTGTAACTTACAGGCTTGTGTTTATTTTGCTCACTTGTTATGCTGTAATTACTATTAGAATTACTTCTCATATTTTGTTTTCTGTGTCTAATATCTATTGCCCTATAGTCATCTAACAATCTTAGTTTAGTATATATATCAATAATCCCTAGTTGATGTTTCTGTAACTATAGAAATTATCCATCTATTTTCTCTAAGAGTATTTCAGTTAAGTCACTGTCTACGTTTTCTGGTAAATAAATATGTACTAGGTTTTCTTATATCGTACTCATGAATCTCAATTTCATAATTACATTGCAAAATATATCGAATAATTCACTTAAATTGCTAGCCTTGACGTTTCTACGATAATTAAATACCTTAGCATGTCTTCTTGGGGACAAACTGCTGCCGGAGTCTTTCCTTTATGCTGCTCCAGGTGGAACTGCGTCCTAGCTGACGAACGCAACTTCCTGCATCAGAGAGTAGCTTTTCGAGAAGTCAAAGGTTGTCCTTTGCCAAATGGTTTCAGCTGTCTGAACTGCTCCAGGATGTGATGTGGACTTAGAAGCAATGTTGGCTCGGTCTGCTGGCTTCTTACGAGTTCTTCTTGATGCTGTTGCTGGAACTGTGCTTTTGCAATATTTTGTTGTAGCAGTTGCTCTTGTTACCGCTGAATTTGTTGCTCCTGTTGACGCAACACCATTTCGAGTTGTTGGATCCGTTGCCCTAGTTCCTCCATTATTTTATATTGTTAACCGTTATGTGATTTTAACTTTCGTTTGTGTATATTTATTTAGTGTTATACTTTAATTTGCCAAGAAAGTTTTTTGTGTTGGTATACTCTAATTCATATATGTACACTACCGGCCAAAAGTTTCGAAGCACCACTCCTGTTCATAGAAAATCGTGTGGCATTTCTATATTATTGTATAAATTTTGATTTTTTCTTTTTTAATAGGATGGTTGTAAAGTGATAACTGATATGGAACCCAAAACGGGTTTACGGCGTTCATTGTTTAATTGCATGCTCAAGAAAAAGAATTATAAAGAACCTTTTTCAGGTACTCAGGGTAATTTTTTTATGGGGTAATTACTAAAGGTAATTATGAATAATTATTACCATCCATTTTTTATCCTGGGTCATGTATAAAAGGCTGACCTAGAATATTGACACCTTTCTTTGTTCCTCAAGATTCAAACTGACCAAACGTTAAAAAAAAACGAAGTAATGCCAAAAAATAAGATTGATATAAGATCTGCAGTGATTACTCTTCATAAGGAAGGCAATTCCGAGCGGATAATTGAGCAAAAATTAAAAATTTCGACTAGTTTTGTGCATCGCACCATACAAAAGTACAAGGATTATCACACTCTTGCGGACCTTCCGCGGTCCGGAAGACGGAACAGCAGAAAACCGGCTCTAGAAATACAAGCCGAGATCAATCACAGTCGATCAAACCCGGTGTCACTAACAACTGTAATAAGGCGGCTAGAGTGACTGGTCTTTGTGGAAGGATTGCTAAAGAAAAACTCTTACTTCGACCACGAAATAAAAAGAGAAGACTTCAATGGACTCTAACCTATAAGGAATGAACCGAAGAGGACTTAAAAAATGTTCTTTGGAACGACGAATCAAAGTTCGAGCTGTTTGGGTCAAATCAAAGAATTTTCGCCAAACGTAGTGCCCAAAAGAACATGCTGCCGGAGTGTGTAATCCCAACAGTGAAGCACGGCGGCGGTTCCGATATGGTCTGGGGATGTTTCTCAAGCAATGGAGTAGGCGATTTAATTCGAATCGATGGAATTATGCGAAAGGAGGAGTATAGAAAGATACTGCAGCACAATGCAATACCATCAGGCGTACGATTGATCGGCGAAGGTTTCGTGATGCAACAAGATAACGATCCCAAACACAGTTCCAAATTGTGCAGAGGCTATTTAGAGAACAAACAAACATCTGGAATATTAAAAAATATGATTTGGCCTGCCCAGTGACCCGATCTCAATCCAATAGAGCTTCTGTGGGATGAGCTGGACCGAAAGGTGCGAGAAAAAGCGACTACGTCGAAAGAGGAAATGTGGAATGCATTGTTGGAATCCTGGAACAATATACAACAGGAAACCATAAAGAAATTAATCGCCAGAATACCAAGAATGTAGCAAAAGTTATTTACTGCAAAGGGGGATTTTTTGATGAAAAATCAGTTTAGACGTTTTAGTAAAAATTTGGATAATAAAAATTATTCTAAAATATAATTTTAATGTAATCTGAAAGGAAATATAATAAACTTTAAAATTTACAATTAAACTTTTTATTTTTAAAAGCTTTGGATAACTATTGTTAAGATTTGTGGAAATTTCAAGGGTGCTTCGAAACTTTTGGCCGGTAGTGTATATATTTTGCTTTCTGTTGTTTTCTTTTGTTCAAATATATTAGGTATTAATTTGTTTTTTTTTTTAGTGTCAGATAAAATTCGTAACAACTTCGAACACTTGAATTCAAAACTATTGCAAAACATCACTTTTTTGCTACTGAAAGTTTAGCTCCCACAATCAATTCCAAGCAAAGTGCTGTGATTGCATTAATGATATGAACTTGGCCTTGACTCACTCACGAAGTATTACTATATTATGAAAATAATAATAATACTGGACTTAAAGGTTCATATCACCCGGAAATGGAAATTGCGATCGCGACTGTGGTCGTGATTGGTTCTTATTGGAGATCAAATAAACTAAACTTTCGTTTCAAAGTCGGACTTTTCATACTTAATGACATTATGTATATCCATTTCGTGTGAATAAACATTTGAGTTTATGTTTTATTGTTATTATATATATATATATATATTTATATTATCATTATAATACACATGTTAATTATTACAGCCAGAAGTTAACATCCCCAAAATGGAACCATTTCAAAGGTGTACGGCTAAGATGGAAGGACAAAATACGCTTGAACAATGTCATATGGCGATGTTGGCATATGCAGTGTAAGTACTTTAGATCAGTGGTCCCCAACTCATGGGCTGCGAACCGGTACTGGTCTGTGGGCCATTTGGGTCCTAGCTCACAGACTAGGAATTTTAGTAAGATTTTAGCTACCTCAATTTTTTAATGATGTACTAAAATATTGGTCAATGTTATTTTTCACAATTTGTTGTGCGTAGTTGTCATTGTGTGTATATCGTACAATTTTTATACCGTACCTTTTATTTTGCATTCGCAACACTTTAAAGGTCTCTCCATGGAAATATTTTTTGACATTAAATCGGTCTGTGGCCCAAAAAACGTTGGGGTCCGCTGCTTTAGATAATGAATTATTTATAAACGGGGCAACGGTAATTTTATTCCCGTTTAAATTCCCATTAAAATTAAGAGGCATTGAAATGCGCTTTTATAACGAAAACCTTGTGACGTATGGAGTGGCGTTAGGTAGATGCTAAAACCTAAAACTACTAAACAGAGAAAAGGAACTAATTGTCCATTGTTTAAGGTGGGGGGCTCAACTCGTCCGGCAGTGTGTAGGGAAAGTGGTGAGTTGTTAACCTTGTTCAGTAGAGAAATAGACCTGCGTTAAAGACAAAAAATCACAAGTAACGATACGTACTGTCTGGAGTCCGCGGGGTCTCGAGGGATAGGTGTACATCCAAATTCCCGTCGGAAGGTGGAGGGATGAGGTTTAGATTGTGGTCACCTCATCTTCCATGCCCGTCCTTCCATCCTGGTACACCGACATTTTATTGCACCAGCCCCCGTATTGAGATCAGTATAGCTTCGGGTGCCAGGCGGAAATCGCACACCTACCTTGATTATTTTATTTTAAGCCTTATCCCTCATTGAGAAATTTATTTGTAATTCTGCGGAATTTTATTTATTTATGATAATGTTACTTAACTTATGAAGTTAAATACATATGTGTAATTAAAATAATTAAAAGTGATCTCATAATCTCATCTCGTTGCTTCCGATCCTGGTTGCGGGGTTACTGATGGTGGGCTTTCCGATGGTAGGTATAGAGGTAATTTGCATCAGTTGGTCTTTACATTAGAGTGTTTTCATTTATTTCAATTTAGATATACTTTATGTAAAGGGTGTTTTTTAAGAGCTTGAGAACTTAAAATGATAATACAATACAGAAATACTGTTGGAATGAAATTTTCCAATCTGGTAGATAATTTCATGGCATTTTATTTTTAAATATGACTTCCGGCGTGGCCGTCGCGGCTACGAGTTACATGGTCTATTTCATCCGTCCAATTTTTGACTACTTTTTCCAATAAGTCTGGCCGAATGGCGTCTGTTTCAAATGAGCCCAATCAGCAAAATAGCGACGACAACCATGGTCCTTTGGCTTCAATTCTTGTACGAGCTGTATTTTATAGGCAGGTAAGCCAAGATCCTTAAGTAAAAGTTGAGAACGACAACGAATCGACATTTCGGCGTCTTCTTCAACACTTTGCGCTACAGGAGCAATATTCTCTTCGGTACGCACATTTCTTTGTCTTTCGGTCTGGCATTAAATGAAAGAAAAAAGAAAATATACACTATCAAGCACAATAATGCTGATTCCTACAATATTGGCTTCTAT
Organism: Myopa testacea; assembly: GCA_949629155.1. Lineage (NCBI taxonomy): Eukaryota > Metazoa > Arthropoda > Insecta > Diptera > Conopidae > Myopa > Myopa testacea. Next base: position 22,177,140 of record OX451347.1, read on the forward strand.
ATAGTAGAACGAATATCTCGTATTATACGATTATACTTCTTGAACGATTGCAGTTCGAAAACTCAAGGCTCTTCGCGATTGTTTTGTTTATTCGGACTCTTCGTGGCGATTGTTTATTTACCACGCGAACAATTATTCGAATAATCGCCTTAGAACGATTAAACTTCGTTTTTCTGCATTCGTTGCAGTTCTGTGGTAGAGGCCATTAGTTTTCTAAGAATATTTTTTTTTTTATCAGGGTCCAGCATCTTAAAGCTCAAAATAACTTAATACAAATAAGTAGGAAAATAATTTCTTGAGCATTTCAGTGATATTCCATGAGAATTTATGAGAACCGCCTTTTGAGAAATGCGCAAATTTTTGCACTTTTCCGACGGCGCTTCCGTACCGTTTTTTTATGAAATAGTTGTTAATTTTTCGTCACATAAACGTCCTTTTTAACAAAATTTCACAAGACAATAGCGATTTTACTACAGTTTAGTTTAGCAGTAATAGCGGTAAGAATTGCAATTTGCGTCGGGCTATAACACGATAACCATACGGCTCAGAAGTTGTAGTTGTTGTAATCAGCGTCTAAAACTACAACAAGAACAAAAATCGATGGTGACCACTGCCTCACCAGGCGCGTCCTTGACCGATATCGAGATCGCGCTTGGAACATTTTCGATGTTCGATTAGGATCATGCGTAACTAACTCCTTGCAACTTTAATGCCCATCGAGCCAATTTTTCCAGAAGATCTCGTTGACCACTTCAAAATAGAGTGATCAGTGATCACTTTGAACTCATGTCTCTCTATGTACATTCTCTCATGTACATTCTAGTGTTTTTGGTGGCCAAAACCACCTCCAGGCAATTCGGTAACCGTATAACTGCGCTGAGCTATATTTAGTTTCTGTGACATATACGCGATGGGTCGTACCAGGCCCGCTTCATCACATTGCGCTTGTACGGCATCTACTAGCAGTGTTGACTACTCCTTATTTTATCTTCTGGAAGGACTGTTGGGCAAATGGTCCCCACTCTAAATGCTTAATTTTTTTGAGGAGTTCAGTTAGGTGGTAGGTCGCAGTAGCGAAGTCCGGAATAAACTTGCGATACCAACCTACCATGCCTAGGAATCTGCGAAGTTGCGTCATTGTTTTTGGAACCGCATATTCGCGTGGATGGCTTTAACCTTGTCACGTTCGGTACGCATTGTACACCTACCAACAACAAAACTCAAATAGTTGACGTGTCATACGTGCTTGAAAGAATTAATAAACGAATACCCTAGACTTTAAGCTGTACGAGATCACTAGATCCATACATGACATGTGAATTGGAGTGCATTACACAAAATTTGGAGTGCATCGGCACCATAAACGGGGACTTCTTGGAACTCCGTTCAAGACAAACCTTCCAAAACGATCGACCTTTAGATCGACTTTGGAAATTTAGTTCCCCGCCAGCAATCTACAATACTTAAAATGCTGTCTATGTTTGGCAAGGAAAAGACGTCTTTGACGGTGACCTCATTCAATTTCCGCATATCCAGGCAAAATCGCACCTTGCCAAGCTTAACTATTACGACGCACAGAGAACACCAAGTTCAGCTCCCTGTTTTCTCGATCACTCCCAACGACAGCATTCAGTCAATCTCCTTTCACAGAATTTTTTCTTTCACTGGCGAATTGGGGTGTTCTCTGTTCTATGAGTCTGGCCCTTCCCGTGTCGACACATTTTCTACTAGCGTTGTGGTACCTAGTCCCTCTAGATCTGAGGAAGGAAACGAACTTACGATCCCATACAGGCGTCGCCTCTGTGAATCAGGTATTGGTATGTGTTAGTCGTTTTCTTCGTCCTTGAAACCAACCTTGGTCTTCTTGGTTGTTGAAAGAGAGAACCGCTGAACATATCGGACAGAATGGCTTATAGTGGTTTAAACAGCCAAAACCGTAGCAGATGATATTCCGAGTGGTCGCGTCACAGGTTTTATTCCGATGTTCCTCAGCACCATAGTTCCAGCATTTTCTGAACTCACCTGACGACCCACTGCGCACAATTCCAACGCTTTTTCGTCATCTCCGCCCGGTCTCTCTTCCCAACTATCGCGTTTCATTGCCACCAACTGTCGCCTAGGCGCAGGGCTTCGCGGACGAGCTTGGTAGGAGCGATTATAAAAATCTCTAACTCTAATTCGTGCCTGAATCACTCAGAGGTTTCTAAAGATGGTCTTCATGTGCAGTCGTCTATAAAATTGTCAAAGCCTTCTCCGACTCGTTGCCTTTATCGGCGAATGTTTATTTATTTTTAAAAAAACGGCAATGCACAAAGACAATATCCTTTCTAGCACAAAATATAAAACAATGTAAACAATTCTCACCACCATGTATGTGTATATAATAACATTTTAATTAAATAACTTAAACCGATGATTAATAGTAGCAGTGAAATAGTAATAGAAGAAAGAAATATTAATAGATAGAAGTATAAGGAAAATAAAGATAATATGAAATTCCTGAGTGAGTCTTAGTTATCAAATATCAATTATTTGAATTAATTTATTAAATATCATTAATTAAAAAAATGCTCCCTTAGTAGCTTCTTCTACTAATATTCTTGACTGTATTGGGTAAAGCCTACCATAGTCGAACTGTATTCACGAAGGAAAATCTATTAGAACTAAGATACCTGTATACGGAAATAATGACATTGCATACTCGATTGGAACGACTATCGAACTCGAAACAACGAGTTAACGAACTCGATTATCTTTTCCAACAAGTATTCAGATTCTCCCGAATGGATTAATTTGTGGAAGAATAAACCAGGGTTCCTAAATGCTCGCTCCGGCTCGCTCGCACTCCCGAGCAGGAGCAACAGAAAAACTTTACAGCGCTCCGACTCGCTCAAAAGAGCATTTGCTTACGAGAGCACGAGCGAGCCCGAGTCGTTGCTCCTAATTTTTTTGAGAGCACGAGCGAGCCGCACATTTTCAAATCGAGAGCACGAGCGAGCCGGAGCAAAAAATAATGACATCAGTGAACAGCTCCGTGCTCACTGATGTCAATATAATTATCATCAGTGATCAATATAATTACTAAATAACTACCAGTCATAACAAAATCCCGAACCTCATGTTGTTGCTATTCAAATTAAAAAACCAATTTACAAATAAAACGACCGACTACTGCTCATACACATCGGGTCGAAGCTGATCGGAGCCGGAGCTGTTCACTAGCTCTGAGCTCGGAGCAGCTAATTTGCTCACTGCTCGCAACTGATCGCAGCAGTGAGCACGGAGCTGCTCAATAGGATCTATAGATTCACTGTTATCCTTGAGTTGCTCAGAAAATATTTATTTAAGGAACCTGAATTTAATGTACATGTGTACCCTCTTTCAATGGCCAATAATCCTCTCCAAAGCTGCTTTGGATTCAAATATTTTTGTTTTATTTCCTTACCAACGTGGTGACAAAATTACGCGATCGCCTCAATTTATTCCAATTTTCTTCTGTTTGCATTCTTTTCCAGAAATTTCTTCTTCTCGGATTCTCGAGGAATCAGCAAACAGTCTTCAAATTGAAATCCAGAGCAGCGGTGCCCAAGAACAGCCATTAGAGATGGTGCGAAAAAATACTTTAAAAGATGCTACGACGACTTTTGGGAACCAACAAAATTCACTACTGCGTTTAACAGACGAAAGGAACAGTTGTTCCTTTTGTAACCATTTATTACGTTATTTAGGCGTTATTTAGGGTGCAAAAAACAAACTACTAAATAAAGAAAAGGTTTCAAAAGGAACTAATTAGCCCATTATTTGGGGGACTGCTCAACCCCGGACAGTAGAGAAATACACCCGCGTTAAAAAAAAAACAATAAAAGTACTCGGGAAACCGTGGGGTCGCAAGGAATCGCTGTTAATACGAATACGCCTATCCGATGGCGAAGGAACGAGGTAAAGACGGTGGTCACTTCGCCTTCCATGCCCGCCCTTCCTTGCTGGTACACCGAAATTTTATTGCACCTGCCCTCGTATTAACCCATTTTCTCCTAGCGCTATCATATAAAAGTGCGTGAAGTTAAATTCGTAAATCCGAAGCGAATTTAGCAGACACAAACCAAAATAAGAATTTAAATTCGTGCATAATTAGCAATGCCAAGGTAAGGTATCATTCAGATTTACTTATTCCTTTAGTAAAACATATAATCTGAAAACGGTTTGTATATTGTTGGAAAGGTCAATATATCAGCTACCTAATCCTGAAAAATTAATCCGTGCACAGGCAAGGATGTGGCTTCAATGGCCAATGTTACCCAGTGTAGCTCCAGAAGCACTTCTCATACGCATTTTGTTCAACAAAAAACATAACTTGGACAAACGTTGTATACAGTTCGAAAGGTCACTATATCAGCTACCTAGCCCTGAAAAGTTTAGCCGTGCACAGGCAAGGATGTGGCGTCAGTGGCCAACGTTTGGTTACCCAGTGCACCTTCTCATACACTTCGACAAACACGTTGTTCAACAAAAAACATAACTTGGACAAGGTAGGTAGGTAGGTAGATTGGGCTGTCCCGACACACTTAAACCAATTTCGGTCCCTTGTGATACCCTATGGATCTATATATACCCCTATTCGAACCCTATGTAATATCGTCCCAAGAGCCGCAGTGGGAGTGGACCTGAGAGCGCCGCAATGCAAAGGCAGCTTTTTGTTCTTTTTCCAGTAGCCTGCAATTTGTTACCTTTTCCAAGGATGGCCACCATTTGGCTACACCGTAGAGCTACGTACAGCCAATGCGTAATCCATGGGAGGACACCCCCCTGGGGAGTCCCTCTCCAGATCGTTCTCCTAACTTTGGCATCGCCTAGATGTGCCTCGATGGTCCTACCTTTGAGCATTTGCCCAATAAAGGACATCAGCACCTCTTCGACTTGTAGATCTCTCAGAGCATTCAGGATAGCGTCAGCTTCCACATTATTGAAGGCCCCTTCAACATCAATAAAGGCCACAAGGGAGAATTCCCTCCAGGCCAGCGAATTCTCGACGATGCTTACCAGAGAGTGTAACGCAGTTTCCACGGACTTTCCCTTCCGATAGGCATGTTGAGCGGGGATAGATTACTCAGATATTTTCCCCTAATATGGAATTCCACAATCCTTTCCAAAATTTTTAGTAGGAATGATAGAGTGATGGGTCGTAGATCTTTGGCGGTATCATGTGCAATTTTACCAGCCTTTGGTATAAATACCACTTCGCTACTTTTCCATCTCCTACTCGTAAGCAGCCCTTATACATGGCTACCAACCAGGGTAAGACTACCTCTAGGGTGCGCTGCAACGCAACCGGCATTATGCCGTCCATACCAGGGGACTTAAACGGCTTGAAGCTGCCCACAGCCCATCTTACTCTGCTGTAAGAAATCAAATACTTCAGGTGATGCAAGGAAGGTTTGCAGTTGCCAGCGTCGATTTCGCCGGAAACATCACTGTTTTCCGGAAAGTGGGTGTTCACTAGAATCTCCATTGATTCTGCCCTCGATGATGTCCAGGATCCGTCCATCCTCCTTATTGCACCAGTGCCAATGGGATTGGATGACAGTACCCTTCTCAGTCTGCAGGCCTCCGAGGTACTCATGATGTTTCTACAGAAAACTTTCCACGAGGTTCTCTTCGCCTTTCGAATATCCTTCTTGTAGCCGCCGCAGCTTTGTACTCGTCCCAGGGCTGAGAGCCATTTGCTCCCTTTTCTCGATTAAAAAGGCCCCTTACCCTCTTTCGCAGGTCCGTTAGGCCAGGAATCCACCATGGCGGTTTCCTTTTACCCCTAGGCCTTCCAAGGGGACATGCTTTAGCAAAAGCACTATTTAACGTAGTAGAGAAGAACTCGACCATCCTGTCAAGTTCCTCCTCATTTGTGGCGGCCCCTGGACCGGTGGCCAGGCTAGCCTCAACTTCGGCCTTGTATCTACTTTCCTGCTCTCCTACTCTCCTACTACTCCTACTACTACTCTCCTTGTCTACTCTCCTGACGTTCCTAACAGCCTGAGTTGTCTCATCGGGAAACCCTCCAAGATTGAAGACAATGTATCGGTGGTCAGAGAAGGAGTGCTCTTCAGAGACCCTCCAATTGCAAATGCGTGAACTCAAGTCCTGAGATGCAATTGTAAGGTCGAGAACTTCCCTTCTATTCCTAGTAATAAAGGTTGGACTGCCCCCCGAATTACATATATGCAGGTTCTCACTTAAAATAAAATCAAACAGCGACTCACCTCTTGTATTTGTGTCGGAGCTGCCCCAGATGACGTGGTGTGCATTTGCATCGCATGCAATTGTAACGAGTGTTTGCTTTCCAGCCTGGATGAAGCTCAGTCTGTCCAGGGTTCGCTCGAAGAGGTCTCGTAACCCTCCAAGTTATTCAACCGCCACACGAATTTCAAACGGCTGTTTTCACAGTCTGGCACGGACTCTTTGCAGAGTTCAGCTCGGTGGATTGGCTGTATTGGTTTTTAGTCTTATATCTACTTAACAATTTCTATACTTATGATACGTGCAATGAATATGGTTTTGCCTACACGAATCTAAGGGCAGAGTACCACGCAGCAGACGGCTGTACAGCAGGAGTTCTTTAACCAGCGTGTTTCTCTACGGAAGGCCTACGGTAAGGGCTTGGAAGCTCAAGTGCTTCCTGGCGGAAGGCCTTAATTTATACAGGGGAAAGCGAAAGTGCTTCCCTGCGGAAGGCTCAAAGTAAGGGCTTGGAAGCTCAAGTGCTTCTTGGCGGAAGGCCTTAATTTATACAGGGAGAAGCGAAAGTGCTTCCCTGCGGAAGGCCTAAAGTAAGGGCTTGGAAGCTCAAGTGCTTCTCGGCGGAAGGCCTTAATTTATACAGGGGAAAGCGAAAGTGCTTCCCTGCGGAAGGCCTAAAGTAAGGGCTTGGAAACCCAAGTGGAAGGCCTTAATTTATCGAATCAAAATGCTGGTTAGGTTAATCTCCTGTTTAAGGGACTTTCCTACCGGTAGCGTGCAAATATGGTTGCACGCCGGTGGCCTGCGCCAATAGGTGAATGATGGGGCATTCACCGGTGACCGAAGTCGATAGGTAATATATAGGCATATTACCGGTGGCCGAAGCCGATAGGTAAAGTCGCAAGATTGGTTTAAGATCTTAAGTATAAGGCTTACCTTATACTCAGCGCAACTCGAATTGGAATATTTTTGCCGTGGCCTTTTATGAGCTGGCTGCCGTAAACGGCACGCGAATCATATGTGCTTAGTGAACGCAAACTACAAGTGTCGATCATTTTATTGTATATTATGTATGTGTATGTACGCCGAAACCGGTTTCGTATTGTTTTCGTTGATGCGTGCACACAAGAGTGCAAACATACATTTTGAATATCAATAAAACAAAATAAATGTTGTGTCGAAGGCGGTGTTTGAACCTGCGATATGCAGTTTCTTAAGCTCGGTTTTGTTTAGAAAAAAGAGAAAATCCAGTGTTTTTGCCGCTGGTGGGATTTGAAACTACGATTATTTAATTTGTTCTGTCTATTAATGCCGCGACTGCGCTGCGACTGTGTTTACGCTGTTTTTCTTTGTTTTGTTATACTTCTACATTTTGATATTTCAGTTTTCTTATATTTCTAGCTTATTAATCTTATTTGTAATAATCTTATATTTATCTTATTTGTAACGTTGTGCACGTTACACAATGACCAGGCCCGCCTTGCAGCGCTGTGCAGCAGCGACCAGGCTTCTGGTCGTGGGTGCGGGAAAGTCTACCTCTTCGGATGACATGTAGATGGAGGCCAGCCAGTAAAGCCCGTCTCTGGATTCCATCGCCACAACCGTGCTATCATTCTTACTAAAGGTATTAAGAAGAAAACCGTTAAACCTATTCTTCAAGACTATAGAGGATCTGGGCCTACCTTCACCCCTTCTACAAAAGAGCGTATATCCTGGAGCCCGTAGCCCACGAACCTGGCCTTCAACGACCCAGGGTTCTTGGATTAGGGCGGCGTCGTCTTCATCCTTGGAGAGACGAAGAATGAGAGCAGCAGTCGCTGCTTTGCAGTGGTGAAGGTTAATCTGTATCAACCGTAGGGTTACGGCACAGTTTATCAACCTCCACCACGGTTTCGTCCAATTCGGAGCCGGATGTTAGGAGATCCCCCTCACCTAATGAAGCGATAGAGAATCTCTTCGCGAAATCGCCCTCCAACCCTTCCTCGGAGTCAGAGGGTCCTTCCAAAAGAGATTCCTCTCCACGGAGGGAGGACGGGGTTTCAGCCGGACTTTCCGAAACAGATGCTGCAGTGTCCACTGCAGGCTCTGCCCCGGCATCTTTTTGTCTTCACCCTGATCCTTTTTATAGACCCTTAGGGTCTCAGAGGTAAAACCATAGCCCGCCACCCAACCTGCCTTTTCTGGAGGTTCCAGGGACTCTTTGTTCAGCCCGAGCAACGCTGACCGGAAGTCCTCCTTCGGCTCCTCTAGCTTCAGAACTTTCCAGTTCGAAGTAGGCAAGTTTGGGTTGCTGTATTGGAATATTTCCAACACAGTAGCTGGGGCAGATGGCTCTGCCGGAATGCACGCCCTTGCACGAGGCAGGGACGGTATTTCTTCGCGCGGGACGGCTGCGAGCTTGGCACCCGGCCAGACCTCTCCAAGCCTACTGATGGCCAGCTTGTAGAGATCGTAAGATCTTTGATCGCCGCAGGCAATCAGCTTAGCCCGGCCATGATACCACCCAGCATCTCTGACCACGGGCACGGGACCTGGGAACTCTTTCATCATTGGGAGGAAGCTTTGGACCAACTTGACCTCCACCTTCCTCCAGTGATCGAAAGATATGGTGCCCTCGGGATCGCAGCGATCAATCACTGCCAGCACCAAGTGATCCTTAACGACCTCACTAAAAGGCAGACTTCTATCTGCCGCCCCCAGCACTTTGGATTTTTTGCCCATAGGCGGAACGAGCTCATCTGCCGACCTTTGTCGCTTGCACGACGAGCCTGCAGATGTGGTCGGTGCCACAGTGCCAATGACACCAGTCGCCCACTTAAGGGAGTCCCTCTCTTTGTCGGTCAGATCCTTTTCAGGAATCTTCCGTAGCCTGTCCTTTAGTTTCAAGGCGTGCCGTCGAGTCCTGTATCTGGGCTTACAGTCCCGTTCGCCGACCTGCCCCGTTCTCGAGGAACCAGAGCAGGACGGTTTGTCAGTCCCCGTTTCGGACGGACCCTTCTCTTGACAGTCCCTGGCTTTGCTCTGGCTAGGCACAAGGGTCTCAGCCTATAGAAAGGTCACTATAACACCTACCTATTCCTGACCTTTCGAACTGTATACAACGTTTGTCCAAGTTATGTTTTTTGTTGAACAAAATGTTTGTCGAAGTGTATGAGAAGGTGCACTGGGTAACCAAACGTTGGCCACTGACGCCACATCCTTGCCTGTGCACGGCTAAACTTTTCAGGGTTAGGTAGCTGATATAGTGACCTTTCGAACTGTGTACAACGTTTGTCCAAGTTATGTTTTTTGTTGAACAAAGTTTTTGTCGAAGTGTATGGGAAGGTGCACTGGGTAACCAAACATTGGCCACTGACGCCACATCCTTGCCTGTGCACGGCTAAACTCTTCAGGGTTAGGTAGCTTATATAGTGACCTTTCGAACTGTATGACGTTTGTCCAAGTTATGTTTTTTGTTGAACAAAATGTGTATGAGAAGTGCTTCTGGAGGTACACTGGGTAACATTGGCCACTGACGCCATTGACAAATTTCCTTTCAATTCTGCGGAATTTTATTTAGTTATTATACTGTTACTTCAACTTTGGATCTTATGAAACTAAATCAGTGATGTCCAAAGGCACACTATCACTTGGAGTGTGTGTTGGGTATATTTTCTTTCAGCACTGCGAAAAATGGATGCGGTGAAATATGAAGCATTTGTCTCCCTTGTTTGTATCATATCAGAAAGTGGCAGGTATATAAAAGTATATATTTTTGATCAGCTTCACCTCCTGAGTCGATTTAGTGCTGTCCGTGTGTCTTTCTGTCCTGCGGAAACCACGATTACAAGAGAACGGATAGAGATATCATCACCAAATTTGGCACGAATATTCTGTATCATCATCGAATTATTACCACGCCTACTTTTTGTAGTGAATATAAATTCATCCATGTTTATAGCTTAATTTCTCAGTTTGTAGAGCGAACGTACGTTCCATCAGCGTAAAACGAAACAGCGCTAAACGAGGCTATCTTAACATGTAAATTAAGAGGATATTAGCAATAAGGAAAAAGAGGAAGTCTAAATGCTTAAACTATGCTGGGAGCAAAACATCAATGCAATGTACTCTAAGTTGACTCTCGAGGTGAGACTAGGCGAAGGTATGGAAGAACAGCAGGAAGAAATTGAGAAATTATATCATACAGCTGAAACGTCTTTTTTTTATATTTTCCTCCTATATAGAGTATCTTTCAGTGGCCATGTGTTTCATGAACGCACGCGGAGGTCTTCCTGACCAGTGACCACTGCATCCACCCAGTCTGGCCATACAAAAAATTCGCATATTCAGAGTTGATTTAAAAAAGACGGCTACAGGGGGGTTCCTAATTTTTTGATATTTTCTTCCTATGTGTAGTATTTTTCAGTGGCCATGTGTTTCATGAGCGCACGCGGAGGTCTTCCTGACCAGTGACCACTGCATCCACCCGGTCTGGCCATACAAAAAATCCGCATATTCAGAGTTGACTTAAAAAAGACGGCTACAGGGGGTTCCTAATTTTTTGATATTTTCTTCCTATATGTAGTATCTTTCAGTGGCCATGTGTTTCATGAACGCACGCGGAGGTCTTCCTGACCAGTGACCACTGCATCTACCCAGTCTGGCCATACAAAAATGTCGCATATTCAGAGTCGATTTAAAAAAAAATGGCTACAGGGGAGTTCTTAATTTTTTGATATTTTCCTCCTATATGGAGTATCTTCCGATGGCCATGTGTTTCATTAACGCACGCGGAGGTCTTCCTGACCAGTGATCACTTTTCCTAACCAATCTAGTGGTGAAGTATGTGAAATATACAAAACAAATACTTGAATGTGTCATGGGTTTGTGTCTTGGCTAAATTAAATTCGAATTTAACTCTCTCAAATACAACTTGCTCAAATACGAATTTAACTTCACGCACTTGAAAAAATGTACCGACTAAAAACCTTGCTTAAAGGAGAAGCTGGGAAATTTATTCAACACTTGCAAATTACTAATATAAAGTATGAAGCAGTATGGGATCTACTAAAAGGTTTGAAAATGGTAGATTGTTACAATGATAGTACCATAGATAAAATGCTAGATCAACCGCTAGTCAAGAGTGAGTCAGCATCCAGCATTAAACAATTAATAGATACCACCAATGAGTGCATACATGCGCTTAGATGACTTAAGATAAAATTAGATGACGCAGAACCCTTTATAGTAAGTATAATAATTATAAAACTAGACAGTAATCGCTTATGCTGCTACGAACAAAATTTAAAGAGGACACGAGTATAAAGCGAAAAGTGAAAAGTAACCTCCTTGAGCGCCAGAGTGCGCTGCTACTGCAAAAAAGGTTATGGTGCCTTGAAGTCCGTTCATATTTAGGCAGACATGTACTTCAAGGCACCATAACCTTTTTTGCAGTAGCAGCGCATTCTGGCGGTCAAGGAAGTTACTTTTCACCCCACCTAGTAACACTTAAAGCATTAATCAACCAAGAAAGCGTTAAACCATTAAAGCATCAAACCATTAAAGCATTAATCAATCAACAGAAAGCCACCATATTAGAAGAAGCAGCACAAATCCTAAATTTACCCATAGCAACACAAATCCTAACTTTATCATAGGTTTAGGATATACAGTCGTTGCTATAGCAAAAGCGAAAGTAATATTAGAAAATCGACTACGATTTTTGAATAAGGTTTGAATAATTCACAGCAGAAGCTTTAATTTTATCATCCTTGGCTAACATAATCTGATTTATAACGGTAAATTGCATACAAAGATCGATCTTTTTTTAGTAAAATGACATAAGAGTGAATGTTCTAGTTCTGTTGGTTCTTTAATTTTGTTAAGTTATTCAGTGCTTTAAGTAAGAAACAACACGTACGAAAAAGGTGCCTCGGAAAATAATTTTTTTAAAATATATAGATAACAGTTACAAAACTAAAATTGACACTATGTCTCAATATAAAGGTAAGTTATTTTATTTATGAATTTATTTGGAGCCAAGGTTGACTTTGGTGAAATGTGACTTTAGTGTTGCTTATAAGCAACATTTCACAGGACCTCCCAAGAAGGACATAGGGCTTTGAAATTTTATAAATAGCTTGCTTATGGGTAAAAAATGATGGCCGGCAACACTGCGAATTTTGGACACCACAGGCTTAAAAGCTGGCACCAAGGGTTAAGGAGCTGTTCAGGTATACAATCAGAACAATAAATCACTAATAACTATCACAAAAAATCCGGTAAGATTTTAGGAAATAGAGAAAATTAGCGATGGAACGATTTAATCAGACGATTATTGGTGCATGCAGTAATACAGTGCAACAAAATAACGAGCAGTAGATGGAAGGTTCATCGTAAAATTACCTTTTAAAAAAGACAACATTCTAGGAGACTCTAAAAAGCAAACAATAGCAAGATTTCCAAATCTGGAGAAAAAATTAGAAATGAATAATATATTGAAAACTGAATATATAAACCTTATGCAAGAGTATCAAAATTGAAGACATTTGCAAGAGTTCTATCCAAAAATAAAAGGAAAATATTATCTTCCTTTTAAAGCACTGATTCGAGAAACAAGCACTGCAATAAAAAGGACCCAATAAAACAATACAAACTTAAAACCGTCAGACATGAAACATCCTCAGCCACCTTTTTGCGATGTTTTAGAAAGCATGTTCTATCAGGGCTTTGACGTAAGTTGTAATAAGTATTGTTTTGTATCATAATTAACTTGGTGTTGACGGCATTACCGCTGTAACTTTAGAGGGCCAGATGAGGACTCTTTTGCAAGTCTATTGTCGCTATGCTAATGGAAGAACTTTTTCTACCTTGAATTGGGTCATCGACTGCGAGCATGGCTCAGTGCCATTGACTGTACTCATATTACACTGGCGGTCGATGACAGAATTCAAAAGCAATTAATTTACCTTGAGAATTTGCTGACGCGTACTAATGTCGCGTTTTTAATAATTCGGCTTTCTTTTTAATTTAATACACTCATACCCCGGTTGTCGTCGCTAATTGGGACCGGAAAAACGAGACGCAAACTGAAACGACGCAAACCGAATAATAGTTTTTCATACATTTGTATTAACTTTTATTTAATTCGTTCCGAGACTTATAATTTTAGTAAAAAAATTTACTAGTGGCCATTTTGTAGGTGGGGTATTTTCTTGTTTTATTATTACCATTTCTCCAACCTTTATGTTTTCTTGCGGCATTTTCCATTTGTTCCGCTGTTGCAGAGTTGTAAGGTATTCTTCCTTCCACCCAATCCAAAAATCTCTCTTAATTTTTTGAATTACCTTCCTATCTAGTGAACTAATGTTGGTATCGGTGGTTGCTTCAGGTCATTCGAGGATTGGCCGTCCAATTAAAAAGTGGCCTGGTGTTAAAACATCAATTTCTTCAATGACATTTGCGGTCATTGCACATAATGTTCTTGAGTTTAGCACTGATTCTATTTGAGCTAATAGTGTTGCAATCTCCTCGAATGTTAACTTCGTTTCTCCAATCACTCGTTTTATATGATGTTTAACTGATTTTACTCCGGCCTCCCATATTCCTCCCATGTGAGGAGCTCCCGGCGGTATAAAATGCAATTGAATGCTTTCGTCTGCTAGTACCGGTGCGATGGAAGCATTATTCCTTAGTGCTTTCTTAAATTCCAAGTCCAGTTTTTCTTTAGCTCCTATAAAGTTGGTTCCGTTGTCGGAATATAAGTTGCTACTCTTACCTCTTCTTGCAAAAAATCTCCGCAACGCTGCTAAAAACGCCTCTGACGTAAGTTCGCTTACGGCCTCCAGATGAATAGCCTTTGTTGCGAAGCATACGAATACTGAAATATACCCTTTATATGCCTTTTGGCCTCTTCCTTTTGAAACTCTGATATGGATAGGTCCCGCGTAATCAATTCCTGTATGTGTGAATGGGTGTGACATTGTTACCCTTGGTCCTGGGAGGTTTCCCATTACTTGTGAGATGTGCTCGGAACGATATCGGATACACCCTTGGACATGATCGGACGTATTTCTTTAGTGAATTTTTCATCCAATAACAATATTTGCGCATTATTACTGCCTCCATTATTTTAAGGCCTCCATGTAATGCTGAAGCGTGTACTTCTTGAATTAGTAGATTAGAAAATCCACCTTTTTCCAATATAATTGGGTGTTTTGTGTTAAAGCGTAAATCTGCATTTTGCAATCTTCCGCCAATGCGTAAAATGCCCTCATTATCCAGGAATGGATACATGTTTGCAATTGTGCTGTGTTTGTCTACGTTTTGTTTCTGTTTCAGAAGTTTAATGTCGATGCTGAATTCTTGTTGGTGTTTTGTTAAAATTGTTTCAGCTTTCTGAAGTTCTTTCACTTCTAAACACCCTTTTGACTTCACTCCCTTGAGTATATTTATAAAGCGAAGTATGTATGCCACAACACGTTTTAGTTTTCATAGGCTTGAATATTTACTCACTAAATTTGCAAGGAACTGATCTTGCTTAGTATGTAGAATGTATATTAGTGCTATTGTGTCTTGTTTTACTTCGTTGGCTTGTTTTGGCCATCGACTTTCCGGTTCAGCAATCCAGGTTGGACCCTTCCACCATAAATACAGGTTGTTGAGTTTCGGCGCTGAAATTCCCCTTGATGCTACATCAGCTGGGTTCTCTTTGGTTGAAACATGTCCCCATTGCGCCTCTGGATAAAGGGTCCTTACTTCTTCAGTTGGGGATCGTACAAATTTATCCTTACTTTTGGAGTTGTTGATCCATCCCAATGTGATTGAGGAATCGCTCCATGCGTATATTTTTGTATTATGCTTCAATATTTCTTTTATTTTATATAACAATTTAGACAGTGGATGAGCTGCACATAGTTCCAGTTTCGGTAAAGTTTTCCGATTTTTAATTGCATTTACCTTCGTCATTGATGTGATGAGAGTGATTGTGTCTATTTTCGCATATATAACTGCTGCATATGCTTTTCCCGAGGCATCAGCAAACCCATGCACTTCTAAATATTTATTTTTGAATAAATAATTTTGCCACAATAGTTACTGGAGATAGCAAGCCAAGAGGGTCGAAGATTTGTGCCAGATATGATAACGCCTGCCGTTTCGTTCTGCAATCGTTTGCTGTGATATTTATACTAAACTTTAAAATATCGCTTTCCGGTTCCCAATGCAAACCGAGGGCTTTTATGGTTTCATTGTCATTTATCGGGATAATTTGGTTGTCATCGAGTATGGTTATGTGCTGTAAAATTTTGGGTTGATTCGAGCTCCATTTGCGTAGCTTGAGTCCATATTTATTAAGTTGAGCTGTAACTGATTTTTGGATTTCAATACATTCTTCTAAAGTGTCAGCCCCTGTCATCAAATCGTCCATGTAAAAATCATCCTTGATTATGTTGTGTGTCTTTGTCTTGTGTTGTTGTCTTATTCTTGGCGTTATTAGCGATCTCGTGCAGCGAACGTGTTGCCAAAAATGGTGCAGATGCTGTGCCATACGTTATCGTTTTTAACTTATATTCCTTTATTGGATCGCTCTTGCTTTCTCTCCATAGAATATGTTGGTAAGCTTGGTCTTCCTCTGCTACTTATATTTGTCGAAAAATCTTTTCCACATCTGCGGTTATGACATTTTGCCAAGATCGCCATTTAATTATTATGTCATAAATGTCTTTCTGAAGTCTCGGTCCTACCAGCATTACGTCGTTTAAGCTTCTGCCGTTGGATGTTTTAGCAGAGGCATCAAATACAACTCTTAATTTTGTTGTTAGACTTGTATTGTGGATTACCGGTTGATGAGGCATATAATATTTTCCCATTCGTAACTTTGTACCCTCTTCCATATGTCCCAACTCTGAATACTCTCTCATGAATTGCACGTAGTCGTTCTTCAATTGACAGTTTCTGTCAAATTTCCGTTCCAAAGTTAATAACCGGGCCATTGCTTGTTTTCTAGAGTTACCTAAATTCGTTTCCTCTTTGAAAGGTATCTTTACAATTACTTTGCCTGCTTGTCATTCTTGCCGTTTCGTTGTATAATTTCAGGCATTTCTCATCTTCTGATGTTGTGGGGGTCGTCGTTGGTATATCCTCCAGCTCCCAGAATCGTTCCAGATTTGTTAGTGCTACTGATTTCTTATTGTTGTTTGTTTTCCTTTCAATGATACTGGACAGAATCCACCCGAGTTTAGTGGCTTGTGCACTCCTTCCTTTTTCTGGATTCCTTCATCGAGTATTGCTCCATACAAGTCGCTTCCAATCAGTAAGTCAACTCTGTCTGACTTATTAAAATAAGGGTCTGCCAAAATTTGATTTTGGCACTGCTCGATATTATACGTAAAGCTTTTGTCGGGCTTCGATCCAGTTAATTGGGGTAAAACAAGTGCTTTGGTTTGTACAGCGAAATTACTTACGAATCTCGGCTTTATTTCGATTATGACTTTGCTTTTTTATGTCCCCACGTCTGAGTTTCCAAGACCTTGAAGAGAAAGAAATCTGAGAAAAAAAAATATCAACGTCGTGCTAAACTCATTTTACCGGAGTCACCGGGGCGGAGACGGGTGTTGCTCTCCTCCCACTTTCTATACCCTCCCAACCTGCTAAAAGTTTTAACCCAATCAGGTTTCTTTCGGCTCACGTAAATCCGTGCCTCGCTTCCTCTGCCTCAATAATATAGACAATTTACACCATTATTCGGGCTTTTAACATTGCGAATTTATTAATAATTTCCATAGAAAGAAATGATAAAAATACATAACTAGATTAGCAATACGTTAATAGAAAAATATTTAATATTCAGTAAATTCAAATGATCTCCCAATCTTAACCTACGGGTGCCTGGTGTGGTGGACGGCAATCCAACGTAAAAGCAACCTTGAACCTGTGAACAGAGTACAAAGATGCGCCACCATGAGCATCACCGGAGCTGCAAGTAGCACACTGCAGGCTGGGCTGGAGATGATGATGCATCTCCTTCCCTTGGACCTCTTCATTATGAGCTCAGCAGGGAAAAGCTTCCTCAGAATACGAGGCCTCAATCTCTGCAAGGAAGCTCATTTTGGACACGCCAATGTGCTACATACGCTTCAACAACGAAACACAAATACTCGGACGAAGCTGACCGCGGAAACGGACTATATTCTTCCGAGGACCGACTTTGATGGAATACCTAAGATCCTCCTTCCCAGCAGGGAGGAGTGGTCGGCTGCAGAGCAGGTACGGCTCAAGGGTATTTCAATTTACACGGACGGCTCAAAGACCAATGAAGGGACAGGATCAGGACAGGATCATACAGACTGCCAGATGAGTGCAGCGTGTTCCAGCCAGAGATTTTCGCGATCGAGCGAGCAGCAAACTATGTCCTGGAAGAAAGGGTATCTGAAACAGATATAAATTTCTTCATAGACAGCCAGGCTGCCATAAATTCAGAGATTGTCTTGAAATGCAGAGGTAAACTGCGGGACCTAATGAGAGCCCACATCGTCAGGATCTGCTGGGTCCCAGGCCACTCGGATATCGAAGGCAATGAGCGAGCAGATCTCCTGGCTAGAACGGGTTCCTCACTGGGGGCTGAGGAGGCGGACTCCTCTGTCAAGACACCTATCTCCAACCAGATGAATTCAATTGACACCATAGTGACAAACATAACCAACAACACCTGGAAGACCAGGTCAGACTGTGTTACCAGCCGTTCACTGTGGCCAGAGCTCAACCGAAAGAACTCTAAGACGATACTCTCAATGCCCAGAGACCAACTTAGAGTAATAACAGGAGTGATCACAGGGCATTGCCCCATAGGGGCTATGGTGACCAGGTGGAAACCAGGCACCAGAGTGGATCACTGTAGATGTTGTGACGACGCGGACGAGGAGGAGACTATTCACCACCTGCTCTGCCAATGCCCAGCCCTCGCATACCGCCGCCTCTGCAGTGTGGGGGGCGGAGTACCTCGAGAGGCTGACAGAGTTGGCAGAGCGCCCGGTGACTAGTCTCATAAAGCTAATCAAGAGTACCAGATCGGCCTACACCCGGCCATTGCCCCACCCACTCGAGGGGCTCGGCCTGAGTAGCCGTCCGGAACAGTGAGGGAAAACGAGGGCACTCACAATGGGCCTTAAGGCTTCGGTGGAAGTGGTCACACGCCCTTTCAACCTAACCTAACCTAAATTCAAATGATATTACCCAATAAGAGATAATCAAATTTAATTCATTTATTTTCAATAGTAAAGTTAAGTTTAATTTTAGCGAAGATGAAAGAACTGTATTTTGGTCCTTTCAAGGTGTACACTAGTATGCATATATGATAATGTATTTATAGGTATATGGTGTTAATAAAAGCAAGAAACGAACTTTTCTTCAAAAATCGATCGACTCGCTATAAGTCATTTAAGAGAATTTTAAACCTACTAAGTAGTGGTTATATGTATTTTCTGGAACAACGTAGCGACTGCGCTGCCGTGTGGAGCGACTGCGCTGCCCGTGAGGTGCTATGGTAGCGACTGCGCTGCCCGTGAGGTGCTATGGATATGTGAGAGTGAGCGAGAGGGCGATAGTTTGAAGGAGGGGGAGGGAGGAAGGATGGGGAGGGCTGGGAGGAAGGAAGGGGAGGGAGGGAGGAAGGAAGGGGAGGGAGGAAGGAAGGGGAGGGAGGGAGGAAGGAAGGGAGAGGAAGGGTAGGGGAGGGAGAGGAAGGGGGGGGAGGGAGGAAGGAAGGGACAGGAAGGGTAGGGGAGGGAGAGGAAAGGGGGGGGGGGGGAGGAAGGAAGGGGAGGGACAGACGGACATATAGACGGACATACAGACAGACGGACATACATACATACATATAGACTGACAGACGGACATACATAGCTCGGCGTGCTGACTGTTGCGAGTGTAGTGTATTCCTCTGCCTCTGCCCGCTTGTGTATCGTTTGTGGTACTTGAGATTTTTTTTGCTTTTTGTTTGCGTTTTGGGGTGTACTCTTTGTTGTTGGAACTTTTATTTCTTTTTTATTGCTCTGATTTCATTGCTATGTGGTTGTTGTTCTTTTTTCTTCAACGGACTTTTAGAAATTTTTGTTTTTGCACAGAATCATAATGTAAACAAACGTAATTAGTCATTTAGAACACGTACGAACTTGTTTGCATATTGAACTTTGAATGGATGCGAAATGGCTGGGTAGTAGTTTTGCTATGTGGTTGTTGTAGCTGTTCTTTTTTTCTTCATCTCAACGGACTTTTAGAAGTTTTTGCACAGAATCATAATGTAAACAAACGCAACTGGTAAAGAATCTATTTTTTAAGTCATAAATTATATTTTATTTTTCTAACATTTTATTATACAAAGTTTTCACATTTGATAATACATTGCTTGTGTTAAGGGAAAGTCAACCAGAACCTCCAAGCGAAAGTCGTCAGTATCTTCCTTCATTATTTTACACAAATAGTAAGCTCCGTTTGAGAATTCTTCTATTGTCTCATCGCTGATGTTGCTAAATCTTTGAGGTAGAAAAATGACGTTCTCTTCCAACTCCATTAAAACTCGGGCTCCATACTTTGTTTTTGTTTTCCGTACATTTTTAATTGAATACGATTTGTTCGGCTCCATATCTTTAACTGCTAATATGGTTTTTTGGACACTGTTGTTCTGATTGAAGTCGTCCATAGCAGCAACGGAAAAAGGGATGATCCTTGACGTTGTTTGAGATTCATTCTAGAATTTGGTGTTTCTGAATTTTCTTGGTAGGTAGCACTGTAAACTGAAAAGCTCTTAACTACACCGATCGAAAGGTGAACTAAAACTGAATATATGCAACCAAAGAAAATAGTATTTATGACAAGATATTTAAATTTTTAGTTTAGTTTATAGCTAGAACTTAGAGAACACAGAGAGAGAGGGAGAGATAGAGAGAGAGAGAAAGCCAACAACAACAAAATGGATAAGAAGAAAGATATCACGATGAAAGAATCTTGGACAAAGAAGATGCAGTATGCAGTGGTGAAAAATCCATTTAAATCAGACAAGGAGTGGAATAACTCTTCATCATCACCGTCATCAAAAATCAAATATATATAATAAATACAAATAAAATTAATAATAATTCGTATTATATACTAAACACATAAATAAAACACAATTTGATTTAATTTTAATAAACTTTATTCGTTATTTCTCCTAAAAAAAAGTTAAATTGTAAAGAAATTTTAGACATAAATGACCGCAGTTAAATCAATTATAATCTTGATGCTGAGTGTAGTTGTAACGTATTCCATCCCCCAAGTATTGGATTACTTCATACGGTGGTTGCAAGTTTCCAAAACTATCAAAATATTCCTTTTGATTCTTGTTTTTATAATATGCTACCCAATGGGTACCAGGTCCCTCCGATCTATCAAGATTAACGATCCCACATTCTTGTTGATGAGGATGCTTTGGTAAGGTATCTAGCATAAAAATACCTCGAAAGTGTGGTAGATTCGTTGTATATTTCATTAGGTCGATATTTGTGAGAGCTCTGTTGGGTAGCTTCTTCAAAAGTTTTTTGGTTGAGGGCTATAATATAATCCCAATCCTTTTTTGTAGGGTTTAAGATACAAGCCTTTACCAATAGCAATAGCTTCCATAGTTTGATTATGCCGATTTGCTTCTTTCAATTGTTTTCTTGCAGAGTTGGCTTCATTAATTGCTTTCGCGATTGCAGCACTACCAGATGCTAAACCACCAACGGCTCCAAGAGCTGTTAAAATGGGTACTAGTGGTAGAAAACCTCCTACTTTGGGAATAGGTATAACACGTGGAATATCTATCATGGCTTTTTTACGTCCAAAAGACTTTTTGATTAGACCTTAAGCCATTTTATTAGCATTGGCGATATCTTCTGGTTTTCGCTGCTTGATAATTTTCAATGCATTTTTAACAGTTTTTGTAAAAATTTTCTTTACACAGCATTTTTTCACCTTTTTCTTTATTTTCTTAAGCTTCTTATTTAGCTTGTTTCCCATACCGAATTTGACTTTAGCTTTCATTGCGTTGGCTATTAACCATGCGTTTATTCGCTCACTATATTTACTATCGTTTGATTTTGCTCTTTGCCACGCCTTTTCAGCTAATATTTTATCTGCTTCGTGACGCTCATCCAAGTTCTGTGTATTACTATAAGCAATGTCGTGCTCTCTACATGCAGCGTCCAGTGGATTGATTCCTTTATCACCTCTTTCTAAGCGTTTTTTTAGTTTAGTTCCTGGACCACAAAATTGATAGCCTGGTAAATGAAGTTCAACTGGTAGAGATGAAGTTCAACTTCCAATTACTGGTTGATTAAGACTGAAATTATTTTGATAAACGATGCTCATTTATACACCTTTCCGATTGAACTGTTTCGATATAAATAAATATAAAGGTGTGATTATTACGTATTTATATCATAAGTTAAAATGCGGTTCATCAAGCAAGACAAAAATATTACTGTAAAAAATATGGATCTTGTTACTAATAATGCGACGAAACTCAGACACAGTTCCCTTCTGCCGAATTCAATTAGATGTCTTATTGTGGGACCCTCGAATTGCGGAAAGACTAATGTCATGTTGAGTTTGATAGAAAGTCCAAATGGCCTAAAGTTTGCCAACATATATTTGTACTCAAAATCATTATATCAACCTAAATATGAATACCTAAAACGGTTAATAAAACCAATTCAAAATATGGGATTCTTTACGTTTTCCGAGAACGAAAAAGTGCTCAAGCCGGATGAAGCAAAAACCAACTCAATAATGATATTCGATGATGTAGCTTGTGAGAAGCAAAACAACATTCGAGAATACTTTTGTATGAGCAGACACAAATCTATTGATTGTTTTTACTTATGCCAAACATATACAAGAATTCCCAAGCATTTGGTGCGCGATAATGTCAATATGATTAAGAGCTGTTCAAGAGCTGTTCAGAGCTGTTGAAAAGCTGTTCAAAAGGTGTTCAAAGCTGTTCAAAAGGTGTTCAAAAGCTGATTTGATATATTGTATGTTGTTGCTAAAATGGATGACAAAATATTAAAAGACTTGATCAAAACTAGGCGCATATTAAAACAGAAATTTAAGAATATAAAATTAGGAAAAGCAGATTTAGAGAATGAATTAGAAAAGACATTTAGCCACATCACAAAACCTCTAAAAGAAATAGTCAAGCACTCCAATACAAATTCTAATAAGGATAAGCATAACATTAAATACAATAAGGGACCGCTAAAAGTAAAAACAAGTACTCCAGCTAAAGCACGAAAAGTCGATTTCTCAAACGAAACTCTTATCAATAGTAATGACGAAGAAGACGACGGCTTTTTCTCTCAAATAGAAGATGCAGAAGATATAGTGAATAAATCAAGCGAAACAAAATTATTCTCTGAACTCGATACTACAAGCGAAGATCCAAAATCTACTGAATCAATTCTCTATTCCGACTTAGAAAAACAAAATCAGTTGGATACCACATATGGTCCATACAAGGGATCTGATGGTAAATGGCGAATCGGTAATAGCCCTTTCACATTACGCGATGATAAAATAATAATATCCGATAATAGTTGGAACTTTACACCCGGATTGCTACAATTATTATTCAGCAAAGAACCATCAAAATATGACGATAAAGATCTACAAGCTTACAAAAGTATTTTAGTAAATACTAGTGCTCACAAACTTAATTTTAACAGCAATGCACGAGCAAAGGGAAGCAGAGCTCTCAAATACACCGACATCATAAAGCCATTATTCAGTGAGATAACTCCATTGACTACCTCACAAAATCAAACTAAGGGAAGCGGTTTAATGAGTGTTAATAAGCAAAAGCCAAACTATATATATTGGGATGATCCAAATGAGTTGGTAGATAGGTTAAGGCTATTAGTATCATCACAATCTGCAGGACACACCAATCACAACAACGAAATAGTTTCAATACTCGAAGAACTTAGGGAAGCTAATATAATTGCATAATTATTATATAAATAACAGCAATTTTCATAAATACATATAATTGTAAAATGAGCGTCGACAAGTTCGGTCATTATTCCATAGAGAAGTCATTAAACAATAAATTAAAAAGAAATTTTACAAGAGCCTTGGGATTCAATTTGGACAATGATAAAAACTTGGATCTCCATTGGAAACGCTTAAGGAATATTAATGCTCCTGTCGAAGACAATAATGCAGTAACAAAATCATTTGTTGAAGATAGTATGAACCGAATCAAAGTGGAATTTCAAAGAGAAAACAATTTACTAAAGCAAAATATTTACATAGAAATCAAACAGACTCACATGCAAATTCAAGCAGAGAATTCATTGGTAAAGGAAAAAATAGATAAAGACATTGAAAAAGTTAACAAAAATCATCAATTACTTGTTGCAGATAGTATTAAACAGATAAAGGGTGAATTTAAAGAAGAAAACGATATACTAAGGGAAAAAATAGACAACGATATTAAGCAAGTCAAACAAAATCTTCAGTCACTTGTTGAAAATAGTACTACTCAGATAAGGGATTATTTTAAAAACGAAATCCATATACTAAGTGATAGAATACTTAGGCCCAGTTTTTCAGTGCTCGTTTAAACGGCGTTTAAACGGAGATTAGTTAAACGCCAAACAAAAGTTAACTGAGATTTGAGTTTTACAGTGCGAGTTTAACTTATCTATGTTAAACGTATCTTTTCTATATTTCATACAGAAGTTATCTAAATTCAATGAATATTTAGCGTATACCTAAACCTAAAAAGTTAACAAAAATCATCAATTACTTGTTGCAGATAGTATTAAACAGATAAAGGGTGAATTTAAAGAAGAAAACGATATACTAAGGGAAAAAATAGACAACGATATTAAGCAAGTCAAACAAAATCTTCAGTCACTTGTTGAAAATAGTACTACTCAGATAAGGGATTATTTTAAAAACGAAATCCATATACTAAGTGATAGAATACTTAGGCCCAGTTTTTCAGTGCTCGTTTAAACGGCGTTTAAACGGAGATTAGTTAAACGCCAAACAAAAGTTAACTGAGATTTGAGTTTTACAGTGCGAGTTTAACTTATCTATGTTAAATGTATCTTTTCTATATTTCATACAGAAGTTATCTAAATTCAATGAATATTTAGCGTATACCTAAACCTTTTTTTGCAGCACTTGACAATATTTTCATTTTTACAAAGAGAACAGCTGTTCTGGTGCAAATAAAGAAAATTATTAGCATAGTTTTGAACAAAGGTAAATATCTGTACTCGAAGAAACAGCTGTTTCTTTATCTATTAAAAAGATAAATTTACCGGAGTTTAACTCATCAATATCGGCCGGTTAACCTACGTTTAAACGAGCACTGAAAAACACAATGTGTCGTTTAAACGAAGGTTAACTGAGAAACGACGATAACCGAGCACTGAAAAACTGGCCCTTAGAGTCGTTGCAATAATATATGTAAAATTCCGAAACAAGAATCAACACGTCGACAGTAATAACAAGAATTATGTAGATGATATAAGCGAAGGGCTTGAGCGGTTTACAAGTATCGTAAATGAAGAACTAAATAAAGGAAAGTCAATAGCTGAAATAGAAAAGAAAGTTGTTGATTTAATGTTAAATTTAGTAAAAAATGAATAGAGGTTTAGTAGAGGAGCTTCACAGACAAGCTCGTAAGAACTTTAAGCGAAGGCGAGTAATAACCAAGGGAATAGATGACCTCTGGCAAGCAGATTTAGTGGAAATTGGTAGTTATTCTACATATAATGATGGATACCGCTTTCTTCTAACTGTAATAGACACATTCTTGAAATATGGCTGAATTGTACCCTTAAAATCTAAAAACGCTATTGATGTTACTAAAGCCATGAAATTCATACTCGATTTAAGACGAAAACCAAGCAATTTACAAACCGATGACGGCAAAGAATTCTTCAACGGAAAATTTCAAAATTTAATGAAAAAATATAACATCAACCATTATTCTTCGTACAGTGTTTTGAAGGCGTCAATTGTTGAACGTTTTAATAGAAAGTTAAAGCAGATGATGTGGAAGGAATTTAGCTATCATGGATCATATCGATGGATTGACAAGTACAAAAGTTTGTTCAACGAATACAATCATAAAAAGCATCGAACCATTAATATGGCTCCACCTGAAGTGAATCGAGCAAATGAAAAGTTATTATTAGATACTGCCTAAAACAACTTGAAAATATTTAGAAAGCCAAAGTTTCGGGTAGGAGATTATGTGCGTATAAGTACATATAAACACATTTTTGAGAAAGGCTATACACCGAACTGGACAACAGAAATATTCAAAATCAAAAATATAAGAATTACAAACCCAACAACGTACCTTCTTGAAGACTATCAGGGGAATCCAATTAGAGGAGGATTCTACGAAAGCGAACTATTGAAAACAAAATATCCCAGCATTTATCTCGTGGAAAAAGTTCTTAAAACTAAAGGCAGACAAATTTTTGTCAAGTAGCTAGGATTTAGCAATGATCACAATTCTTGGATCGATAAAAATGAAATTTTATAAAATTGTAATAAATATATTTTTAAATATGTATATTGTTCATATAGTAATAACATTATTATTATTATTAAAAAATTGTAAATAAAAAAGATTACATCTGACTTTTCATTTCATTACTCAACCAACTTCCAAGATGTCAATAACTCTTACTTTAAGTGGAAATAAATCCATTTTATCAGCTAATTATTTTCCGTCCATAGATTTAGAGGGAAAGTATGTGTGTGGTCTCGTAGACTTTCATAGTTATCACACTATACCGAATGTTGATTACGAAAATAATTAATTTCACATTGGCGATCGTAGCATTGAGATTCCCGTCGGTTCATACGAACTTGACGATATTGCTGAATTTATTCAAAATAAATATTTTAGTATAGATCCAAATGAGAAACTGGAAATATCCGCCAACCCCAATACACTGCAAGCAGTCGTAGGATCCAGTAAAAATAACATTTTCTTTAATAAGGAACGCACCATTGGGTCACTATTGGGTTTCAGTAAAAAAGTATTGGAAGCAGGAAAACTACATACATCAGACTTACCCGTGTATACATTAACAACATACCAGCTCATACAATATATATGTTTGCATTAAATGTTAGTCCTGGCTATAAAATAGACGAGATCCCTAAAAATGTAATCTATTTGCCAGTAAACACCAGACAGATAAGTTCAATTACTGTGAAAATCGTTGACCAAAACGGTAATCTAATTAATTTTTGCGGAGAAACAATAACACTCAGACTTCACCTAAAACCGCAGGAGCAATGATTGTATATAATAAAAGCGCATACCCAGGTGCAACTACAGTCACTTCTTCTATACCATTTGAACTGACAAAGTCGGCAAAGTCGCAAACAACTCGAAACGCTCTACAACGTAAAAAGCTGTCATTTGAAAATAAAGAGTTTCTAAAATCTTTGGGCTTTAAACTAAAGACAAACTGAAATTAAAATGAGTCAAATACTTGATGTTTTACAAACGCCGCTCTACGATGACAGTATTATTAAAAAGGAATACCATAGCTATTCACCATATTTACAATCATATAACAGCAATGACGAGATACGGATAGCCGTTCAAAATCAAGATCTATACCTTCTACCCAGTGAGAGTTTAATTTACATTGAAGGTACAGTTACCTTAGAAAACGGAGGCGCAACAGCCAATGTAAAATTAAAAAACAATTGTGTTGCATTCATGTTTGATGAAATTCGCTATGAAGTTAATGGATTAGAGATCGATCGTACGCGTCACTTGGGTGTAGCTACAACAGTAAAAAATTATGTCTCATTAAATTCGATTCAAAGTAATATGCTCAAAAATGCTGGGTGGTTTTCAAAGAATGAACTTGAAATAAAGAACGGATATTTTAATTTCGGTGTACCATTGAAAATGCTATTGGGATTTGCTGAAGACTTTAACAAAATTATTTTAAATTCTAAACATGAACTTATATTGCTGAGATCGAAATCCGATGAAAATGCTGTTTATTCAACTGTTGCCACCGAAAATATAAAATTAACAATAACTAATATCACATGGAAAATTCCTCATGTACAGTTGGCTGATTTTGCAAAACTACAACTCTTTCAAACGATCCAAAGTGGAAAACCTTTATTAATAGCATTCCGTAGTTGGGATTGTCATTTCAATCCGGTACTCACTCAAGGAAACAATCATCTGTGGAATGTAAAATTATCACCGCAGAATGAAAGACCACGCTTCATACTTATTGCCTTTCGACGAGATCAAAAATTTCAACATTGTCATTTAACCGATGTAAAAGTGCACTTAAATTCTGATACATATCCCTATGATGATCTTAATCTGAATTTTGACCGTGATCGTTATGCTCTGCTTTATGATATGTATTTGAAATTTCAACGAAATTACTTTGCGCGCGATTCCCAACCTCTGTTGCTGCCTGAAGACTTTAAAGATACAGCTCCGATAATAGTAGTGGATGTAACTCATCAAAACGAAGCGATAAAAACTGGACCAATTGATATTCGAATTGAATTTAAAACATCAAAGAATATTCCAGCCAATACATCAGCTTATTGTATACTTATACACGATAAGTTGATTGAATACACTCCAGTGACTGGCGAAATTAAAAAAGTTGTCTAAGTGAAATGGAACAACAAAAATTTGTAACATTGGATGTGCAGGGCTTCAAAGGAAATTTCAATGAGTTTATAGTTAAAGAGTTGGCAGTAACCTTCAGCTTTAGTGAATATCAAAACTTTATCATCAAACCACCATTTGAATTTAGAGACTTATCTTTAAAATATAAAAAGCAGGCGAATTGGCTGTATCGCAATCATCATGGATTTCGTTGGAACGACGGATCTATCTCTTTTAATAGCGTTGAGAATTTCTTGAAATTAAGTATTAAACATAAACTTGTATATGTGAGGGGAGTTGAAAAATCGAAATGGATTGAAGAAATCTTGTGGAAACCTGTATTCAATGTAGAAGAATTTGGCTGCGAGAATCTGGAAACTCTTAGAGATACATACTTACTACAAAAGATATGCCATTCTCATAATGGTTGCTGTGCACTAGAAAATGCAATGTTACTTAGAAACTTCATCTTACATCCATAAATAAAACACATCAATTTGAATTTTTAAAATATATTATACATTTAATTAATTAAGTTTGATTGAAAATAAATGTTTTTTCTTAAATCTATTTACAAATTTTTTTTTTCTTATTTATTTTTATAATAGTTATAATTAATATTCTATATCCATAAATATATTTTCATCCCTACTTAACTCTAATTCTAAATCTATTTTATAATGCCCCCACGCATATGTGTTTATACTATCATTTCTAATAAAACGCTTATCATCACTAGAACTTAATGCTATCTTATGAACTAGTTGAGTATATATTTCATGTATCCTAGATCTAAATATATACATATCACCATAAATTATTTTCTTATTAACTAGACAGTCTTTATAATTGCTTAAACTTAAATTACTTACTACTGATTGTTTGACACCTTTGGCTTTCTTAATGACTATGTTATTTGCTATACTTATTGAATACATTTTGGATCGAAGGCCAATGAACTCTTGCATAATTTCCCCCTTATTCTCATCCTTCATCATACCAAGGACTTTGGCATTTCTAAGGGGGAAACCATACAGATTATCTACGGGATATTCAGATGTATCAAACTTACGTTCGATGTCATTCCGAATATCCCTATAGAAATCATTTGTCTCGATGGTATAGATAAACGAATCGGTGTCCATATAGTTTAACCTCAAGTTGTCAAATTTGGGTTTCATATAACTATAATGGAAGTCATACATCTTCCACTTTGACAACTCGAGTACAACAAAACCTAAATATATTGGTTTGTTGTAAACCGTACGGACCCTAGACATCTCGATGGCAACCATATCTTCTGTAAAATGAGTACAGCTGTGAAAGTTGGGCTTGGCTATTAGCGCTCGGGCTCCTAATCGCCTTCCCTTACTTTCCCAGTCGGTCACTATTTTGATGTCTTTTCGTTTATCTACATTTTCCATTGTTTTCCCATACACCGCATTGTTTAACAATTTGAAAAAATTCTTTTCGAACGTATTCTTTGCTAAACTGCGATGATGGGTATTTAGATTGATATACTCACTTAACCAACAAGACTGCTTAAATTTCAATATTTTATGTACTTTCTTCAACAACATACCATTTTCTATACATTGCTGAAGATTTCTATAATGAATTACATAGCGAGTTTTGTTGGTTAGGTCAGTAATCAACTTTTTAGATTTTGAATTACCCACAGCTTTATTCTCAGCACAAAATGGTAAATCATTATGCGCATCATGTAGAGCCTGTGGGTAATCCAAATCTACTTCGAGTATGTATCCGATGGGAGAATCGAATGGAATTTCAAAAACGTTGAATTGCTCAATATTTTCCACCCATTCGAATCCCCCATAAGGTAAGTATTGCGACATTGCCCATCCATACAGATTATTGGCATCCAAATAAGTTAAATATGTAGATGGTTTACTTTTATCGTACCCCATCATGTACTTATTATTTGCCTTGGAATGCCTTGTACTACATTGGACAATGCCGCCTCGAATACTTTTTTGTACAAAAAGGTGCATGTCAATATTAGTGAAGAGTTCCAGGTTTATCTTTGTTGTTTTCAACATTGCATCCCACGATAAACCTGGAGCTGTGTAATATTGACAAGGATCAAGATTATAAATTTTTTGACACACTTTTCTAAAATTTTCGAAAACGTCAGTCAAGATTAAAACATCTGTTTTCAAATATAACATCATGTAATCTTCAAGTGTTCGACATTTAAACTGTTGCCATACTTTAACCGCGTGTTCATAATCCTCAGTAGAACAAGTCTTATTTGTCAAATGACTGAAAAATTCATCCTGAGTAGGAAGAGAGGTTTCCTTCAGACGATCGAGCGAGTTGATGTATTCGTATGGGAATACACCTTTTCTTGTTAGTAATGCAAACTCATCATCGTTTGGATACATTTGCCGCACTATTTTGAAATCACTTGATGACAAATTTTGCGCTAATGCATCCAAACTCGATGAACCAAACATGAACCGAAAAGAATCCAAGAATCTGATTTCGATTGTTTTCTTTTCGCTTACTTGTATACGTTTGGAAAGGGATACATGCAATTCCTTATTTAAGGGGATAACATTAATATCACCCTCAAATAAATTTAATTCTTTAATGAAGAGGTGGCAGTCATAACCAGAAAAATTATGGAAAAATACAGGCACAAACTTTGCAATTTGAAATTTTAAATTGCATTCGTTATGTGCCGGCCCCCTGTACTTTCCAGTAAGATGGCAATGGTCTGCCACTCTATCAGCCCCCAATTTTTGTTCGCAAATATGGCAAGAATTGGAGTCTGTTTGGAGTTTTACCTCTTCATTAGACAAAAAATTTATTGGTTTAATTACACTTAAATAATTATTATAAATATATCTTATATCACTAACTAAATACTCTATAAATTTTTTGAGGGCATCTTCCCCTGAATAAATTTTAAATTTATTTAAGCTACTATTATAATTACAACTAATATAATAACTAAAACCTATAGGTATATGCTTACTTATATTTCTAGTATTAGTATTACTCGCTAAGCCTAAATCTACGCTACTTAGTACACATTCGAAGTCTGCATAGACAACGAATGGTACATATAATTTATGATTATAATTTTTAAAATTAATTACCGCCTTATCCATCGACGGCATCTCCGTTACCGTCCTCCCGCACACCAGTTTATGTTGTTGAAGAGTACTCTCATTGTGAGAGTACTGTAGGCAGCTGTTGCATAAAAATATTTTTCTGCGATGGCTAGTGTTCTGATGTTTTAGCAATCTGTAACAAAAGAAAAAAATAAAATTAGTTGGAGTATTTATAATTATAGTACTTAATATAAGAAAGTTTAATCTACAAACAAAAATTTAAATTGTGATATAATTATAATTACCTGGAAATATTTTTAATTCATACATAATGGAACCGCTCTCCTTCCTGCAACAGCAACAGGTTTATATGCTGCACCTTCTCCTGCTTTGTGCAATAATAAGGTCCCTCGATGTTGCCCGAAACTTCATCAAATCCAAACACGTTGATGCTTATGTTCGGATTCTGCTTCTCAAATTGGTCAATTTTTGTTGTTGCCATGGGGAACGTCAATTCCACAAAGTTTATTGCAGCTCCATTATCCAGAACTATGAGATCAGCTTCGATGCTGTTGACCCCATAATTTTGCGGTCTTTGGGGATCTTTTTGCACGTCAGAAAGCGCTGCGATGATCGCCCATTTGAAGCAGTACGGATCATCGTTTTGTATATTCACGCAGGCGTGCCTTTCCTGCAGGGATTTGGGTAGTGCGATAAATGACGATCCCTTCAACGGTCGATACCTATTAATGTTCACCTCCAGGTGACATATTCTAAGTAGGGACCATCCACTGTCCCTTTCCTGGAACTCGCCCATTTTAGAGCTGATTTGTTGGCACATATCATTGTATATGTCGCTTATATCTTCATATTTTTGCAC
The DNA here is from genome assembly GCA_949629155.1 of Myopa testacea. Classification (NCBI taxonomy): domain Eukaryota; kingdom Metazoa; phylum Arthropoda; class Insecta; order Diptera; family Conopidae; genus Myopa; species Myopa testacea. The sequence continues at coordinate 22,209,022 of OX451347.1, forward strand.
CAAAATCATTTTGGTTTGAAACGATTTCATCTCCACCACGATTTCATCTCCACCACCATTTCATCATCATCCACCACTTTAAAATATTCAGCATACAGCTCCATGTTGAACTTATATGATGCATGCTTCTCTAATGTTTTTAATAGCTCTTTGGCTACTATATTTTGAGCCTTCTCAAAAAACTTTTCCGGAATGACAACTCCCTCATCCTCATATTTGGAATATATTTGGGTTTGAATTCTATTCCGGAAAGATGATGTTATGCATTTGAGAGCACCGTCAATTGTCATCCAACAATTCCTCTTATGCTTCAATGTTTTGATGTGATGGTTCCAGTCTCTTCGAGAAACATCTTCATTGCAATTTGGACAACGAACGATCTCTTTAGCTTTAACTGGTAGCCATTGTACTGCTCTTGATGTTGATGATGATGATGATGATGCTGCGGCTAGTGATGATGATGGTGTTGCTGTTGGTGATGCTGCGGCTAGTGATGATGATGATGGTGGTGCTGCTATAGATGTTGATGATGATGGTGCTGCGGCTATTGATGATGATGATGATGGTGCTGCTACAGATGTTGATGATGGCGTTGCTGATGATGATGATGGCGTTGTTGATGATGATGATTTCGAGTGGATCAATTTTTTGTGTCTGCGCATTGCATCCAGTCGTGCAAAATTTTGGTCACATTCTTCACACTGGAATACCACACTTTCATGTTGCCCTTGCACATACCTTTTAAGGTTGCTCATTGCAGTGAACTCCTTTCCACAAACATTGCAAATGAAGCTCTTCATTTTATTTTTTTTTTCTTTTTTGTAAATATTTCACTTCTTTTGGATTAGATTGTTTAGATTGGATGTTGTATTAGAATACTTTTCTTTTAATTGTTGTTAAATTTGTTTATATTTTAGTAATATTTTAAATACTATATTTAACTTTTCACTTTACTTCTCCGAATTGTCACTTGATAGTAAATAATTAATATTGTTCAGTTTTAATTGTTGTTAAATTTGTTTATATTTGATTAACTTTTTTAAAATAGTATATTTAACTTTTTTCTTGTTCTTGAATAGTTCACTTGATAGTAAATAATTAATATTGTTCAGCTTAATTGTTGTTAAATTTGTTTATCTTTGATTAACTTTTTTTAAATAGTATATTTAACTTTTTTCTTGTTCTTGAATAGTTCACTTGATAGTAAATAATTAATATTGTTCAGTTTTAATTGTTGTTAAATTTGTTTATATTTTAGTAATATTTTAAATACTATATTTAACGTTTCACTTTACTTCTCCGAATTGTCACTTGATAGTAAATAATTAATATTGTTCAGTTTTAATTGTTGTTAAATTTGTTTATATTTGATTAACTTTTTTTTAAATAGTATATTTAACTTTTTTCTTGTTCTTGAATAGTTCACTTGATAGTAAATAATTAATATTGTTCAGTCTTAATTGTTGTTAAATTTGTTTATCTTTGATTAACTTTTTTTAAATAGTATATTTAACTTTTTTCTTGTTCTTGAATAGTTCACTTGATAGTAAATAATTAATATTGTTCAGTTTTAATTGTTGTTAAATTTGTTTATATTTTAGTAATATTTTAAATACTATATTTAACTTTTCACTTTACTTCTCCGAATTGTCACTTAATTTCATAACTTTTTTGGTTGTAGAGCGCTTTGAGACTTTGGTGGTTAAGACTTTGACGACACATTTACAATTGAGTCTTTATACTCGATGGTGCTAATTTTATGCTTACGGGTGTTTGTTTACATTATGATTCTGTGCAAAAACAAAAATTTCTAAAAGTCCGTTGAGATGAAGAAAAAAGAACAACAACCACATAGCAATTAAAACAGAGCAATAAAAAGAAATAAAAGTTCCAACAACAAAGAGTACACCCCAAAACGCAAACAAAAACAAAAAAATCTCAAGTACCACAAACGATACACAAGCGGGCAGAGATCAAGGCAGAGGAATACACTACACTCGCAACAGTCAGCACGCCGAGCTATGTATGTCTGTCTGTCCGTCTATATGTATGTATGTATGTCCGTCTATATGTCCGTCTGGTCGTATGTATGTATGTCCGTCTATATGTCCGTCTGTATGTCCGTCTGTCCCTCCCCTTCCCCTTCCTACTTCCTCTCCCTCTCTCACCTTCCTTCCTTCCTCCCTCACCTTCCTTCCTTCCTCCCTCACCTTCCTTCCTTCCCCTTCCTACCTTCCTCTCCATCCCTCCCCTTCCTCCCTCCCCTTCCTCTCCCTCACTCCCCCTCCTTCAAACTATCGCCCTCTCGCTCACTCTCACATATCCATAGCACCTCACGGGCAGCGCAGTCGCTCCACACGCTCCACACGGCAGCGCAGTCGCTCCACACGGCAGCGCAGTCGCTACCTTGCGCCAGAAGGTACATATAACCACTACTCTACTAAATGCTCTAAATACATTTACGTACCTTTATATATCCGTTTCGTTTGTACCAGTGGGGCGCTGAGCTCATCGACCGCATCCAGTATTTCTAGAAACAACAAAAGTCTAAAACAAATTTAAGTAGGTATTAATTTCAGGCACTTTCTCAACAACACCAATAAGTTGTTTTTTTGTTCCAATAACGGTTTAGTGCGACATTACATATAGTACATCTTACCTTCTGAAACCAATTTTTTTATAAGTGCTCTCTTTTCTGCAGTGCAATGCTTTCCGCGACCAATTCTTGGAGAGAAAACTCAAAATTATTGCTATATTTTGTTTCAATAACATAAAAATTATATAATTACCCACTTCTGTGTCTTCAATTTTAAGGAAATATTGTTAATTCTTTTTTAAAGTCACACTGATGAAACAAATACTGATACACTACTATTATTTTGACCGTTAAAAATTATAGTTTGTCTCAGAAAGCACTGATTTCAAGAAGAAACAAAAAATACTTCTTTACGAATCATATTAATATTGTGGGGAGATAAGCTGTGTAACGGTTTTTTACAGACATGGCCAAAAATAATAAACATATACATGACATATAACAAAAAATGTAAAATGTCTAAATCCCTCTACTATTTTTTTGACCGCTGCTGTATATGTACATACATTAACTATGTGGTGTCGGGAATTTGCTAATATGTTCCTATAAATTCGTATTATTTGCCTCGGTTTTCTTGGTTGATGGACAGTTAAATGCTAATTCAAAGCCGTATTTTTAGGAAGGAATATAAGTAAAGCACTATAAATATAATTGTGTAACTATAGGTATCATAATGAAATTTTTACGACGATTCATTTCGGATGCGGGTTGCTATTTCACCATATTTCAGCTTGATGTTCTTCATGAAAATGTTCTTCCAATCGTGCTAGTAATACTTCAGTTTGGGTTACTCCGAAAAAGCCAGGATTATCATAGAAATAATTTGATGAGTTAAAGATGTGAAGCTGTCGTTCCTTTATTCGGTACTTTTTTTTTTACTTCTTCTGGAATTAACTAAACGACTTCGGTGCACTGTATCCTGCTTGATTCTTCGTTTCCCGTTTCTTTATACTCAGCTCAACTTTTACATATTGTGAGGGCTGTACTTTTCACTTGCACTTTGATAATCGTAATTAATTTTTCCGCCACCGTCCGATCAACTCGAAGTCAACTTTCCGACTCTCTTGGATTTCTAATCCCTGGTGACTGTACTTCCACTTGCACCTTCTCGAAAAAAAACTTTTTATTTTTAGCTCCCGTCTGTTCTTCTCGAGATCCAAATTACAACTCTCGTCTATCGTCTTTTGCACAACTGCCTTCCCTCTAAGGTGTTAGGTGGCGTGATAAAAGTGTAACAGTTCCGTCGCTCTCTTTTCCAATATTATTGGTTGCTTGGTCTACGCTACATTTTTATATTGGAATAATACCGCAAATATTAGATTAATGTACACTTACTTTAATGATATAGAGAGCAAACCGGTTTAAGGTTAGTCAATCTCTCCAAATTTCAAGAACTTACATATTACAATTTTCTCCCCTCATAAGCAATCAGCAGCAACAACAAAATGCAACCACATTGCTGCTCTTGCTGTTTACCTCTCACCCAAAATATGCAACTGTCGTGCGGTGCGACCTAGGCGACTTCTTGCTAATGCTACCGCTTTATATATATACAAATATATATACATATGTACAATTATAAGTGCTTACTTCAATTAAATTATAAAACAAAACCTTAACCACCATAACCTAAAAGTACTAGTGATTCCGTATCAGCATCACGTAATTTTTTTCCTGCAAAAATGTCAAGTTTTGTGCCGAATAAGCATCATTTGCGGGAACTTTTGATTTACTTCTTTAATTTGAAAAAATCTGCAGCTGAGGCGCATCGATTGCTTCTAGAAGCATATGGTGAAGCTGCTTTAAGTGAGAGAAGTTGTCAGGAATGGTTTCAAAAGTTTAAGAACGGTGAGTTTGACGTGAAGGACAAAGCATGGTGTCGTGTATTATGAATTGCTCAAACCAAGCGAAACCATTACTGGAGCTCTCTACCGAACACAATTGATGAGATTGAGTCGGTCACTTAAGGAAAAACGCGCCCATTACTACTCCAGACACGACAAAATTATTCTTTTACACGATAATGCTCGTCCACATGTTGCGGCGCCGGTAAAAACATACTTGGAAACACTCAACTGGGAAGTTTTACCCCACCCGCCGTATTCACCAGACTTAGCCCCTTCTGATTATCACCTGTTCCGGTCGATGGCACATGGTCTGTCTAAGCAGCGCTTCACATCATATGAATGTTGCCAGAAAGATGGGGAAAAGTAGTGGCAAATGATGGAAAATACTTTGAATAAAACGTAATGTACTGTTCCTTCACAATAAATTCCTAACTTTTTATAAAAAACCGAGGAAACTTATTTGTACACCTAATAATAAATTTTCGCCATTCATCACATATGTTGGAAGTTCTTTGTGAAGTAAGGTGTTATGTCTCTTTCCACATTATTTGCATTTGTTTGCTGTGCTGACACATCTGGTATCTGTTTTATGATTAACTAGCTGGTTACCCGCGACTTCGGCCGCGTGGTAGAGTAGTGGGCGATGGTATAGTGTGAATATGTGTATCTAATTTTTCGTTGTATGTATGAAACATACAATTTTCACATTTTATCACCGATTATTTGCAATATTCGCTAAAGGTTTGTTACTTTTTTTTTTGTAAAAGAATATACACATAAATCCTCGCTGATTTCCAATATCCCTAGGTTTGATAAATTTTGATCAAAAGCTTTAAAAGCAGCTCCTACTGAGATTAAAAATCTTGGTTTTGTGTGAAGTTGTTATGGGCACTAAAATCATTGCTAGGCCCATTTAAATAATTTAGAGGCCGACTTTTTATAAAATAGCCTATGTACATCCCCATGGCTCAAGGTGTCTTCATGTAAAATTTCGTCAAAATCGGTGCAGCGGTTCACCTGTGAAAGCTTTATAGTTTCCTCATTACGGCGACTGAAATCATTGCCACGCCCATTTCAACCATTTGGAGATCCACTTTTTATAAAATAGGTAGCATATGTCCATCCCCATGGTTCAAGGTGTCTCCATGTAAAATTTCGTCAAAATCGGTGCAGCGGTTCACCTGTGAAAGCTTTATAGTTTCCTCATTACGGCGACTGAAATCATTGCCACGCCCATTTCAACTATTTGGAGATCCACTTTTTATAAAATAGGTAGTCTATGTCCTTCCCCATGGCTCAAGGTGTCTCCATGTAAAATTTCGTCAACATCGGTGCAGCGGTTTAGCCGTGAAAAGGTAACAGACAGACAGACTTTCGCATTTATATATTAGTATGGATACAAAGAAAGCAAAGCTTGTTGTTGTAAGCAAACGCGCGTCGGTTTTCTATAGTTAATCCTTGAAATTTTCGGCAGACTGCTGTTTCATGTCCTGGTATATTATAGTACCGACATATTTTTTGAGATAACATATATGTATTTGTATTCGGCTGATTATTCCTGTATGCAGATCCAGGGTTATTTTTGACGAAGTTGCTTGATTTCTTTTTCGACACTGTATTTATTGCTTGGTAATGTGATTCCAAAAAGGAGAGTACATCGTCTAGAGTTTGAATTTCCTTTGTTTTACGTACATTTTGTTCATACAATCGTAATCCGTCCTTATCTAGCTTGCGGATAATGATTCGGGGTATTATTGGATCAGATTTGTCTATATTTATTTGTAGACCTTTTAGTGCGAGTATGCATTCATTTGTTGTATCGAGCAATTTGTGGATACTTGATGCAGACTCGCTGTTCACTGCAGGTTGATCAAACAATTTATCTACCAATGTGGTAAATAGATCACGGCGATTTTCATACCTTTGTCGTAATATTTCTATTGCCGATTCATAATAGTTGCTGCTTTTACTGTTAGGTGTTGAATTAATTTATTTGCTTCACCTTTGATCATGGTTTTAAGGCGGTACATTTTTTCACCTGCGAAATATGCTCGACTTCATGAATTAGTTTGTTCAAGAGGTCGTAAAAGGATGACCATTCATTGATGTCTCCGTAAAATGGCGGTATCTTAACTTCCTCCAGTTTTAATGTGCTTGCAATTGGTCTAATTTCAGGCGCATCTATTTCCCGTGCTACGGCCTTTATTGGTGCAAAATAGAGTTGAAAAATATTTTCAAATTGTGCATCTATCGAACTTGTGTCTACGTCTCCGTCTATTCTTGTATAGGCGTTCTCAATCGCTGTGAATCTTTTTGCTAGTGTCTCTTTAATTACGGCCAGTACTGAGCGTGATAATTTTTCTAAATAATTTAGCGTTGTGCTAAGAAGATGCTCTATATTTTTCATTTTTGTTGACAGTTGTCTGTGCATATTTGCTTTAGTTTTTGCTGCGTCGTCTTCCTTTGACGGGATGGAATCACCGATTTGTTTATGCAGTACTATCTTCTTTACTGCCCCTTGGTCCGATGTAACATCTAGTGATTCTGGCGACGAGGAACTTCCTCTTTCTTCCATCAATTTTACGGTTCTTTGATACATTTCTTCAATTGCACTGAAGTAGTCCTTGTGGAAGTAGTCGTCATCCGTTAATCCCGCTGCCAGTAGGCTTTGATGATGTTTTTGGAAAGACTGCCATAACATTCTTACATGATTCATTTTTTCATCTCTGGTAGCCTTACGAAGATTTCTTTCCTGACACTTGCTGTATAGGCAGACGATTTCTTCTCCTATCTGCTTCTGTTTCTCGTACAATTTTTTTCGATCCGACCTGATTTCTGGTTGCTGATTTACACTCGTTGCACTAACTGGTGTCTAAGCCCCAGATACGCTTACACTTGCACTTACTGGTGTCCAAGCCCCAGATACGCTTACACTTGCACTTATTGGTGTCTAAGCCCCAGATACGCTTACACTTGCACTTACTGGTGTCTAAGCCCCAGTTACGCTCACACTTGTTACACTTACTGGTGTCTGAGCCCCATATACGCTTTACACTTTTTTCACTTACTGGTGTCTAAGCCCCAGTTACGCTTTATAACGAACAATATGATAACTTAATTCAGTATTCACTTAATGATAACAACCCCTGAGTCTCTTTCCACTAATGGGGAAAAATACAGAAGAGTTTTTTTTTTATTTTCGAACCTCTTACCACTGGTGGGGGAAAGTTCGAAGTATTTTGTTAATAATTCCACTCTATTTTAGAGATTTTGGAATTTTTAGTTAATAATTTTTATAATTTTTAACTTGTTTGGTTAAAAGTGCTCAGAATCTCTTACCGCTAGTGGGGGAAAATTCTGAGTGTCGCTCCGAAGGACCAAAATGTAAATTAAAACACTTCAATTGAATTTCCTTGAGAAACTGATTTTATTTTACTAAAACATCTTCTTATATACTCTTAGTCTAAGGGGGTCTTATTTATATTTAGCCTATGTTGGGAAGATATAATCTTAGTCTAAGGAGGTCTTATCTATAGTTAGCCTATGCTGGGAAGATAACAATTCAACCCTTATTCTAACGTAAACTATTATTCTTAATTTTTTGGTCTCACGCCAAAGGAGGAGTATGTTTCTTATCTTTAGTGGACTGTATTTTTAGAATATTAGGTTTGTGTTTTATTTACATATTCTTGTGTTCATATTTGAACAAGGATGTTCATTTGGTCCATTGAAAGACTCTTCTGAAGAGAAAGTTGAGCTTGCGCAAATACTTTTATTAAATTTAGAAACATATCTAAATTATTTACATCGCTTACTCAATTTTCACACAATAACTCTAACTAAACATCAACATTACTAAATAGATAATTATATATAATTATTAATGTAAAGCAATAGTTGGCTCACCGCTAATTTTTTCAAAGCTAGCATGGCTAATTTTCGCGAACTTTATTACTAGAATTATAATTTATATGAATACATTTTTAAATGAGATAGCGATTCTAATAGCTGTCAGATAGTGCTATCAAGTTTAAATAAAATATTACTTAGCGCCGATATACGTTTCTTTTTTCGCGTTGATAATAACCGTATACCCGTGACAAAAGAAACACGCCTAATGTAGCTAAAAGATAAGAAACAAGTCCTAAGTAAACAAAGTAACATTAACATTAATTTTGATGACACTTTTTACCATATCTTAAAATGGTCCAATTAAGATAAATTTAAGGTTTTGGAAAAATTGTATTTGCCATTTTGAAGTTATGACGTGTTAGTTATTTTTGATATATGGCTCAAAATTATAGGAATTTTGATTTAATTCTAAATTTAAAAATAAATTGAAATTTATTCAAACAATTGTCTGGTATATAATGGTTGAAAGGACATACATATGTATGTATGTGTATTAGTCGCATCTTGTATGGGATTTTTTTTTTTAAATATAATTTTTGCGCTGCTTAAAATATGAGGTTTGGTGTAAGAAATCATGTCATAATTTTTCAGCTAAATCCGACGGTGCCTAGTCGTGCCTAGTGGGGCCCAAAGTTGTCCATATTATAAAAAAACATCTATTCAATCAGGTATTTATAGTTATATTGAATAATGTGCTTCAAATATAAATTTAATTTATTAATGGTTTTGAAAGTTAATATAATGATAAAAAAAAGTATATATTTATTTAATTAATTTTATTGAGTTGGTTAATTTATAAGAGAAGATTTGTTGTGAGAAGGATATAAATGACGATAGTGTTCAACAACTTGGAGTAAGTACTACTTATCTTTCTCATCGTATGTTAGCGATTTATTGTAATCCGTGATGAGTTTAATTGCTCTTTCTGCTGCATCATTCACAACATTCAAATGTTGACAGACAGCTTTTCCAGCACAATAATCATCCCTCTGTTGCCATTGAGAAGGTTCCGATTCTAAAAATTTTGGATCTATGGCTAATCGAGAAAAAAATTTCTTTGTCAGTGGAGAAACGAAATCTGATATATCTCTTGACGCGTAAGAGAAAATTTCATCCATATTGACAACATTCCTTTTCGAAATTTTTTCATTATTTCCGTGTATGTCATTGCTGATGTCGAGTTTTTGGACCATCATCTTTTTTATTTCCAACGGCACGCTTTCATTCACAAATGCAAGGCCAACAGTTTCTTCTGACAAATACCACAAATGGTTTCTTATTTTTTGCAATAATGCGGTCGGAACTTCTTTATCAAAATAAGTTACAACGTTTTGAATGAAATCAAGATCTAGTTTTGGCGCTTCTATAGCATTCGCACGGAACCAATAAAGAACATATATGATAGTCAAAAATAAGCAAATGCTCCGAAGACTTTTCAATTCCGCTGCTGTCAATTTGAACTGTTCGCGAAATAGAAATATTTTGTAACAATAAATGCACTTTGACATGAATCGTGCATGCGATGTTGCACCAGGCAAACGAAATTGTGAAAAATCTGGTACACGCTCCCCAATAAAATGGAGTTTTAACTGAAGCAACTCTTTATAATCTGCACGCACGTAATGGAATTTTAACGCATTTATACAAAAATTCTTCAAATAATCTACGCGCGATGTTGTTAAAATTCGTACCACTTCTTCGTCCAAAATTCCACAATTGAACGTGCTAGCTTCAATGTGTTTCCAATACTTGGCAAATATGTTGAAGAGAAGAACTTCTGGTCCGGATGTTTTCCCAAAATTCATTTCAAATACAGATTTGACCAACAATTCACTTATATGGTGGCGACATGGAAGAAAAAGTAGCTTACAGACAATATGAAGTACGTGTATGAACTACCGTTGTTTTACTTACATTGTTAGTGGTACATTTTAAAGGTTTGATAATTATTTCGTTTGTTGAATAATTTTACATGAAATAAAATATTACTGTAAAACTCAGGTCGAAGAAATTTCACCTAAATAACATAAACGGAATTAAACAAACAATTAAACGACGAAGAAGCAAAGTAGTTGGCAAGCAGATTAGAAGGTCGTCGTACATCGACGATAAGACAACCGATGTTTTTGATGTCCTTTTAATTAAATACATGCTTGAACATTTTAATATGAACTTCGAATTTTTTATTTCTTCCAATAATAAATAAATTTTAGTTAAAATCTTTCGTTCGTATCATACTAAAACATTAAATACCAAATACTTTAATATATCTATACAATATATAATTTCTTAGTATGTCCGGATGTTTGTATGTATGTCCTATTCTTTCCGCAACTTTCTGAAGCCATCTGATGACATAGGAAGCTGAAATTTGGCATACTTAAAGTATTTCTCTGCGGAAGATCGTAACGAAGCCAGATTTTTGATTTTCGGCTTAAGGGACCGGCTTTTCAACTAGTATAACTATAAAGATCCGATTGAATAGATGTTTTTTTATAATATGGGGAACTTTGGGCCCCACTAGGCACGACTAGGCACCGTCAGTTTGAGCTGAAAAATTAGGACATGATTTCTTACACCAAACCTCATATTTTAAGCAGCGCAGGCAATCAAATTTCAAAAAAAAATTATTGCGACCAGTCTAATGTGTATATTGTATAAAAAATTCTTTTTTTGCAATTTTTTGTTGATTATTGAAAATTTCATCATTTTTGGACTTTGGACACGTAAACTCAACTGATTGATAAATGGGAGAAGCTACAAAGATTTCCTTCAAATTGTTTTTTACAAATAGTTCATTCTACAAGAACGTATTTTATAATGTGGAAGAAGGATCGCCATGCGGAAGACGGAGATTAGTTACAGAGGAGGGGAGTTGACTGTTTATTTTAGCGAGTCACGCTGTATTAGTTTGGCCACCAGGGCTTGCTTTGTTTGGCTTTAAGCGAGCCACGCTATGTTTTTAAAGTTTGGCCACAAGGCCGAATTTATTGCTTGGTTTATTAAGCGAACCCCGCTATAACATGGTATATGGCCACAAGGCCGTACTTACTCTGATCAAGAAAAGAGTGTCTGCTTCCAGTGCTGGACTTACAAGAAGTTCTGTTTATTCTGGCTCTCGCCGTCTTTTTATACATTATTTCTTACATTCTAAACTATTACAATATTATATTTACATTTCTTACTCCTACTTAATTTTAAAGAAAGCGTCATGCTTTCTTTCTTACGCTAAGTTGCTTTCTTTTCATTGGCCGATATTCGATTTTAAGTGTTGAGTGCAATGAGTGACTGTAGTTCAGTGTTAGCTTGAAGTTCACTTAATGCACTCTACCGTTGGCGAAGTGAACGAAGAGGTTGGTTACACTACACCCCTACAGCAATTTTTCTAAAGCTAAGTGTTCACAATTATGATTTAGGTTGTTACTGTGTATGGTTTTAACATATTGTTATGTACCATTTTTCTACTTGATGGTTATGTACCATCTTTCTATGTGCTTGATTCTTTTTCCTATTCATGTTTCTTAACAATACTAAATCTCCTATATCTAATTGTAGTTTATTTGAATTTTGTTGTTTATTATTGTTTACTCTTTTCATCTTTGTTGAAATTAATAGTTCGTGTGCTTTATCTAGAGCATATCTTAATCTAGTTTGTAGTTCTTTTGCATAGCTATCGATGCTATATATTTTTATGTTTGCGTTAGGATCGTCATCTAGTAAACGAGGTAGTTTACCATAGATTAGTTCAAATGGCGTGTACCCTGTGTCAACGTGTGGTGTTGTATTATATGCGAAAGTAAAGTATGGAATCCATTCATTCCATTCATAGTCGTTTGCTGTGGTTAGAATGAATTCGTTAAGTACCCTATGGTTACGTTCTAGAGAATCTATTGTTTGGTGGTGGTATGGTGTCGAGAATGTCTGTTTAATTTTTAAAATTGTACATATGTTTGTCAATAGTTCGTTTTTGAATTCTGTCCCGCAGTCAGATTTGAGTATTTTGAAGTGTCCATATTTTAGTATCACTTGTTCTACGAGTGTTTTTGCTATGGTCTGTGCGTCCTTTGTCGGTATCGGGTGTGCTATTACAAATTTTGTTAGCTCGCATTGCATTGTTAAAATGTAGCGGTATCCATTCGATATTCTTAAAGGTCCGACTGTGTCAATTGAAATTGTCTCGAAGCTGTTCTGTGGAGTGTTAGTTAACGTAAGCGGTTCTTTTGTATGCCTTGTTTGTTTGTTTCTTTTGCATATGTCACAACAAGATATAAATTTCTTAACCATGTGGTTCATATTCTTCCAAACGTATCGTTGTTTTAATTTAAGGGTTGTCCTTCTGACTCCTAGATGTCCTGAGGTGTGAAATTCGTGTATTAATTTGTATTTTATTGTCATCTGTTATTCTTTTTGGTGGGTTGTAAATAAGTATTTTTAATTGAGGACTTCCTTGAGCAGTATTGTATATTTTATTTATCTTCGCGTATGCATTTTTAAATTCTTCCATTGTATACAGTTTAAATATTATGTCAGTACTGGCCAGTGCTAATTCTTTTATTTTCTCCTTGTTCATATTCCATACCAGCTTCCTCAGATTCGAATCTAGATTCGCTGATTTATTGCTGTATCCCGTATGTGCATTGAATACGTTAATGTTCGAATTTAGTTTCTTCAGTACCGAATCTTGATTCGCTGAATTATCGCTAAATTCTATGTGCACTTTATTTTCTTCTATGTATACATTAATTTCTCTAGTATTTTTGGGATTAAATTCCAATTTCTTTATATTTCTTACATCGCTTATTGAAGTGCATTCCCATATGTGAAGTTGATCAGGCTTCTGAGTTGTGCATTGTTCATTGCTTAATTCTTCATTGCTCTTCTGCATATTGTTCTTGCTCATGCCTCTAGTTATAATTAATGCCTTATTTACTTTATTATCATTTTCTTCCGGTATCATTTGTTTTAATATATTTGAGTCTATTTGTATCCTTGAGAGCGCGTCGGCGTTCGTATTTATTTTGCCTTTTTTGTATATGATTTCGAAATCATAGTCACTTAAATCTAACCTTATTCTTGTCATCTTTGATGAGGGGTTTTTATGAGAAAATAACGATATCAAAGGTCTGTGGTCGGTAACAACAATAAACTTGGTACCATATAGATATGGTTTAAAGTAGTTTATTCCCCAGTGAATTGCTAGTAGTTCTTTTTCTATTACAGGTTTGTTAAGGTCGTGTTTTTGTAATGCTTTGCTTGCATAAGATATGGGTAGATCTTTTCCTATTTCGCCTTGTGAAAGTACTGCTCCGAGGGCATAGTTTGAAGCATCTGTGGTTGGTATGAAAGGTTTACTGAAATCAGGATATTGGAGTAAGGGTGGATTAGTTAGTTTTTGCTTTAGTGTATCAAACGCTAATTGACATTCTTTTGTCCATTCAAGGACAAAAGGATTTGATCTCCTATTTCTAGATTTAAGTGAATTTCGCCAAGTGAATGGATTTCGTCGTTAGAGATGCCCGTTAACTTGCATTTATTAGATGTAGAATAATTTTCGTTCTCTAATTGAGTGCATATTTTACATAAAGAGACATCTGCGCCAGTGTCTATCAAGAATGACATAATTTTATTGTTATGTTTTATTATTATTGAATTTGTTATATTATCCGAAATCTTAACTACTTTTATTTTTGGCTTTCCGGAATGGCTATTCATTCCGGGCCTTGCATGTTTTCCGCATGTGTTATTCTTATTTGTCTGTTGTTTCTGTTGTTGTTGTATTCGTTACGTCTTCCGTTATAATTATTTGAGTTGAAACCTCTTTGAATATTGTTGTTATTTTGGTATCGGTTTCTACTGTGATTGTTATTGTGTGAATTTCTGTTGTTGTTGTTATAGTGCGGTCGTCGTTGGAGGTTGTTGTTGTTACTTGTTGTCACTGTCCAGCTGTTATTGCGGTAGTTGTTGTTGTTGTTGTTGTAGCCGTTGTTGTGCTGTGTGTTGTAAGAGTTGTTGAACCGTTGGTTTGGTTGACACATTACCCTATTTATCGTCCGTTGCTTTGACTGTGCACTTTCGATTTCTTGCGCAAGGTTAATTGCTTCTGTCAGCGTTTTCGGCTGCGCCGCGAAGAGTGTGTTTTTTAAATTGTCGTTGAGACCGTTCTTAAAAATATTGAGTGCGTATTTTTCGTTCATACTGGTGATTACGTTCTTTTCTGCAGTGCTTGCATTTTGACCTAGTTCATTGATTTGCAATTTATTTAGGTCATTAATTGTGGTTAATAACCTTTCTTTGAACGAGTTTACGGATTGGTTTCTTTGTATGTATGTCGTCAGTTTTGTGTGGATTTGTGGTATCGTCTCGTTTGTTTTATAACGTTCTTTAAGTAAGTTTTTCAGGGAATCATAATCGGTTGGTTCTGTGCAATCGCAGAGTGCCGTTTTAACGTTTTCTGATAGTTTTATGTAGTATATCAGCTCTATTAGCTGTTTCTTACCGTCTGTGTCTAGATTTCTATATATTATTTCAGTTATTTTTAAGAAACTGTCTATCTCTTTGTATGCTCCCGTGAATTGGGGTATCGCCTTCATGGCCGTTTCTATGTTAAATGTTGCCATTTTTCTTGTTAAGTTTGCGTCTTGGTCTTGTTTAATTGACTTCTCTTCTCTGTCCTTTAATTTTTCCTCTAGTATGTCTTTTGGAATTCTGTTTTAATTGGTAGATATTCTACCGAATGGTTTTCTTCGTTTAAAAGTTCTTCAAAATTTGACTTTAGTCGCTCTAATGCTCCTAATTTCTGTTGCAGTGTACCGACTGTATATTGCCTATTTGGAGATTTTTTTAAATTCGTTAGTTCTTTCTCAAGTTCTGATAGTAACTCATTCATTGGAGAAATGTTTTTGTTCCAACTTTTTCTTAAAATTTTATTTGCTCAAAAATCTTAAATTTTACATTTAGATTTTAGATCTTAATTTTCCATAGAATCATTTATTTTGTTTTAATTTTGTTCAATTATTTCATTTTTACTTATAATAATAATTTAAACGGTACTTATAATATGTTTGTTTTTATTTATATACTTCTTATGGTATGTAATTATTGAAAAAAATTTTGTTAGAGCTATGAAGATTATAATTGTGGTTGTTATATATTCCGGGACTGCCGGTAGGTGTAGTTGATGGATCGTGGTGGTCACCTGGTTGATCCTGCTTTCTATGTTTCCCATCGTTGCCTCTTCTGAATTTTATCACTTGCCGCCTTTATCTTTATTATTTTTATCCGGTTTAGGAACAGCACTTTTTGTTCCTTTGATGTGCAGAGGTTGGCTAGTCTGTGTAGTTCAGCTACCTCTCTACGTTCTCGGACGTATCTACCAGCCCTGCTTTTCTTCTTTGGAGGTGGTGTTTCTGGAGTAGTGACTGCTCTGTGTCGCTGCCGTTTCCTGTTCTCTAATTGTTATGGCCTTTGGTCCAGTTCCTTTTATTTCTGTTGTGTATTTCGGTGTTGCCTCCGTTGTCTTGTTGGTGCTTTCCGGCACGTATTCTTCGTCAATGATTAGGACGTCGGTGGACTTCTGGTTTTCCCATCCGGCGAAGATTTCGTCTATGGATTGCTGTGTCATCTATCGGAGGATTGCGGTGTCGAAATTTGCAGGTGTCAAAATTGGCAGGAGATTGCAGGTGTCGAAATTTGCAGGATCGCCATGTGGAAGAAGGATCGCCATGCGGAAGACGGAGATTAGTTACAGAGGAGGGGTGTTGACTGTTTATTTTAGCGAGTCACGCTGTATTAGTTTGGCCACCAGGCCTTGCTTTGTTTGGCTTTAAGCGAGCCACGCTATGTTTTTAAAGTTTGGCCACAAGGCCGAATTTATTGCTTGGTTTATTAAGCGAACCCCGCTATAACATGGTATATGGCCACAAGGCCGTACTTACTCTGATCAAGAGTGTCTGCTTCCAGTGCTGGACTTACAAGAAGTTCTGTTTATTCTGGCTCTCGCCGTCTTTTTATACATTATTTCTTACATTCTAAACTATTACAATATTATATTTACATTTCTTACTCCTACTTAATTTTAAAGAAAGCGTCATGCTTTCTTTCTTACGCTAAGTTGCTTTCTTTTCATTGGCCGATATTCGATTTTAAGTGTTGAGTGCAATGAGTGACTTTAGTGCAGTGTCAGCTTGAAGTTCACTCAATGCACTCTACCGTTGGCGAAGTGAACCAGAGGTTGGTTACACTACAATAATAATATTTGTTAGATTTAGCTTTAGTCTGGCTGTATGCTTAATTAAAGAAGTGGTAAGTAGAATTACCGTTTGGGCAATAATGGGTTAACCCATTATTGTATGTATATAAAAAAAAAATAAAATAAAAAATAAAAGGAAGAACACCGAAAAATAAAGCAGTATATTACAAATACTCAATTCAAACGAGTTTAATTTGTTCAATACTTATGTACACATTGTATAGTTTTATACTTAATATTTATTGATATTTTATCAATCTGTCTGTCAAGAATGAGTTTACACATTGAGAATAAACTCCATTTTTCAATTTGTTTAGTAAACCAATTCTACTTTTTAGTTCTTTATAGAATTTTCGTTTATCAATTACCTTAACCCTTGGACAAACACATAGTTCTGGCCAGACATATTTCATTTTTGAGCTTTAATATTGTTGGCTTCCTATTTGTAAAAAAAAAAATTCAAAAATATCGTTTCAACACGACGAAAAGTGCAAAAGAAAAGAGTCCCCCTCGAACAAACACATATGCCTGGCCAGACCCCTATACAATTTGTATGAAATAAATTACTATTATGCACATTTTGGGTTATTTTTCTGCAAATACAATGCAGATTGTTGTTTCCAGGTATATATAGGTTTCCACGAATATTACGTTCATCATCGTAACACAAACAAATCTATATGGAGAAAAAGTTACACGCAAATGGAACGCAGAACATGCAAACTGCACATCAAGAGTATGGGTTGATATGACAAGTGTTGAGCTTGACGCTTTTATTGGGATACTATTGGTTTTTCGTGTAAGTCATAATACTATGCAGCTCTCAAGAATGATGTGGCAAACTGATGCACTTCCAATATTTCGTGCAGCCATGTCATATAGACGATTTGTTGCTTTAATGCGCTGTATTCGATTTGACGATAGTCGTACGCGCGCATTTCGTCAACAAACCGACAAAGCTGCTTCCATTCACGACATATGGAATCTCGTGAATAACAATCTTGCCAGTAATTTCGAACCATGCGAAAGTGTAACCATCGATGAGCAGCTATTTCCATACCGTGAGCGCACAAAGTTCACGCAATACATCCCATTAAAAAAAAGTATGGCATAAAAGTATGGTGGGCATGCGATGCGAAAACCAAATATCCGTTGCAAGGAAAACTGTACACTGGTAAGGAGGGAGAACAACGAGAGACAAACCAAGGCGAAAATGTGCTCACGAGTTGGGCTAATCGATACACCAACAGCGGCAGAACTATTATTGGTGATAACTTCTTTACAACGTTAGATGCAGCTAAACGTCTTTCGTCGATTGGACTAGCATACGTTGGCACCATTAGATCCAACAAAAGGTGCCTTCCCCAAGAAGTGAAAAAAGACAGCAAACAGCCAGTGCTTTCATCTGTGTTCGGATCCTATGATAACCTTATATCACTGTGCAGCTACGTTCCAAAGAAGAACAAAGCAGTAAATCTACTATCCACTGTGCACTACACCAAGAAAGTTAAAGGCGTAGCAAAAAAACCGGAAGCTATATTATTTTACAATTCAACAAAGGCCGGCGTTGATAAAATGGACCAAATGGTATGCAATGAAAATATAGAAGGAACCAGAAAAGAGAAGCGACGATTGTTCTTGAACACGCTGAGTAAACAATTGGTGCTTGATAATACTGAAAATCGCATGAACAACAACCATATTCTGGAACAACATTCAACCCGTTTGTCCATTGAATCTTTCTTTGGAAGGCCGTTGAATATTCCCAGCAACATGCTGCCTGACCAACAAAGCGGCCCTAGTACACTGAGTTCCAGAAAAGATTGCAGAATTTGTGTCACGCAAGACGAAAAGCTGCGTAGGAAGACACGTTTTTACTGCACCAAATGCACTAATCCTGTGTGCCAACAACATTCTAAAGTTGATTATACTTGTTTTTCATGCATTCCACAAAATGAATAAAAAATAGTAATAAAAAATAAAATTTTTTTTACATTTACAGCCTTATAATGTAAATAGTTTGAAGTCGTAAACGAAAACACTAGTAAAATAGAAGCTTTTCGTTCGTATTGCAGACATTCTCTTTATTGCAGACAGAAAATGTTGCCATGTGTACAATATTTGAAGCATTTTTATAAGTAATTTCTAGAAACGCAAAGATTTCGGGTAGAATTCAGTGCAAATGCGTGTCGGCAACACTATACACAACACTATACACATACAAATTCGACACATACAACTCGACAACTTGCAAAACACAAACAATTATACACTGGACGATAGCCTTCTTGCTTTCGCGTGGTTTCTCGCCTTTTTTCCTGGAAACTGCCGAACCATTATAGCTCGCGTAGCTGATAAAATCTGCAAAGCATGTAAAAATACCAATAACAAGCATTTTTTTCGTTTAGTGGATTTCACTCGAGTTTTATTATGCGCAATTGTCAAACAAACGAAAAATGACGAAAAGCACAAACCAAAACTCATTCGTTTACGCCTTGAAACTATTTACATTATAAGGCTGTTAGTCTAAAGACCAAAATAATATACGGGTGGGTCAATTTTTTTTGTAAGTAGGCGTATAGCAAAAACGTAATCTACAATAAATTCTAAGAAAACTTGACTAAGAAAGTATGGGTCTAAAATCAAATCCTAGCTCCCGCCGAGAGACATAATGGAATCTTGAAAATTGGTTTCAAAAAAATAATAGGTAACGAGAGCAAAATACTGTTTTATGCAAAAATTACACATTTTTAATGTGTCGTCGTGAGACATGCGTTAGCAACTGCACACACCGCTCGGTGTGTAGCAACTGCACACACCTCGACGGAATTCCTGGATCTGGCAGTGGTACATCATCATATTTAATATACTCCAATAGGTGCTCGTGTGGGATGCTTGCAGTAAATGGAGGCTCAGATAATATGTTGTCATTATCCAAGTCGACTAAATCCATATAATCTGTGCAATTAAATTTAATTTGATGTTTTTTATAAGTCCTGAGTTTAGTTGATTCATACAATTGTTCACGACAATACAAAATTTTGTTAATGGCTCTTTCACGGAAAAGTTTTCTTTCGTCGAAAAGCATTGTTAACCCTTTCATTCCCAACTCCGCCCTGATGCAAAGTAAAATACACCGTTCAGTAATCTGATTTAAAATGAGCCAAAGAAATGTATTTTGAAAGATTTCAAAAAATATTTTCAACTGATTGACTTTTAGACGATGTTACATATATGTAACATTGGGCAGCAAAGGTAGAAGTACAAAGGTTGAAGTAAAAAGTGATTTTTTGTTTAAATTATTTTTATTTAAAGTTTCTTTATTCTTAAATACTTATTTATGGTAATTTATAAAAAAATTATTGTTTTTATTTGAGCATAAATACACATCGCATTTGGAACACTTGGATGTTGGAGCCTTTACTTTACATTGACGGCACCGACCTCTCCCTTCCCATATGACCCAGTGCTCAAATCCATCAGTTCTTATATCTTCACGAGGTGTAGGGGTGACATGATGTGTTTTGGATTTTGATGCTTTTGAAGAGTTTTTTGGTGTTGCCGAACGGCATCTTCGCCGTGTGATAAGAGTAGGCTTAGTTTCATACGAACATACTGCTTCAATGATGATCTTCCTGAAATAAAACTACGTTTACTATATGCCAAAAATTTTGAGAATGAAATTATAGCGAACAAAACGATATAAGTAATTCAGAATTGAGTATAATTACCTTTAAAAGGAATTATTTGCTCATCTATTGCTTGGTACTCTTCTGTAGGTATTTTGTTGTATGCATCCTTTAGTTTGTCTAGCAACGGGTGGATCTTATATAATTTGTCGTATTCTGTGTGATTTTTGGGCTTTTGAAGAGTGTTGTCACTTAAATGCAAAAACTGCCGTATTTTGTCAAAACGGTTTCTTGGCATAACATCTGCAATTAAAGGTAATCGCATTTCATTCGACCAAGCCATCCTACATTGTGGAAGTTTTATAATGACCAAGTAGAGCAAGATACCAAAGTATTGCTCTATTTGATATGGCTTGCAATCTAAAATATTTCCGGATGATTGCATGCAATATCTACTTGTTTCTTCTGCGATTTTAGCAATTATATCAATAAATTGCATAAAATAGTCAACAGGAGACCCAAATAAATCCAATATTTCAGGTAATTCGTAGGTCCATTGGGCTTCCACCTCTTCCATAGGTTTTTTTCTCCACTTGAAATCTGCGCACCTTGGTTTTTTGCTTTTCGGAAATTTCACCTCGGCATCTATTTCCACTTCATCTTTGTTGGGTTCGTCCTCGTCATCAGACGTTTCACTCAAATTACATTCCGTTATAATATCTTCATTTTCCAGATCGCCATCATGGTCCGAGTCATCGCATTCGCAAACCAAAATAAATTCGATATCCTTTTCTGTTAAGCCTTTTTTAACCTGGGAATTTTCTGGGAAAAACAAAAAAAATTTTACATATGAAAAACCCTTTAGTTCCCAATGTTACATGGCACACTTTTACCCATTTGTACATTGCAATAAATCAACTGAATCACTTCAAAACATAACCTTTTGTCTGGCATTTTAAGAAAACGTTATGTTAAAAGAAAGAAACACCACAAAACACGATTTTTCAACTTCTTGTATCCGCAAAGCAACATACATGGTAATTAACATACCAACAGAAAAAAATTCAAATCAATGCCTAAATAATGGTAAAAGCAACGTATATTAAATCAACAAAAGAGTTGTGAAAAGAGTTTCTTGACAGTTAAAAAACTGAGTAATCATGATTTTTGTTGCATGTTTCGTAGATTGTGCATTAAATTTGGCTTTTTTTTCATTAGACTGTTGTAAGTACTGCAACTTAAGGTAATTGATAAACGAAAATTCTATAAAGAAAAAAAAAGTAGTATTGTTTTGCTAAACAAATTGAAAAATTAATTTTATATTCAATGTGTAAACTCATTCTTGACAGACTGTAACTTCACTTTGTGTCGACCTAACCAAAAAAACCGAACTTTTTTTGTGTCTACAATCACCGACTATTGACCGACCGGCTTGGAAACAGTCTTCCATGGAATTGCGCGCGATATCATGTACCAATACAAAAAACTCATCTCAGGTCATCAACCGCAAACCGATCATACGTGTCCATGTTTTTTCGGGTCCATTAAATCTATCGATTCAGAAGTTCAGGGTCAAACTTGGGTGAATGAATGTTAAAGGAGAAAGACAAGTATGTGTGTATACTAATTATCGCATTTTATACGAGATGATCAGAATAAGCGATGGCTCGTAAGACTCTTCTGAGTCAGCACAAGAATATCACACTTGTGTATAAAAAAAAAAAATGGATTGACGTAAAACGAAATTTGTGCTTGAAATAAACACCACCTCACAACCTTATGTTGACAAGCATACGAATACGAAAAAATCATAAATCTTTTTTTCTGATAATTTGTTATATGATATTAAGATAATATTGGGCATAGTAACTATATTGTCCATGTATACCACGATATTCGCGAAGCAAGGTGGAAACAATTTTTGAAAGTTGCCCTATTTGACTTTGACTTGACTTTTAGATCTAGTAGATTAAATATTTTTCCTTCTAATCGAGTCAGTTAAATTTTTAAGTGTTCTAGAAAATTTTTAAAAATTTCCGTACTCTTGATTTGGCAAGTGCGTGAAGTTAAATACGTCGCGATCTTAACAGAGAACAGAACTCTGTTAAAGTTCGCGACGTATTTAACTTCACGCACTTTGATTTGGCAGGCTGTTCCGAATGAAGTACAAATTTAAAAGAAAAAATCCAGGCACTTTCTCATATAAAGTTGTATTGTATTTGTAGACCTGATTCAGTGGCTATAGGGCGACGTAGGTGCCGTAAATTCAAACGTTCAGAAAATTACGTTTAATTTAATTGTGTGCATATAAGGAATCCGACAAGCAGGGTCGATTTACCCTTCAAAAATTCCCTATATTTGACATATCCTCTCTCTCCGACAACTGGAAAGAATTTCTTCAAAACTATCTAAGTGACCCCAGGGCCAATAAGAGTTTTTAGGAAACTAGAAAATACCAAGCATAATTCTTTGCATGTAGTGCTTCTTGTATATTGCGCAGAGCAACAATCCGTTTTACCTATTCAGACCTTATTCAGAATCTTGAAATGTAGTTCCATATTGCTATTGGATAAACGAGTGGTATATTTTTTGTATGTACAATCCTTTAGATACACTTTCAGTCTTTCTTATGTTAACAATTTAAAAATAGTACAATAAATATAAAGAAATTATGAACAATTGAATTGAATTTACTAATAATTTAATCAAAAAATTGTATTTGTAATTTTTATCGTTTTAGTTATTTTAAAACGAAGGACTCCTGTAGTTCAATTTGCATCTCCTTTGGATGTTGATGTACACAGCAATCCGCAAGTAAGTTGATAACCTATAATAATTGCTATAAATTACAGTTAAATTCCAATTCTTACATCGATCGGACGCTTTCTGTATAAACATTATATTATTTTGTCGTTTTTATTATACCCTACACCTTAAGGTTAAGGGTATATTCACTTTGTCACGAAATGTGTAACGCATAGAAATAGAGACGATAGGTATAGAAAAGTGTATATGTATATTCCTGATCAGCGTGACCTCCTGAGTCGATGTAGCCATGTCCGTCCGTCTGTCTGTCTGTCTGTCTGTTGAAATCACGATCACAGGAGAACCGGTAAAGATATCGTGATGAAATTTTGCAGAAATATTGTTTCTTGTGGTGTGCAGGTTGGTATTGAAAATGGGCAAAATCGGTCCATGACCACGCCTATTTTGTAGTAAAAATGTGATATCAGCGTTCGTTTTTGAGTTATGACAACAAAATTTCATTCCTGAGTATAAAGTAGCATAAAATAGCAAAAATTATTACATCAAAACTGGGTGCGGTCCGCCCACTTTTACACTACTTATGTATACAGAATAGCTCATGAAAACAAGTTTATTACCACGGATATAAAGTTTAAATTTGAACACAATAATAAAATAACTAAACTAGTTATTTTGTTTTATAAAAGGTAATGACCACGCCTACTATTTATACAGAGGCGTAGCTAGGTCTCATGGAGACCGGGACGGTTAATTAACTTGCAGCTCCAAAAATTCCTAGAATTCACTACTTGAGTACTAGTCACTACTTGAATTCCACAACTGCCACCCCGACATCGTGCCGCCCAGAGTGGACCGCCACCCCCGCCCCCATATTACGCAACTGTATGTGATTAAATGTGATTATAAGGTAGCTTTCCTTATAGCCACATATTTCCTCTAGTTTTAGTTTTTTTTTAAATTTTTTCAAAACTTTTAGGTGTAGGGTATCTAAGATTCGGCCAGGCCGAATATAGCTTTCTTACTGGTTAATTAAATTTTTATACAATTATTTGCTTCTTTCTTGCAAAATGCTTTGCTCGAAATGTGTATCGCTTTTGAATCGTGATTCGGATATTTTGTCTGTAATTAATGGTTTAAAAGTGAAATAATAAAATTAGGAAAACTTTTTCTAAATCATTTAAAAGGTGAAGTTAACTGTTCACCAGCAGAAAACGAAGACTAGAACATTGTACAACCTGTTACTTCGTGTCTTCGCCCCCGCAAGCAGAAAAATGTAATAAAGCAAGCTGATGAGAATCGCTCAGAACAGGTTTCTAAACGTGCAGTTGTCAACTCTGTTTTGCATGAACTTAGGCAAAGT
Source organism: Myopa testacea (assembly GCA_949629155.1). Classification (NCBI taxonomy): domain Eukaryota; kingdom Metazoa; phylum Arthropoda; class Insecta; order Diptera; family Conopidae; genus Myopa; species Myopa testacea. The sequence goes on from OX451347.1 coordinate 22,233,380, forward strand.
GAAGTAAACTCTCTTTCTCCCATTTTTGAAGAGAAGGAGTCTACCTTTTCTATTAGCTCTGTTTGTGAGAATGCTTCTTCATCTTCCATTAACAACAATGAGTGTTTCCAGACAGTGAAGAACAATAAGGGACCGAATAAAAATAAGCGCTCCAACACTCGCAAATTTTTGGTTCTGACACTGAAACTGAATTTAATGTTTTACCCAGAAATAGATGGGTTCATATCTCAAAGTTTAAATCTGATACTACTCCGGAGAATATCGTCGGTCACTTATCCAAAAAATTGGGAGTGCAGACCTCGATATTAAAATGCTATAGGCTCGTAAAAGAGGACACTCCTTTGGCCAATCTGAGTCATGTCAATTTTAAATTAGGATTTCCAGAACAATTGTTAAATAAAGTTATGGATGCTTCATTATGGCCTTTTGGAATTCAGGTTAAGCATTTTTCTTCATTAACTCAAGTATGTTCTGATCCAAAAAACTCAATAAATCCAATAGCTCCAGCGAACTAACTGATTCCGTTATTTCTATACTTTATCAAAATGTTCGTGGTCTTAACTCAAAACTTAAAGAGCTTTATCTGAAATCGTTCAATATTAACTATGATGTTATTGCATTGACAGAAACATGGCTTACGGAAAGTGACGTCAATTTAGAAATTTTGTCACCGCTATTTACGATTTATCGGACAGATAGAAACCATGCTATGACCGGATTAAAAAGAGGTGGCGGTGTCCTCATTGCAGTTAAATCCTCTTATTTTTCACGAATGCTGAATTTAAATGATAATCAGAATGAAAATCTTGATATTAATCTATGCTGTATTTTTGTAAAAACGAACTGCCTATCATTTTATATCACTTGTTCATATATTCCCCCAACTCTGGGTTGGAAATTTACCAGAAGCATTATGATTGCTTATGTAAATTAAGTAATAATCTGTTAAATACAGAGCGCCTAGTTGTGTTAGGTGACTTCAACTTACCTCATGTTTCTTGGAAAATTGATCCTGATGATTCTCAAGTTGTGTTACCATCATATGATACTTGTAACTGTAATTTTTTGGATGATTTGATGGCTTGTGGAATTTTCCAAGTTAATTACATTAAAAATCAAAATAATCGTTTACTTGACCTAGTGTTTACTGATGACAAAGATGGCATCAATATTTCCCGTACTGATGCTCTTGTATGTCCGGAGGATAAACATCAACCAACATTATTACTGCAGTTGGATGGCCGAACTAAACAGCGACATACCAGGAAAGTTTGCCATTAAAAGGAATTCAACTTCAGGAAAACAAACTATAATATCCTGAAAAGTCAAATCTGCAATATTGACTGGAATCTGATTTTAGGCTTACAAGGTTCTTTATCACCCTCTAATATGGACGCCGCAGTGACAGCATTTTATCTAGTTTTGGGTGAGTGCATTAAATCTGCAGTGCCGTTACGTAGCACGAGCATTTGTTACGGTCCAATTTGGTTTACAATGAAGTTCGTGTACTGCACAATGTTAAAACCAAGTTTTACAAAAGCTTCATCAAACATGGGTCAACTGATTGTTATATAAAATATATTGCTGCGAGAAATAGATACCGCCGAAGTCTTCAATTCTCATATAATATCTATATTTCACGAGCTTTCAAGGCTAACCTGAAGGCCGATCCAAAGTCCTTTTGGACTTTTGTCAATACTAAACGTAAATGTAGTATGATTCCACCTACAATGTATTAAGTGCGTGAAGTTAAATTCGCGTTTTTGATAGTTAAATTCGTAAATAGCGGAGACACAAACCACAAACACGAATTTCAAATTCGTGTTTTTCACACATGCGTTGTTCACATCAGAGCAAATATTGAATGCAAATTTCGATCAATCCGAAATATAACTTCGATACATGCTATACATCGTTGGAAAGAGGACGCCGAGGTCTTTCCAACCATATCGGTTTGATGCGTCAGAGGTCACCTAAACTTAGTCTATGCGCGATGCATATCAGAGCAAACTTTGAATGAAAATTTCGATATATCCAAAATATAACTTCGATATATGCTATACATCGTTGAAAAGAGGACGCCGAGATCTTTCCAACGATATCGGTTTGATGCGTGCACTCGTGGAACTTTGGCGTCAGAGGTCACCTAAACTTAGTCTATGTTATACAGTTAGTCTAGTTATACACATCGAAGTTATATTTTGGATATATCGAAATTTTCATTCAAAGTTTGCTCTGATATACATCGCGCATAGACTAAGTTTAGGTGACCTTTGACGCCAAAGTTCTACGAGTGCACGCATCAAGCCGATATCGTTGGAAAGATCTCGACGTCCTCTTTTCAACGATGTATAGCATATATCGAAGTTATATTTTGGATATATCGAAATTTTCATTCAAAGTTTGCTCTGATATACATCGCGCATAGACTAAGTTTAGGTGACCTTTGACGCCAAAGTTCTACGAGTGCCTGCATCAAACCGATATCGTTGGAAAGATCTCGACGTCCTCTTTCCAACGATGTATAGCATATATCGAAGTTATATTATGGATATATCGAAATTTTCATTCAAAGTTTGCTCTGATATACATCGCGCATAGACTAAGTTTAGGTGACCTCTGACGCCAAAGTTCTACGAGTGCACGCATCAAACCGATATCGTTGGAAAGATCTCGGTGTCCTCTTTCCAACGATGTATAGCATATATCGAAGTTATATTTTGGATTGATCGAAATTTGCATTCAATATTTGCTCTGATGTGAACAACGCATGTGTGAAAAACACGAATTTGAAATTCGTGTTTGTGGTTTGTGTCTCCGCTATTTACGAATTTAACTATCAAAAACGCGAATTTAACTTCACGCACTTCAATGTATTTGGATGATGAAGAATCTAATGATATTCAACTCACATGCAATTTGTTTGCAAAATTTTGTAAATCAACGTATCGTGATGTACGACATGACGTAACAAATTATCCGTATTCAGTATCTAACTGTCTTAATATGCAATCTATTACCATTGACCAGAATATTGTTCTGAAAGAAATGATGGATCTAAAATTAAATTACAATCCAGGGCCAGACAATATTCCAGCTTGTATCATGCGTTATTGCGCTAAAGAACTGGCGTACCCAGTAACGTTGATTTTTGATTACTCACTAAATTCTGGCTACTTTCCAGCAGTATGGAAAGCCTCTTATGTCATTCCCATACACAAAACTGGGAATAGATCAAACATTTCTAATTATCGTGCTATTGCAAAGCTAAGTGAGCTGCCTAAACTTTTTGAGAAAATTATCATAACCCAGATTTCCCGTGATGTGTATTCATCCATCTCCGAGATTCAGCATGGATTCCGCCCTGGAAAGTCTACTACAACTAATCTTCTGGAATTCGTTTCTAAGACAATAAATGGCTTTAAATGCGGTATGCAAACAGATGTCATTTATACAGATTTCTCTAAAGCTTTTGATGTTGTTAATCACAACATTCTAATAATGAAATTGAAACTTTTTGGATTTCCCTTGAGCTTATTAAAATGGATTCAATCGTATCTCACTGACCGTACGCAATTATAGTTCTATTGCAAAACATGAAATCTGATACATTCCAAGTTATGTCTGGTGTCCCACAAGGAAGTTACTTCGGGTCTATTTAATTTCTTATCTTCATTAACGATTTACCTTCGATCTTACAAAATTGTGACGCTTTATTGTTTGCTGATGTTTTGAAATTTTTCTTTCATATAAAAATGGATGTGATGCGTTGCTGCTCCAACCCGACCTAAACAATGTTCTTACATGGTGTGATGTAAACGGCATGAGTTTGAACTTGCGCAAATGCAAACAAATGTCGTTTTCGCGATCGACCTCATTCAACTACTCCTACTCTATTGGTGATCATCAATTGGAAATCTTAAATATCGTTGAGGATCTTGGCGTGGTGTTGGATAGTAAACTGCGTTTCCATGCCCATATTGATCGGATAACCGCCAGATCCCTAAGTCTACTTGGATTTATTAAACGCTGGGCAAAGGAATTTGATGATCCTTACATCAACAAAATTCTTTACACGTCATTAGTTCGACCAATACTAGAATATGCTTCGCCTATATGGTCGCCTAACTATGGTTGCTACATCTCTAAGATCGAATCGGTTCAAAAACAGTTTCTTTTATTTTGTTTACGGAATCTTCACTGGGATCCTTCAATAAGACTTCCATCGTATAAGTCACGACTCAAATTGATTAATTTGTCATCACTTTCCCATCGGAGAATAATGTTAAATTCAGTGTTTATCCTAAACCTTCTCCATGGGGTCACGGACTCTGTTTATCTCTTAAGCAGTATAAGCATCAACATTCCACGCATTTCCTCTAGAGGACACGAATTCCTGCATCTTCAATTTTGCAGGACTACTTATTTCCTGAATGAACCACTCCGCAAGGCTTGCGCTGAATTGAATTCGGTCTCGGCCGTTGTAAATCTAGCGGATAAACATAGAGTTTATCACAAAGGGAAAAACTCTAGAATTTCTTGTTAATAATAATTTTTAATTTATTATTTCACGCTATAAAGCTTGCTTAGCTTAGTTATTAAATAAATAAATAACACAAACCAAAAAAAAAAAAAAGTCTTTTATAATAAAAGAAACAATAACATTAACGTTAACATAACATTAACATGGCAAACATTAGCTATGATGGCAAATTGCTATTCAGCCAGGAGCGTCAGATCATAGACGGTAATTATTCCCCGAATTTTAGTTCCCCGGATGCATTGAATTTCCGACAGATCGTTGAGCTGGACGTATGACTGTGACATTTTCCACTTTGCGCGATGAGCTCGTAAATGCTTAGATTTCCACCGGTTGCAGAAATGCTGTGGTAGAGGTTGAACTCGTGTACATCGATTGAGAAAAGAGAGCGGTTTGTCAAAATTCTCGGGCACGGCAAACTAGGGCATGAGAACATCTGCCCGCCAAAACGCAACGACCTTTTGAACTCAATTTTCGTCTGCTTTCCAGTGCGTAATATTCGTCGGCGGAATATGGCTTTTGACAGATAAGATGACATTTGGTGTCTTGAATCTCTGTCGTTAAAAGGCGCAGAGTGATACATGGCGAGTTTCGTCGATGACGAGTGTTGTGAAGAAAACGATACACAACTGAGTTTCCGCGAGGAAATCTTGAGAGGAAAACCTTGCGAGTGGGAATTCGTTTTGACCAAAAGAGGTTTGAAGCAATTTAACTATCTCTTCTTGCAGAGTAGTTGTAAATTCCGAAATAGTGCTGAGTTCGGGCCAAGGTTCGATCGGCGGATGCAATACTGCTTTCATTTGGCCTTGGTCAAGATATTCTTGTACGACATCATCATCTTGCTGTTTGAGTCTTTATTGGAGTTTAATCGTTTTTCTAATCGCAGATATTGTTTCAGATCCATTTGCCGTGAAGGTTCCAGACGATATAGCCTGAAAATCCACTTTTGAGTGGCAATATCACGATGTAGCAACGGTCTGCGTGTCATTTGTACGCAATTATTTTCCCAAAACTTTTCTGAGGGGGAAGCTAGCGAGTTTTGAGATGTTCCTTCCCTTCCCCAAAATGGTCGAACTGTTGTTCGGTGGTGATTTTATTAAAGAAGACCACTTTTTGATAGAGGCTATCAGAAGCTAGCATGGGAACTATTCCGCTGATGATCCACCTAAACAGAGTTTGTTGAGCTATTAGCGAGACCAGAATGGTACAGATGATACCGTCAAGCTAGATTGCAGAAAACATAAGATACTCTAAAACTTAAAAAGCTGTCATTTGAAGATAAAGACTTCCTAATATCTTTGGACTTAAAACAAAAGACTAGGTAGGTAGGTAAGAAGGGCTTGTAATCCCCCGGGGGGATTACCAACACCTAGGCCTATCCGTCCCATTGTGGTTGCCCATATATGTAATTAAAAATTAGGTGGGAACTCCTTGTCTTCGCGCCGGATCTCCAGCCTCCGCAGCCAGAGCCTCCCTGTGTAGGTCGGGTAGTGTCCGCGAAAAGGCCAGACCGGCGCTCCTAATGAAACCCATATATCCAGAAACCGGTCGCTCTGCCAGCTCCGACAGATTATCCAGGAAACCAACCCCCATCGTGCGGAGGCGGTTTCGTGATAAGGCGGGGCACTGGCTGAGCAAGTCTCTTCCTCGTCTATGTCGTTACAGCAACTGCAGTGATCAACTGTAGCCCCAGGCCTCCATCTGGAGACCATTTGGCCTATTGGGCAGTGCCCCGTGATCACTCCAACTGCGACTCTCAGCTGCTCCCTCGGTAAGAAGAGGAGTGTTCTGGAGTTTCTCGGGTTAATTCTTGGCCATAGAGACCGGGTCGTAGCGCAATCTGCCCGGCTTTCCCAGTTAAGATTGGCTGCGTGCGTTGCCAGGACTTCAATTTCTTTAGCCTGGGACGAAATCGGTATACCAACGGAGGTATCAGCTTCTGTGGAACTAGTGTATGAACCCACCCTTGCCAGACGATCCGCCAGTTCGTTGCCCTCTGTATTAGAGTGACCTGGGACCCAACAGTCTGACATTGTGAGTTGCCTTGAGTTCCCTGGGTTTCCCTCTACAATTCGATACAACCCTTGATTTTATCACCACGGAGCCCAGCGCAAGAAAGGCGGCCTGACTGTCCACAAAGAAGTGTATATCTGTGTTCGATATCCGTTCCTCCAGGACAAACTCAGCCGCCCGCTCGATCGCAAACACCTCCGCTTGGAACACGTTACAGTAGTCAGGCAGTCTGAAATGTCGCTCAACTTGTAGCGTGCTGGAGTAAAAACCAGCTCCCGTACCTGCCTCGGTCTTTGACCCGTTCGTGAAGATAACGATGCCTTTTTGGGGGATTAGTTCAGACAGGTTCAACCCGTGACCAGAGTTGTCAACAAAAGACAAACTAACATTAAAATTAGTCATATACGCTGCTCTAAGCAATGATGAGATAAGGAGAGCTGTTTAGAATCAAGATAAACAGTTACCTTAGAGAATGGAGAATATGATCTTGTAGTATTTTGGCCCATTCCAGTACAATTGTTTTCTTCAGCGCATCCATATTGGCATAGTTTTTAGTCCTCACCTTGCCCTCTAATATGAAATCGAATTTGCATCTGGCGCCATTGTGTGGACGCAATAAAGTGTGGAACATGGTTTTTTAACCATTCTTGGTTCAACGAGCTTTATGAGACAGTGCCCAGTATTGTTGGAATGTTCATGGTGTACGACCGAAATGTTTGCGTTCCCATACCATTACTTGAGATGGAAAATTACTTCGGGCTGCCGTTCGTAGACTCAAATTTTCGTTAATCATTTGGAGAGTTTATGAACTGCTCAATAGGGAAATTTTTCTCATCAGAGAACACAATCTTTGGAAATTCGCCACATTCGTGCAAGCGTAAGAACTCCTTTGCTCTTTCGAATCTAATTTTTTTTTGCTTTGGTGTAAGATCATGTGCCTTTTGGAGCTTGCAAAGCTTTACCTTGACCTCATTTTGGAATATGCGTCGGATGCTTCGCTGTGATATTTTCAGTTCTTTGGCCATTTGATTACCACTACGGCGTGGATTTCGTTAAGTCGAGCCTTCACTTTCCGAACCATTTCAGGTGATGTGCTGTTTTTTTTCGTTCACCACCATAGCGTTTGGCAATGCTGCTTGTGTTATTATAACGATTTATGGTGCGATGCACAAACATTTTATTCAATTTGAGATGCCTGAGCTCACGAACAATAGCTGGCGGTGATTTTTCACTCAAATATAACGCAATCACAATATTACGTTTGAATTCCATTTCGAATAACTTTTGTTCTATAAAACCTTGTAATCAATATAAACTGTTGTCATTGGTATGAATTTGACATAGTTGGCAATATCGCGTTGCCAGATATACGCGATCACGCGTTTCCAGGTGTTGGTAACACTTCATTCGCCTAACCCTGTATATATACTTTTATATACCTGCCACCCTTCTTTTAATGAGTTACAAATGGAAGCACAAAGTGAATATACCCTTATCGTGTGTAGGGTATAAAAATGTAGTCCACAGAAAACCTTCCAAACTAACTTCATCATCACCAGCAGCACCATCAACATTAAGATCAGTCGCAGTATCATCACACTAGTCAAAGGTAATAATGAGAACGTTCGTTGGACACAATTTAACGAAGATGTTTCTCGAAGAGAGTGGAAGCACCATATTAGAACCATGAGACACAAAAAGAATTTTTGGTTCCCCATAAGTGGTCGTCCATAAAATCATCCTTTAAGAAAATAATTCGAACCCTAATAAATTCAAAATCATACTGACGGCCTGCTTGTTTCGGAAGAGTTCCAAAGAGCTTTTCGTAAACATACAATTTATTATTACTAGATAAATTGTTTTCTTTCAGCTATGAGATTGCTTCCCGGATGCCCGGATTACCTCCGGCTAAATCGCTGCAATTGTCAGGGAGATGAAATTTTACTGCAATGTAACAGATCTGAGAAAACCCTACCATCTACTCTGCTGTCCAGCTTCGAGTCATCAATTCACAAATGTATACCACCCCTGTTCGAGAGTGATAAATTCTCCCAGTCCCCTTTATCGTGTATATATGTACGTACAAATTTTGCGAACGATCAAATTCGAGCTTTTCGAAAGATGAGGACAAGCCCCTCATTATTCTCCTGTGACCTAGTTGTTGTTGTTGTGGTTTCGATAGAATATGTACTAGTACTTTGTTCAAATCACCCGTTGGGTTTTGGAACTGATCATGAAGAAGCGTATTTGTATTTGTTTGTATATGTATTTGGCCTCTTTCGAGACAACAGCTGAGAACGGCCTCTAACAGGCAAACCTTTAATAACGAAAGAAGAATTTATGCACTGACTGTTTGACACATCGAAAACGAAACGTCAGACTGCTTTATAAATTTATGAAAACCGTTATTAATCTGTTACAGAAAGTACCGTTTCTAGATGCAACGAATCAATTTCGGAGCAATTTTGAATTTAGTGATCAAGGCACTTGAGGCACTCTTACCGGTTAGAGGGTTGAGCTTCTAAATTGCCTTAATCTTGGACTTGGATAATGCAACAATGTTTAACAGTTATAGATATGATGATTAATTTTGCCACAATATTCACAGTTAATTTGTTTGGATGAGACAAAATAAAAGTGAGTTGAAACGGAATTGAATACAACGATTAGAACCTTGTTGCAATTAATTATAGAAAATGTTACATTATTGTTAATTTACGTGAGATTGCTCAACGAGCAAGTGCGTTTTGCCTAATTGTTTTATAAGTATGTGGAGGCACAAAAAACACAGTGCAATACGGGAATCAAACTTCGCAAACCACATTTGCGAAGACCACATGTCTCACAGAAAGGGATAATTAGCAACCAATGAGGGACAACGGCGCAACATTAACGAACCTAACTCAAACTGCCGTAGTACGCCAAAGGTCAGCAGAGGTCCGAAATTTAGACGAAAGACGAAGTTTATAGCAACAGTACAATTTCTTAACGCAAGGGAAAAGTTGTGGTTGCACCACCAGGCGTTACGATATGACATGGATGTTTACATAGAGTTAGAACAAAGGATTCTAGAGCAACGTGCACAGCTGTCGCACGCCGCCGTATCGCCTTCTGAAACTAAACCAACCGGTATCGAGACCATTTCAACTTCCGAAATTGAGCTTCAGATGTTTGATGGTGATTAAGTCGCCTCAATTCCTCGACCTATTCAATGAGATAATCCAAAACCAACCAATAGCTAAGATTCAGATGATCTGTTATATAAAAACAAATTTAAGCGATGCTACATTTCACTGTAACCGCTGAAAATTATGATACCGCATCTGCCATGATGCAGGAAGTATACAAGAATAAACGCCAGTTAGTGTCCGCCTTGATAGAAAATCTCTTGGCGCAACCTTCCAACTCACAAGAAGTCATTTCAGCAAACTTCATCAAGAATATGCTTGACACAACCCATGAATGTCTGCACTTATGGCTTGAGATTCATCGATAAGTGTCGCCAATCCACTCCAGGCCAAGCTGCGACCATCAATATACGAGAGGTCCAATAACACGAATTCAATATTGAAATCAACCAATTATGTACGTCGCCACGGTTCAGTAACAAGCAGTAGCAGCATTAGCAGCCTAAGCACAGCTTTGAACGACGCACATGTAATTCGCGTCGGTGGGAGACTTGAAAATGGCGAGCTTCCTTATGTAACAAAACCCTGAATATGACCTTTTACAAAGTAGCCGATTAAACACCGCAGACTTAGGCAATAAAACGGCTGATACCTCAAAATAGTTCTTAATTGCAATTTTCCTCAAAAAAATATTGTTTGTTTATTTCTACCAGGCTCTACAAAGAAACTGGTTCTTGGTACTGGTACCTGATACCTTTTTCTAGTAAATAAGAAAATACTCCTTTACCTGATACTAATTTTATGCAGTTTTGGCTTTTAGTTTTAATGATACGTCAATTTTACCTGACGAAACAGATGCAAATTTTTATAATTTTTGCTGTATTTAAGCCTTCATGATCATTGTTTTTTGTCATTGACTACCTAGAAAGAAGATTTTTTATATTTATTTAATCGTCATTAGAACTTATAAATACTATAAATTTTTTCCCTTGATGCGGAGTTATCACCAACAAAATCCTTCGCCATAAACAGGAACAGGTGGTAATCACTTGGTGCCAAATCCGGACTATAAGGTGGATGGATAAAAACATCTCAACCAAGCTTCCTTAGATTCTGGCGAGTCACTATCGATGTGTGTGGCCTGGCGTAGTCCTGTTGGAACACAATTCCTCTCCTATTGGCCAAAGCTGGCCGCTTCTGGGCAATGGCTTCCTTCAAACGGTCCAATTGTTGACAGTACAGGTCGGAATTAAGAGTTTGGCCGTACGTAGGGAGCGGCTCATAGTAGATGACTCCCTGCCAATCCCATCAAATACACAGCAAAACCTTCCTGGCCGTCAATCCGGCCTTTGCCGCCGTTTGCGCCGGCTCACCGCGATTCGACCACGATCGTTTTCACTTGACGTTGTCGTAACTGACCCACTTTTCATCACCAGTCACCATCCGCTTCAGAAATGGGTCGATGTTGTTGCGATTCAGCTTACACATCGAGCTAATCATCGATACATACTAGACCGGTCCTTATTTATATGGACAAATTTATTTTCTCGAATATATGTTACGGCAAGCGCTAAAAATATTCGTTTTAATCTCACAAAGCATAAAAAAAAATTTGACAACGATTGGATAATTTTTAGCCGTGCCCCAAGCACCTTTTTGTTTTTATTATGAGAAATAAGGCAAAAAAAAATATATTTTTTTATTTTATTTGCATTTATTTGAAAAGTAAGAATAAACTGAAATATTTTTATTAATTACATACTCATAGTAACATTAATATTATTTTAATTTAATAGTGAAGTCTTTTTAAAAGTGGGATAATTCATGTTATATTCTTTAACCACTTGAAAAAGGAATTGTTTCTCCTCTTCATTGTGGGTTAATTTATTATTATAATCTGTAATGAATTTCGCGCCTCTTTCAGCTGCATCATTTACTACAGATAAGTTTTTACAAATTTGTGATCCCTGAGCGTAGTCAAATCTTTCATTCCAATCCGACGGATCGACTTGCAAAAATTCTTTTGAAATTTCTAAGCGATCAAAGAACGCGTGTGTATTGGAATTTACAAAATCGCTTAAATCTTTTTGCGCAAATGTGTCGATATTTGTTGGATTAGTTATTATTCGCTTGCATTTTTCTGTATTTGCTTTAACATTAATTGCCTGAACCATTTTTTTTTTAATTGTAACACTTACATTAGGATCGAAGAATGAAAGACCGACTGCTTCTTCCGACAAACACCACAAATGATTGCTTATTTTTTGTAGCAAAGCAAGAGCTATATCCCTTTCAGGATAAGCTATAATATTTTTAATTAAATTTAGGTCTTGATTTGGTGCTTCAATTGCTTTAATGCATCCAAACCAGGCTTTTACATAAATACGAACTATAAACAGACAGACACTACGTATACCGTTTAGCTCTTGTTTGGTCATATTGAATTCATTACGAAACAAATACATTTTAAGTGCATAAATAGATTTTGACATCCATCGAGCATGAGAAGTTGCACCAGGTATACGAAAGGTGTTAAAATTCGGCACCGTACCACCAAGAAAACTAACAACTAATTGTAATAATTCTTTGTAGTCTGCTATGAGCTTGTTTTAAGTTATCTAGACAGTAATTTAAAATTGTTCCACGTTCTTCAGCTGTCAATACTGTAATAATGTGTTCATCTTCTAAACAACTCTTATAATTTAATTTGTCAATATTCTTCCAGTATTTGCTAAAGCGATTAAAAATTAGCACTTCTGGACCGGCTGTAGTAGCCACTCTAATTTCAAACACTTTACGGATCAACAACTCGTAAATATGGTGTCTGCAGGGAAAATATAATAAATCGCGACCTAGTTTTCCTTCAAGCAGAGCAGCAGCACCGTTTTGTGCTCCTGTATTATGAGCAGTTGTGTCGAAGCAGATAATTTCAACGCGATCAAGCATTTCATATTCTTTTATTGAATTAAACACGGCATCTGATATTTCTTTTCCACTCGAAGATTTTAACTTTGGAATGCCAAGTAGTTTATCGATACCTTGAGATGAGACTATGATTGGCAAGCGATCAACTTTTTCCCTGCCACTAATTTCTGGTAACATTGTACCATCCCAATGCAAAACAAAACTACGTGGAATCTGGAAAAAAAAACTCAAGTTTCTTAATTTATACTCAAAACATAAAAAAAGAAGCATATGGAAAAACACAAACACATTACAGTACTTACATCAAAGTTTGCTGCAATGTTTTGTGCTGTTGTTGCACGATGTTTCTGACGCATTCGACGAATTGATGAACGATTTAGTATAAGATCTTCTATATCATAGCCCAACGCGTCAGCAGTTGCACTTAGGATATGAACTGCAGCACCATCAGTGATTTTACAGGCTGCCAGATACATTTCAAGAAAAACCGGGGAAAAACATTTCAATGTTGGCGGGGGCACGGCTAAAAATTGTCCAATCAAGCTCAAATTTTTTTTGTGTATTTTTAGGATCAAATAAAATGGTTTTAGCGCTTGCCGTCATACAAATTCGAAAAAAAAGAAATAAGGACCGGTCTAATACATACATCGAGCTTCTTTTTGTATCCAGCCTTATCCAAGTGGTTCCAAACGGTTTTTTGTGCAATGTTTAGCTCTTGGGCAATCGGAAGCGTGCTTACATGACTGTCGGATTCGACGATTTCCATGATTTTATCGACATTTTCGACAATTGGCCCTCCAGAGCGTGGTGCATCTTTGACACCGAATGGAATCGACGAAACCAAAATTGCGCGAGATTGGCTGCTACAGTATCAGGGCCATAAAAACTATTCACATTTTCATCCGCCTGCCTTGCGTTTTCGTCTTTATCGAAGAAAAACTGTAAAATATGGCGTATTTTCTCTTTGCTAGTGTCCATCGTTGACAGGCGATTGTCTGAAAAGTTTTTTTAGTACGAAATTTTATTTTTCTAACGCAATCTAGCATTACCGGATTGCACTTATACCAAGCGAGATACAGATTATAAAGCCATCTATTGGAAAAATAATGGATTTCATTTTACTACACCTATTATAAGGAACCGATTTTGCTAATAATATTCCGAAAAGGTCTTCATTTGTTTTTTTCGATTACATTTTCTCTGGGCTACTTGTTCCGTTAGGGAAGTGGGTATTTTTTGATATTTGAACGTGCCAAAAAGCCTGTTTCCATATGCTCATTCTGTCGTTACGAAACCAGGTATGAGTATTTCTCTACTTTATTACGTAATAAATATGGTCCTAGGTAAAATAAGGTAAAATCTTAAAATTAAAAGAAAGCTGAATTTTTGTGAGTCTTAAAATTTCCAAAATAAGCCTCTTGGTGTGCACAGAAGAAATTTTCCGATAGAGTTCAAATTTTTGACATGTTTTATTGGGTTTTGACATGTTTACATTTGACATGTGACATGTTTACATTTTTTACATGTAAAATTAAATTACGTTACATAACAAAATATTTTTTAAAATTTTATCGGCAATTTAATTATTTTATTTCCAGAGTGTTGTTCTTGAAGGAAAATACTGGAAACGTCAGCTAACGGTTATAAAGGCAGAATACAGGAAATGGAGGCGAAACTATAAGTTAAAAAGTATTGGATGCTTAACTTTAGACACGGTAAGTTTAATCAATTCAAAACTAAAAAAATTTTTTTCCCTTTACCTTCAGGTACGACTGATAAGTTGATATGCGTACTGTGTAGACGTGTCGTCTGTCTACTGGTGGTCTGTCCGCAGGTTCATTTCATTTATAGCATGGAAGCCACTTAGGCCCATATACATGTACATGCCATGTAGAGATATACGAGGGCGGTCCGATAAGTATTTAGCCTCACCACCCGATGGTTACCACGGTCGTAAGAGAAATTTAATACCGTGTAGTACATTGTTGTAGACAGCTACTGTCAAGCCAATTGCAGCCGCATCGGACTCATAGTTTTGTTTTAGCGCGTGTGGAAGCGGGTGTGTCCGCTTATTTTAGAAAAATGGAAAAAGAGGAATATCGGTCGATGATTCGATTCTTGGTTTTGGAAGGGAAATCGCGCAGCGAAATCAAAGAGCGCTTGGATGCTGTGTACGATAACTCTTCTCCTTCAATGGCGACCGTCAAAAATTGGTTCAGTCAGTCAAGTATAGTTGCATAAATTCTTCAGGACTATTTTTTATCAAGTCGTAAGATTTCGTTTCGCCACAAGGTTCATTGCAGGGACAAAATCCTTCAAGCGCGCCATAATGGAATTCCTCTCACCGTAATTTTCATACGATGTTTGTTGGATTAAGGTCGTCCTATGCGCGCAGGTATACTGTTGTCCGTAATTGGTGGCTAATTATACCTTTCTGCGGTTTGTGGGCTCTCCATCTATGTATGTCTAGTCTTGTTACTAATTGTCGAAATGCGGCGTTTTTATGCTATTGAGGGTGGTTTGATGTATTGTGTATTATTGTGTCTGTGGCTATGGGTTTCCTGTATATTTCATAGTCAAGTTTATTGGCTACCTTGTTTATCCTAATCGTCATGCCCAAATAATTTAATTCTTCTTTGTTTCCTATTTCTATTGTGAATTTCATATTTTTGTGTTGTTTGTTGAGATCGTCCAATATCTATTCTTCGTTGTTACGTACTATTAGTACGCATATGATGTCGTCAACGTACCTTGTTAGAATGTTACTCCTAGGTTTTCCGTGAGTTCTTCCATGTATTGTTCTTCTAATTTCTGTATGAAAAACTCCATGAGTATTGCTGAGGTTGGGCTTACCATTCCTTGTCCGTTTGTTTGTGTGTAAATGCTGTTGTTGAATTTGAAATAATTTTGACACAGTATGGTTATTAATGTGTTTGTTATTTGTACCGAGATAAAGGGTTTTCCAATAAGAGGTGTAATTTTAAATAGCCCGCTATTTCGGTAGCTGTCACTTTTGAAGCTGTTATTTTTGACATTTTACAAGTAGAAACTCCGCCATTACTAAAAATGGAACGATACACGCTGCAACAACGCATTGAAATTATTAAAATTCACTACAAAAATGGTGAAATTTTTGCAGTCGTCGTGAAGCACCTTGTCGGACCGCAATAAAGAAATTGGTGGAAAAATTCGAGCTGTTGGGACAAGTTAGTGATGTGAAGAATAAAACCCGACCACGTCGCTCAAGAACAACTGAGAATATTGCTGCTGTAGCCCAAAGTGTTGAGGATAACCCAGGTTTGTCCATTCCTCGTCGTTCTTTGGAATTGGGCATTCCACAAACGTCATTACACCGTATTTTGCATAAAGACTTGGGTCTTAAGGCTTATAAAGTTCAGTTAACACAAGAACTCAAGCCGGCCGATCATCAACAACGTCGTGTCTTTGCTGATTGGGTCCTTGAAATGCATGAAAATGATCCGGAATTCCATCGAAAAATCATCTTGACTGATGAGGCCCATTTCAACCTCAGAGGCTACGTCAACAAGCAAAATTGTCGCATCTGGGGCTCGGAAAACCCAAGAGTTATTGTTGAGAAGCCTCTCCATCCTCAACGTGTGACTGTTTGGTGCGGTTTATGGTCCGGCGGGGTCATTGGACCTTACTTTTTCGAAAATGAGGCTAGATCAACAGTTACGGTGAATGCATTTATGAATGTTTGAATGTGAATGTTTTTATGGCCGGCGTTAGATGGTATTGATCTGGACAACGTTTACTTTCAACAAGACGGTGCTACGTGCCACACAAGCAACGAAACCATTGATCTTTTACGGGAAAAGTTTCCTGACCGTGTTATCTCTCGAAGAGGTGATCACAATTGGCCACCGAGATCTTGTGATTTAACACCTTGCGACTTCTTCCTTTGGGGCCACGTGAAAGATAAGGGCTACGCCCACACCCCAGCGTCGATTCAAGACCTCAAAGATGGAATTCGTGAGGCTATCGAGGACATAGGGCAGCCACTTTGCGATTTGGTTATGGAAAATTTCCTGAAAAGGATATGGTCCTGTAAGCGTGGTCGTGGTGGCCATTTGGCTGATGTTGTTTTTCATTATTAACGGCATACCTTCCTCTTTATTACGAAATAAACATGCGATAATTTATCTCAAAAAATGGCATTTTTCTTTGAATATCAAAATTACACCTCTTATTGGAAAACCCTTTATCACGGTACATTCCTGTGTTCCTCTTTTTTTTGGTTTAGGTTATTCATAATTTTATTTTCTTTGCTGTTCTTCTTTTCCTTTGCATGTGATATCTTTTTCGATTAGCCTTAGCCAATTTCCCTCCTCTTGTTGTGGTCCTGTAAGTTATGTTTGAGGCCTTTCTTCAGTAGTTGTGTTTTTTCTCTGTCAATGGCGATTTTGGTGAAGTTCACAAACCTGGCATGTTCGGCTGTGTGTTGGCTCCTTGTTGTACCTTTTTGTGAAGATTCGTATTGAGTTTGTAAGAGTGTGAGTTTGAGTTTCTTGTTTAAGGTTTTGTATTATTATTGTATTTTTGGTTCATTGCTTTCATGATGCCAATTTTTATTTGGTCGAATTGGTCTATTAAGGTCTTCAATAGGAGGCATTGCTTGATAAACCAAATGTTTGCCTTTGTGTTGTATTTTAAGAAGTCGTCGTTTGTAAAGTGCGTGAAGTTAAATACGAATTTAAGCGTGAAGTTAAATACGTATTTAACTTGTGCGATAAATTTAATAAAAAAAATCGCATGCTACTTTTTGTAATATATGCTTCAAGCTAAAATGTCTTTTTTTAAAAAAAATAATTAAAAATATTCAGATGCAATACCTTATTAAGTTATGCATATCATCGGAAAGGTATTTTCAATAGCTATCGAATGCAAAAGGATTCATCCTGACACAAGTAAAAACTGACCGCCAGTGACCACTTGAACATACCAGTACTTGGTACCAAAAAGTCCGAATTTTCAAAAATAAATTAAAGGTAATCGAAAACAGCAACTTAGTAAGTCAGGCATACCATCGGAAAGGTATTTCCAATAGCTATCCAATGCAAAAGGTTTCATCCTGACACAAGTAAAAACTGACCGCCAGTGACCACTTGAACATACCAGTACTTGGTACCAAAAAGTCCGAATTTTCAAAAATAAATTAAAGGTAATCGAAAACAGCAACTTAGTAAGTCCGGCATACCATCGGAAAGGTATTTTCAATAGCTATCGAACGCAAAAGGTTTCATCCTGACACAAGTAAAAACTGACCGCCAGTGACCACTTGAACATACCAGTACTTGGTACCAAAAAGTCCGAATTTTCAAAAATAAATTAAACGTAATCGAAAACAGCAACTTAGTAAGTCCGGCATACCATCGGAAAGGTATTTCCAATAGCTATCCAATGCAAAAGGTTTCATCCTGACACAAGTAAAAACTGACCGCCAGTGACCACTTGAACATATGAGCAACAATTACTTGGTACCAAAAAGTCCGAATTTTCAAAAATAAATTAAAGGTAATCGAAAACAGCAACTTAGTAAGTCCGGCATACCATCGGAAAGGTATTTTCAATAGCTATCCAATGCAAAAGGTTTCATCCTGACACAAGTAAAAACTGACCGCCAGTGACCACTTGAACATACCAGTACTTGGTACCAAAAAGTCCGAATTTTCAAAAATAAATTAAAGGTAATCGAAAACAGCAACTTAGTAAGTCCGGCATACCATCGGAAAGGTATTTTCAATAGCTATCCAATGCAAAAGGTTTCATCCTGACACAAGTAAAAACTGACCGCCAGTGACCACTTGAACATACCAGTACTTGGTACCAAAAAGTCCGAATTTTCAAAAATAAATTAAAGGTAATCGAAAACAGCAACTTAGTAAGTCCGGCATACCATTAGAAAGGTATTTTCAATAGCTATCCAGTGCAAAAGGTTTCATCCTGACACAAGTAAAAACTAACCGCCAGTGACCACTTGAACATACCAGTACTTGGTACCAAAAAGTCCGAATTTTCAAAAATAAATTAAAGGTAATCGAAAACAGCAACTTAGTAAGTCCGGCATACCATCGGAAAGGTATTTTCAATAACTATCTAATGCAAAAGGTTTCATCCTGACACAAGTAAAAACTGACCGCCAGTGACCACTTGAACATCAGCGGTCAGTTTTTACTTGTGTCAGGATGAAACCTTTTGCATTGGATAGCCATTGAAAATACATTTCCGATGGTATGCCGGACTTACTAAGTTGCTGTTTTCGATTACCTTTAATTTATTTTTGAAAATTCTGACTTTTTGGTACCAAGTACAGGTATGTTCAAGTGGTCACTGGCGGTTAGTTTTTACTTGTGTCAGGATGAAACCTTTTGCATTGGATAGCCATTGAAAATACATTTCCGATGGTATGCCGGACTTACTAAGTTGCTGTTTTCGATTACCTTTAATTTATTTTTGAAAATTCTGACTTTTTGGTACCAAGTACAGGTATGTTCAAGTGGTCACTGGCGGTTAGTTTTTACTTGTGTCAGGATGAAACCTTTTGCATTGGATAGCCATTGAAAATACATTTCCGATGGTATGCCGGACTTACTAAGTTGCTGTTTTCGATTACGTTTAATTTATTTTTGAAAATTCGGACTTTTTGGTACCAAGTACTGGTATGTTCAAGTGGTCACTGGCGGTCAGTTTTTACTTGTGTCAGGATGAAACCTTTTGCATTGGATAGCTATTGAAAGTACCTTTCCGATGGTATGCCGGACTTACTAAGTTGCTGTTTTCGATTACCTTTAATTTATTTTTGAAAATTCGGACTTTTTGGTACCAAGTACTGGTATGTTCAAGTGGTCACTGGCGGCCAGTTTTTACTTGTGTCAGGATGAAACCTTTTGCATTCGATAGCTATTGAAAATACCTTTACGATGATATGCATAACTTAATAAGGTATTGCATCTGAATATTTTTAATTATTTTTTTTTAAAAAAGACATTTTACCTTGAAGCATATATTACAAAAAGTAGCATGCGATTTTTTTTATTAAATTTATCGCACAAGTTAAATACGTATTTAACTTCACGCTTAAATTCGTATTTAACTTCACGCACTTTCGTTTGTATACCGGTAAAAATATTACAGTCCTGAAATACTAAGCTTGACTGGAATTAATTGTTTCTTGGTGTTCATTTGTTTTTCCGACAGCGTAGAAATACGATTTTGGAGAGATTCCAAAATTTCGTTGAATATTTAATGGATATGTAAAATACCCAATATTAGAAACTGATGGGTTTTTGGCGATAGCTCGTGATGTGCTTGTTGCTTCTAAGTACTCGTTTATATCAATCCCACAAAATAAAGAAAGTTCCGTTCACTTGGAGGGCTTGAATGTAAAATCACACCCATTGTTCGGTGGTACCGGTTTTTGAGGGGTGCAAGTTTCCCACTGATTGGTCAATAGTACTACCAAAGAAGATATGCCTTCAAAATTTTCAAGTGAAGGGTTCGGAAGATCAAGGGAAAAAAAGCAATTGGATAATTTGATGAGAATAAAGGGATCAGAAGGTCGACTTTGTTTGCCTTTTTGTCAGGATACCTATAATTAATCTTAGTCTACCTTTACTTCTGGACAGAAGTTTCCTAGTTTGTATGCAGTATTGAATCTGCCATGATAGCCGCTTGGCTGTCTGAGAAGATTTTACAACTACTACCAGGGATGGCATTGTTGTTTAGCCATTTAGCACCTTCCATAGTACCAACAATTTCAGCCTGAAAGACTGTGTTAGAGTTATGTAGATGCTTGCTCCACAATTGCTGTTCCTTCAGTAAAAGCCGGCTCCCGTGCGCCCGCCCATTTTCGATCCGTCCGTGTATAGGTAAATGCTATGGCTCGTTTCGCCGATCCATGCAGTGTTCCAGTCGCACCTCTTCGGTATGATGGACTACACTGCCGTTATGAACTGGATCTTCGGAATACAGTCGCAATCCCATTCGCCGGGCTGTATATTCATATAGCTACGTATGGTCTGATGTCCTGTAATGTGGTTCCTGTCTAAAGTGACCACATTTCCTTTGAGACAAAGCGGGACAAATGCGATGAAATGAGAATTACAATTTAGGTATATATATTTTATTGTAAATATTCATATACTTGTACAAAAATGTATTTATTATTAATTATTGGTAACTATAAAAATTATTGTAAAAAATAATTTTTGTCTGTTTTCACATTTGCAGATAATCAAGTGCGTAAAGTTAAAAACGTCGCGAACTTTAACGGAGTTCTGTTCTCTGTTAAGATCGCGACGTCGCGAAATTTAACAGAGCACTGTTAACTCCGCTGTTATTGACTTTTAGCTGCGAGTGTAACAGATGAGTATGCCGAGGTGAGATCTAAGCCATATTAAAAGTCACAGTCATAAATATTTATGAATCAAAAATCAAAACAAAACCTAATTACCATTTTTTTAAAAAGAAATTTTGCGCCAAACCGCTAAAGTGAAATTAAGCCGAAATTTTGAAATTGGCCTCTTATTATATATATGTATATATGTATATATATGTATTACATACACGGTGGCCGGTCAAGGAGGTGTATAAAAGATGCCACCGTTCGTAAACCAGGCTTAGTGCGTTGATGAAACCTTCAGTGGCTGAAAGCCAATGCATACAGCCACTAACTGTAGAAAAATGGTTGAGACGGTTATAGCCGAAATTTTGTAAATCGCGTTTGAAGTTGGCCATATATTACATACACGGTGGCCGGTCAAGGAGGTGTATAAAAGATGCCACCGTTCGTAAACCAGGCTTAGTGCGTTGATGAAACCTACAGTGGCTGAAAGCCAATGCATACAGTCACTAACTGTAGAAAAATGGTTGAGACGGTTATAGCCGAAATTTTGTAAATCGCGTTTGAAGTTGGCCATATATTACATACACGGTGGCCGGTCAAGGAGGTGTATAAAAGATGCCACCGTTCGTAAACCAGGCTTAGTGCGTTGATGAAACCTTCAGTGGCTGAAAGCCAATGCATACAGCCACTAACTGTAGAAAAATGGTTGAGACGGTTATAGCCGAAGTTTTGTAAATCGCGTTTGAAGCTGGCCATATATTACATACACGGTGGCCGGTCAAGGAGGTGTATAAAAGATGCCACCGTTCGTAAACCAGGCTTAGTGCGTTGATGAAACCTACAGTGGCTGAAAGCCAATGCATACAGCCACTAACTGTAGAAAAATGGTTGAGACGGTTATAGCCGAAATTTTGTAAATCGCGTTTGAAGTTGGCCATATATTACATACACGGTGGCCGGTCAAGGAGGTGTATAAAAGATGCCACCGTTCGTAAACCAGGCTTAGTGCGTTGATGAAACCTTCAGTGGCTGAAAGCCAATGCATACAGCCACTGACTATAGAAAAATGGTTGAGACGGTTATAGCCGAAATTTTGTAAATCGCGTTTGAAGTTGGCCATATATTACATACACGGTGGCCGGTCAAGGAGGTGTATAAAAGATGACACCGTTCGTAAACCAGGCCTAGTGCGTTGATGAAACCTACAGTGGCTGAAAGCCAATGCATACAGCCACTAACTGTAGAAAAATGGTTGAGACGGTTATAGCCGAAATTTTGTAAATCGCGTTTGAAGTTGGCCATATATTACATACACGGTGGCCGGTCAAGGAGGTGTATAAAAGATGCCACCGTTCGTAAACCAGGCTTAGTGCGTTGATGAAACCTACAGTGGCTGAAAGCCAATGCATACAGCCCTTAATTGTAGAAAAATGGTTGAGACGGTTATAAGTGAAATTTTGTAAATCGCGTTTGAAGTTGGCCATATATTACATACACGGTGGCCGGTCAAGGAGGTGTATAAAGGACGCCACTGCTCGTAAACCAGGCTTAGTGCGTTGATGAAACCTTCAGTGGCTGAAAGCGAATGCATACAGCCACTAACTGTGGGAAAATGGTTGAGACGGTTATAGCCGAAATTTTGTAAATCGCGTTTGAAGTTGTCGCGTTTCAGGGTCCGCCAAATAACTTTTTTTTTTTGAAAATGCTATAAAAAAAACTACTCAAATTTCTCAAATTTCTTTTTTTATTTGAAAGTATAATCCTTCCGGTTAATAATGGAAAATAATTTCATTCAAATGGATGCCTCGGCTGGCCATGCAGTAGCCTACACCATCGGTCCAATTTTTAAGCACATTATCGATTGTGTGCAGCTGTATTTCACCAATGGCTTCACGAATATTGTCCTTTAAAGTGTCAATTGTCTCTGGCTTGTCGGCGTAACACTTATCTTTGACGGCACCCCACAAATAATAGTCCAACGGTGTCAAGTCACAGCTCCGAGGTGGCCAAACGAAAACAGCTCTGCGGCTGATAATGCGATCTTCAAAAACAGGGCGCAAAACATCGAGTGTAGTTTCGGCTGTGTGGCACGTAGCGCCGTCCTGTTGAAACCAAATATTGCCAATATCCTCCTCTTCAATTTTTGTGAACAAAATTTCGTTCAACATGGCCCGATAACGATCGCCATTGACTGTAACGGCCACTCCTTACTCATTTTCGAAGAAAAATGGCCCAATTATGCCTCTGGACCAAAATCCGCACCAAACAGTGACTCGTTTTGAGTGCACCGGCTTTTCAATGTATGCGTGCTGGTTTTCTGTGCCCCAAACCTGTGTTTGCGCTGTGTGCTGACGGTGCTTCTCTTCTTCCAAAATCCGTACGCAATTTTCGCACACATTCTGCAACATTGCCATGATTTTCAAAGTAATGTCGCAATATTTCCCAGCGTTGTTCAAGCGTATACACAACCATATTCGTTCAGCGGAAGGATAAAACTAATTATCTGTCAATTCAGACATGAGCTAAGTGTTAACATTCACGAAATAAGCACTAGTTGGAAAAAAAAAACGTTAGATGGCGGACCCTTTATATTTATAAGGCCAATTTCAAAATTTCTTTTTAAAAAAATGGTAATTGGGTTTTGTTTTGATTTTTGATTCATAAATATTTATGACTGTGACTTTTAATATGGCTTAGATCTCACCTCGGTATACTCATCTGGTACACTCGCAGCTAAGAAGTCAATAACAGCGGAGTTAACAGTGCTCTGTTAAAGTTCGCGACGTTGCGATCTTAACAGAGAACAGAACTCTGTTAAAGTTCGCGCCGTATTTAACATCACGCACTTCAGATAACCAACATTTAATTTTTTCATCTGTAACATATCTTTTTACCAATGACACCTCATCGAAAAGATCATTTTCGCAAATATTATTTTTCGGAAAATGGTTACTAATACTCGTATATTCAAAAGACTTTTCCACATATTCCCATAAAATCTCCTTTTTTAATGTCACCCAATGAAAATTTTTTATATCTTCGAATTGAACTGTCCATTCTTCAAGATATTCCAAGCAGTTATTATAAAAAACTTTGACATGTTTCAGAAAATCAGGTCGTTTAACCTTGTTCTTCCAACCTTGTGATGTCTCCTCGAATAATTAAAGGAATGTAATCGATATCAATTCTTTCTCGTAATTTTAATTTCAAATTATTGATTCAATTTGACACTTTCGTAATTGAAATTTTGTCCCCTTCAATAATAATTTCACGGCATTGTGAAATAGGGTAGCTTGGTTGTGGATGAACTGAAGCCAAATTTGTAATGTGTCATTTTCTAAAAAGAGCTGCAATATTCTTGGTTATTTATCTTGTGATAAAAAGTATGATTTTAATGGTTCGTACATTTTTAGAAAAACTATCATTGAACTTCGTTCGTCCGCTGCTTCGGTTTTTTGGCTCAGTGGAAATGAGAAAACAACGAAAAACACAAAAGAGAAATGGGTGAGAATGGTAACAACCATTGCGATTCATTTGTGTGACGATTTATAATTAGGCCCTTCGTTTACTTTGCATGCATTTTGTGTTTTTCTAAAAAGCGGGACATTTTTAAAAATCGGCGGGACGCGGGACAGTCCACTAAAAAGCGGGACAGTCCCGCCAAAATCGGAACGTCTGGTCACTTTATTCCTGTCGTACCAGGGGCCCAGGACTCTCAGTCTTGCTGCTGTTACAGCAGCTTCATACTTAAGTGCGTGAAGTTAAATACGTCGCGAACTTTAACAGAGTTCTGTTCTCTGTTAAGATCGCGACGTCGCCAACTTTAACAGAGCACTGTTAACTGCGCTGTTATTGACTTCTTAGCTGCGAGTGTTGTATACAAGATGCCACCGTTCGTAAACCAGGCTTAGTGCGTTGATGAAACCTACAGTGGCTGAAAGCCAATGCATACAGCCACTAACTGTGGGAAAATGGTTGAGACGGTTATAGCCGAAATTTTGTAAATCGCGTTTGAAGTTGGCCATATATTACATACACGATGGCCGGTCAAGGAGGTGTATAAAGGACGCCACTGCTCGTAAACCAGGCTTAGTGCGTTGATGAAACCTTCAGTGGCTGAAAGCCAATGTATACAGCCACTAACTGTAGCAAAATGGTTGAGACGGTTATAGCCGAAATTTTGTAAATCGCGTTTGAAGTTGGCCATATATTACATACACGGTGGCCGGTCAAGGAGGTGTATAAAAGATGCCACCGTTCGTAAACCAGGCTTAGCGCCTTGATGAATTCTTCAGTGGCTGAAAGCCAATGCATACAGCCACTAACTGTAGAAAAATGGTTGAGACGGTTATAGCCGAAATTTTGTAAATCGCGTTTGAAGTTGGCGATATATTACATACACGGTGGCCGGTCAAGGAGGTGTATAAAAGATGCCACCGTTCGTAAACCAGGCTTAGTGCGTTGATGAAACCTTCAGTGGCTGAAAGCCAATGCATACAGCCACTAACTGTAGAAAAATGATTGAGACGGTTATAGCCGAAGTTTTGTAAATCGCGTTTGAAGTTGGCCATATATTACATACACGGTGGCCGGTCAAGGAGGTGTATAAAAGATGCCACTGCTCGTAAACCAGGCTTAGTGCGTTGATGAAACCTTCACTGGCTGAAAGCCAATGCATACAGCCACTAACTGTAGAAAAATGGTTGAGACGGTTATAGCCGAACCATCTTCGGCTATCTTCATCTTCGATGAAAATACTGACCTGCGAGAAATGAGCATATCATAGACCGCGATAACATCAAATTTGCACCATTAGTAAGAAGGGTGTTATTCTGCCGCCTCTTCATATTAAGCTTGGATTAATGAAAAACTTCGTATAGACTTTGGATGAAAGCAGTAAAACATTGAAGTACCTGCAGACCAAATTTCCTCGATTGTCGGATGCCAAAATAAAAGAAGGCATTTTCGTCGGCCCGCAGATACGCAAGTTGTTCGCTGATAAAATACATACATACATATTTATATCACTCCTAACACCAGAAGAAAATGCAGCATGGCAGGCATTTAAAGACGTTGTTGTTGGCTTCCTAGGAAATCACCGAAACGAAAGATACAAAGCCCTTATAGAAAGTTTACTAAATAAATACCAACGAATTGGTAAGAATGTAAACCCAAGTATTTATTTTTCTGAATTAATTTCATATATTCTAAATTTATATTAAAAGGAGCTCGAATGTCTTTGAAGACACACTTCTTGAACTCTCATCTAGGCTTCTTCCCGGAAAATTTGGGTGCAGTAAGCGACGAGCATGGGGAAAGATTCCACCAGCAAATGATGGCAATTGAAAAGTACTATGAAGGATCCTGGGGTGCAACTATGATGGCGAACTATTACTGGAGTTTGACTAGGGAAACACCAACCCACTTATATAAGCGAAGAAGCACAATAAAAAATCATTTTTAATTTAAAAAAATCATTTTTAATTAATAATTTTTCAAAATTTAGTATTTTTTGCGAAAAGCACTAAATTTACTTAAACGCGCACCAAGAAACCATTTCTGTGCAGATTTTTTTGATATTAGGCTTAAAATTCGCGCAAATGTGCAATCTATCGATATAAAAAATAAAAAGGGTAAAAAAGTTTCGGGAACATATTTTTACATACAGATATATAGCAGTTTTTTGTCTTTTTTCTTAAAAAATTCCTCTTTTGAAGTTACGATTTCAGCAAAAGCTTTTAAACTATCTTTCGGATTTCAAAGTAATGTTAGCAAAAAATATGCGTGCATCCTTCCTCTTTAATTTAATCTTAGTTGTAATCGAATCGGTTACATATGTCAGTTGTAGTGGCTCTTCAAGTGGATGGACCTTAATGTAAAGTGCCAAAAAATTTAAAAAGCGATTATCTCGAAAACGGCTCGTTTCATTTTTTTTATTTTATCATTTTTGGAATCAGCGGACCAAAATCCTTTAGAATATGTTGTCAAACAGCCCGTTACAAAATGGCTGTCGGCCAGTGTTAGTGGCTGTATGCATTGGCTTTCAGCCACTGAAGGTTTCATCAACGCACTAAGCCTGGTTTACGAACGGTGGCATCTTTTATACACCTCCTTGACCGGCCACCGTGTATGTAATATATGGCCAACTTCAAACGCGATTTACAAAATTTCGGCTATAATCGTCTCAACCATTTTTCTACACTTAGTGGCTGTATGCATTGGCTTTCAGCCACTGAAGGTTTCATCAACGCACTAAGCCTGGTTTACGAACGGTGGCATCTTTTATACACCTCCTTGACCGGCCACCGTGTATGTAATATATGGCCAACTTCAAACGCGATTTACAAAATTTCGGCTATAACCGTCTCAACCATTTTTCTACAGTTAGTGGCTGTATGCATTGGCTTTCAGCCACTGTAAGTTTCATCAACGCACTAAGCCTGGTTTACGAACGGTGGCATCTTTTATACACCTCCTTGACCGGCCACCGTGTATGTAATATATGGCCAACTTCAAACGCGATTTACAAAACTTCGGCTATAACCGTCTCAACCATTTTTCTACAGTTAGTGGCTGTATGCATTGGCTTTCAGCCACTGTAGGTTTCATCAACGCACTAAGCCTGGTTTACGAACGGTGGCTTCTTTTATACACCTCCTTGACCGGCCACCGTGTATGTAATATATGGCCAACTTCAAACGCGATTTACAAAATTTCGGCTATAACCGTCTCAACCATTTTCCCACAGTTAGTGGCTGTATGCATTGGCTTTCAGCCACTGAAGGTTTCATCAACGCACTAAGCCTGGTTTACGAACGGTGGCATCTTTTATACACCTCCTTGACCGGCCACCGTGTATGTAATATATGGCCAACTTCAAACGCGATTTACAAAATTTCGGCTATAACTGTCTCAACCATTTTTCTACAATTAGTGGCTGTATGCATTGGCTTTCAGCCACTGAAGGTTTCATCAACGCACTAAGCCTGGTTTACGAACGGTGGCATCTTTTATACACCTCCTTGACCGGCCACCGTGTATGTAATATATGGCCAACTTCAAACGCGATTTACAAAATTTCGGCTATAATCGTCTCAACCATTTTTCTACAGTTAGTGGCTGTATGCATTGGCTTTCAGCCACTGAAGGTTTCATCAACGCATTAAGCCTGGTTTACGAACGGTGGCATCTTTTATACACCTCCTTGACCGGCCACCGTGTATGTAATATATAGCCAACTTCAAACGCGATTTACAAAATTTCGGCTATAACCGTCTCAACCATTTTTCTACAGTTAGTGGCTGTATGCATTGGCTTTCAGCCACTGTAGGTTTCATCAACGCACTAAGCCTGGTTTACGAACGGTGGCATCTTTTATACACCTCCTTGACCGCCCACCGTGTATGTAATATATGGTCAACTTCAAACGCGATTCACAAAATTTCGACTATAACCGTCTCAACCATTTTCCCACAGTTAGTGGCTGTATGCATTGGCTTTCAGCCACTGAAGGTTTCATCAACGCACTAAGCCTGGTTTACGAACGGTGGCATCTTTTATACACCTCCTTGACCGGCCACCGTGTATGTAATATATGGCCAACTTCAAACGCGATTTACAAAATTTCGGCTATAACCGTCTCAACCATTTTCCCACAGTTAGTGGCTGTATGCATTGGCTTTCAGCCACTGTAGGTTTCATCAACGCACTAAGCCTGGTTTACGAACGGTGGCATCTTTTATACACCTCCTTGACCGGCCACCGTGTATGTAATATATGGCCAACTTCAAACGCGATTTACAAAATTTCGGCTATAACCGTCTCAACCATTTTCCCACAGTTAGTGGCTGTATGCATTGGCTTTCAGCCACTGAAGGTTTCATCAACGCACTAAGCCTGGTTTACGAGCAGTGGCGTCCTTTATACACCTCCTTGACCGGCCACCGTGTATGTAATATATGGCCAGCTTCAAACGCGATTTACAAAATTTCGGCTATAACCGTCTCAACCATTTTTCTACAGTTAGTGGCTGTATGCATTGGCTTTCAGCCACTGTAGGTTTCATCAACGCACTAAGCCTGGTTTACGAACGGTGGCATCTTTTATACACCTCCTTGACCGGCCACCGTGTATGTAATATATGGCCAACTTCAAACGCGATTTACAAAATTTCGGCTATAACCGTCTCAACCATTTTCCCACAGTTAGTGGCTGTATGCATTGGCTTTCAGCCACTGAAGGTTTCATCAACGCACTAAGCCTGGTTTACGAACGGTGGCATCTTTTATACACCTCCTTGACCGGCCACCGTGTATGTAATATATGGCCAACTTCAAACGCGATTTACAAAATTTCGGCTATAACCGTCTCAACCATTTTTCTACAGTTAGTGGCTGTATGCATTGGCTTTCAGCCACTGTAGGTTTCATCAACGCACTAAGCCTGGTTTACGAACGGTGGCATCTTTTATACACCTCCTTGACCGGCCACCGTGTATGTAATATATGGCCAACTTCAAACGCGATTTACAAAATTTCGGCTATAACCGTCTCAACCATTTTTCTACAGTTAGTGGCTGTATGCATTGGCTTTCAGCCACTGTAGGTTTCATCAACGCACTAAGCCTGGTTTACGAACGGTGGCATCTTTTATACACCTCCTTGACCGGCCACCGTGTATGTAATATATGGCCAACTTCAAACGCGATTTACAAAATTTCGGCTATAACCGTCTCAACCATTTTTCTACAGTTAGTGGCTGTATGCATTGGCTTTCAGCCACTGTAGGTTTCATCAACGCACTAAGCCTGGTTTACGAACGGTGGCATCTTTTATACACCTCCTTGACCGGCCACCGTGTATGTAATATATGGCCAACTTCAAACGCGATTTACAAAATTTCGGCTATAACCGTCTCAACCATTTTCCCACAGTTAGTGGCTGTATGCATTGGCTTTCAGCCACTGAAGGTTTCATCAACGCACTAAGCCTGGTTTACGAGCAGTGGCGTCCTTTATACACCTCCTTGACCGGCCACCGTGTATGTAATATATGGCCAGCTTCAAACGCGATTTACAAAATTTCGGCTATAACCGTCTCAACCATTTTTCTACAGTTAGTGGCTGTATGCATTGGCTTTCAGCCACTGTAGGTTTCATCAACGCACTAAGCCTGGTTTACGAACGGTGGCATCTTTTATACACCTCCTTGACCGGCCACCGTGTATGTAATATATGGCCAACTTCAAACGCGATTTACAAAATTTCGGTTATAACCGTCTCAACCATTTTCCCACAGTTAGTGGCTGTATGCATTGGCTTTCAGCCACTGAAGGTTTCATCAACGCACTAAGCCTGGTTTACGAACGGTGGCATCTTTTATACACCTCCTTGACCGGCCACCGTGTATGTAATATATGGCCAACTTCAAACGCGATTTACAAAATTTCGGCTATAACCGTCTCAACCATTTTTCTACAGTTAGTGGCTGTATGCATTGGCTTTCAGCCACTGTAGGTTTCATCAACGCACTAAGCCTGGTTTACGAACGGTGGCATCTTTTATACACCTCCTTGACCGGCCACCGTGTATGTAATATATGGCCAACTTCAAACGCGATTTACAAAATTTCGGCTATAACCGTCTCAACCATTTTTCTACAGTTAGTGGCTGTATGCATTGGGTTTCAGCCACTGAAGGTTTCATCAACGCACTAAGTCTGGTTTACGAACGGTGGCATCTTTTATACACCTCCTTGACCGGCCACCGTGTATGTAATAAATATGGCCAACTTCAAACGCGATTTACAAAATTTCGGCTATAACCGTCTCAACCATTTTTCTACAGTTAGTGGCTGTATGCATTGGCTTTCAGCCACTGTAGGTTTCATCAACGCACTAAGCCTGGTTTACGAACGGTGGCATCTTTTATACACCTCCTTGACCGGCCACCGTATATGTAATATATGGCCAACTTCAAACGCGATTTACAAAATTTCGGCTATAACCGTCTCAACCATTTTCCCACAGTTAGTGGCTGTATGCATTGGCTTTCAGCCACTGAAGGTTTCATCAACGCACTAAGCCTGGTTTACGAACGGTGGCATCGTTTATACACCTCCTTGACCGGCCACCGTGTATGTAATATATGGCCAACTTCAAACGCGATTTACAAAATTTCAGCTATAACCGTCTCAACCATTTTTCTACAGTTAGTGGCTGTATGCATTGGCTTTCAGCCACTGAAGGTTTCATCAACGCACTAAGCCTGGTTTACGAACGGTGGCATCTTTTATACACCTCCTTGACCGGCCACCGTGTATGTAATATATGGCCAACTTCAAACGCGATTTACAAAATTTCGGCTATAACCGTCTCAACCATTTTTCTACAGTTAGTGGCTGTATGCATTGGGTTTCAGCCACTGAAGGTTTCATCAACGCACTAAGTCTGGTTTACGAACGGTGGCATCTTTTATACACCTCCTTGACCGGCCACCGTGTATGTAATATATGGCCAACTTCAAACGCGATTTACAAAATTTCGGCTATAACCGTCTCAACCATTTTTCTACAGTTAGTGGCTGTATGCATTGGCTTTCAGCCACTGTAGGTTTCATCAACGCACTAAGCCTGGTTTACGAACGGTGGCATCTTTTATACACCTCCTTGACCGGCCACCGTATATGTAATATATGGCCAACTTCAAACGCGATTTACAAAATTTCGGCTATAACCGTCTCAACCATTTTCCCACAGTTAGTGGCTGTATGCATTGGCTTTCAGCCACTGAAGGTTTCATCAACGCACTAAGCCTGGTTTACGAACGGTGGCATCGTTTATACACCTCCTTGACCGGCCACCGTGTATGTAATATATGGCCAACTTCAAACGCGATTTACAAAATTTCAGCTATAACCGTCTCAACCATTTTTCTACAGTTAGTGGCTGTATGCATTGGCTTTCAGCCACTGAAGGTTTCATCAACGCACTAAGCCTGGTTTACGAACGGTGGCATCTTTTATACACCTCCTTGACCGGCCACCGTGTATGTAATATATGGCCAACTTCAAACGCGATTTACAAAATTTCGGCTATAACCGTCTCAACCATTTTTCTACAGTTAGTGGCTGTATGCATTGGCTTTCAGCCACTGAAGGTTTCATCAACGCACTAAGCCTGGTTTACGAACGGTGGCATCTTTTATACACCTCCTTGACCGGCCACCGTGTATGTAATATATGGCCAACTTCAAACGCGATTTACAAAATTTCGGCTATAACCGTCTCAACCATTTTTCTACAGTTAGTGGCTGTATGCATTGGCTTTCAGCCACTGAAGGTTTCATCAACGCACTAAGCCTGGTTTACGAACGGTGCCATCTTTTATAGAACACTCGCAGCTAATAAGTCAATAACAGCGCAGTTAACAGTGCTCTGTTAAAGTTCGCGACGTCGCGATCTTAACAGAGAACAGAACTCTGTTAAAGTTCGCGACGTATTTAACTTCACGCACTTTTCATACTTGACCTGTATGTCTGTCGGGCGTATGGAGAGAATGATCTCCATCGCCTTTGTTGAGGTAGTGCTGAACGCTCCGAAGATCCCGATGCAGCATGATCGTTGCACCCTTTCTAGCGGCTTTGCGTTACACTTGGTATTTAGCGCGCACCACCAGACTACTGAAGCATAAGTTAGTATTGGGCAGATCACGCTTACATATAGCCAGTTGACTATATGTGGTTTTAGTCCCCATCTAGGTTCTATACATCTTCTGCAGGTAGCCCACGCTCTATAGGCCTTGTTAACTCTGCTTTCAATATGCTCTTTCCAGTTAAGTTTCCTATCCAGGATTACACCGAGGTATCTGACCTTATCCTGAAGCCTCAACTCTGTGCCTTCCAGGACAGGAAGATCAAAGTTAGGTATCTTCCTTTTCCTGGTGAATAGGCATAGGTCCGTTTTTCCAGGGTTTATGTTTAGGCCCCTGGGCTTTGCCCATTCGACAACTTTGCCCAGTGCCTCCTGAATTCTTCTTGATAAATACTGAGGGAACCTGCCTGTGGCTATAATTACTATGTCATCGGCATAGCAGACCACTTGCAGGCCTTCCTTCGTTAGTGTCCTCAAGAGGCTGTTAACTACAGTGACCCACAGCAGTGGTGACAACATGCCACATTGCGGGGTTCCCTGTAGCACTGAACTACTGAGTTCCCTAAATGAGCTTTAGGACCCTATAAGGGTTTCAGTGAAGGCTCCTCGATATCCACAAAGGCGGCGAGAGCGTACTTTTTAAAGTCCAAACACTTTTCGATACCGTACACTACCTCTTGCAGTGAGGTTTCCCCGGATTTGCCTTTGACGTAAGCATGTAGCTTATAGGTCAGTGTTTCTCTTGGAATGCTCTCCTTGATCATGTCATCGCAAATGCGTTCCATGGTCTTGAGCATGAAGGATGTCAGACTTATTGGTTCGGCCTGTAACTCAATTGGATGCATTCCGTAAAGAGTAAGGCTAGTCTGTGTTGCAGTTCATCGTCACAGCATTGAATCATTGTCGGGAAGCAATGAATTATTGATGCCATTCGCCCCCGCTGCCTTGAACGGTTTAAAGCAATTTATTGCTTTTCTTACCATGTAATACGTTATCTTCACTTCATCCTTATGTTCGTGCATTCCTTTTCTGTTTAGTTGCGTATATGCCCCCAGACAGTTGGGGAAGTTCTCGTTCATTAGTATTTTTATCGAGCTCTCCACGTCCCTCGCTGGGACACCGTCCTTCCCTGTCAATAGTCCAGATTGCGAGTGAGTTTTCGATAACAGTTTCTTGATTTTAGCTGTCTTGTTTACTGAGTCAACCTGTTTGCAGAATAACCTCCGAGAGTTCCGCTTGGCCTCTCTGAGTTTATTCTTATATTTTCTTAGCACTCCATGGTAGTCATCCCAAAGAGTGCATGTACCTATCCTTTTTCGCTCGGTTAAAAATCTCCGACAGTGTTGTGGAGGAAGGATCGCCATGTGGAAGACGGAGATTAGTTTACAGAAGATAAATAATTGAACGGGAGTTGACTGTTTATTTTAGCGAATCACGCTGTATTAGTTTGGCCACCAGGCCTTGCTTTGTTTGGCTTTAAGCGAGCCACGCTATGTTTTTAAAGTTTGGCCACAAGGCCGAATTTATTGCTTGGTGTCAGCTTAAAGTTCACTCAATGCACTCTACCGTTGGCGAAGTGAACCAGAGGTTGGTTACACTACACCCCTACCGTTAAGAGAAAAATTCGGGATGAAATTCAGCAATTTTTCTAAAGCTAAGTGTTTACAATTATGATTTAGGTTGTTACTGTGTATGGTTTTAACATATTGTTATGTACCATTTTTCTACTGTTATTATATTCAATGGTAGTGTTGACTCCATTTTTGCTTATTATCCTATAAGGACCTTTGTATGGTGCTTGATTCTTTTTCCTATTCATGTTTCTTAACAATACTAAATCTCCTATATCTAATTGTAGTTTATTTGAATTTTGTTGTTTATTATTGTTTACTCTTTTCATCTTTGTTGAAATTAATAGTTCGTGTGCTTTATCTAGAGCATATCTTAATCTAGTTTGTAGTTCTTTTGCATAGCTATCGATGCTATATATTTTTATGTTTGCGTTAGAATCGTCATCTAGTAAACGAGGTAGTTTACCATAGATTAGTTTAAATGGCGTGTACCCTGTGTCAACGTGTGGTGTTGTATTATATGCGAAAGTAAAGTATGGAATCCATTCATTCCATTCATAGTCGTTTGCTGTGGTTAGAATGAATTCGTTAAGTACCCTATGGTTACGTTCTAGAGAACCTATTGTTTGGTGGTGGTATAGTGTCGAGAATGTCTGTTTAATTTTTATAATTATACATATGTTTGTCAATAGTTCGTTTTTGAATTCTGTCCCGCAGTCAGATTTGAGTATTTTGATGTGTCCATATTTTAGTATCACTTGTTCTACGAGTGTTTTTGCTATGGTCTGTGTGTCCTTTGTTGGTATCGGGTGTGCTATTACAAATTTTGTTAGCTCGCATTGCATTGTTAAAATGTAGCGGTATCCATTCGATATTCTTAAAGGTCCGACTGTGTCTATTGAAATTGTCTCGAAGCTGTTCTGTGGAGTGTTAGTTAACGTAAGCGGTTCTTTTGTATGCCTTGTTTGTTTGTTTCTTTTGCATATGTCACAACAAGATATAAATCTCTTAACCATGTGGTTCATATTC
This sequence comes from Myopa testacea, assembly GCA_949629155.1. NCBI lineage: Eukaryota > Metazoa > Arthropoda > Insecta > Diptera > Conopidae > Myopa > Myopa testacea. The sequence goes on from OX451347.1 coordinate 22,268,598, forward strand.
TTCCAGACGTATCGTTGTTTTAATTTAAGGGTTGTCCTTCTGACTCCTAGATGTCCTGAGGTGTGAAATTCGTGTATTAATTTGTATTTTATTATGTCATCTGTTATTCTTTTAAGTGCGTGAAGTTAAATACGTATTTAACTTGTGCGATATATTTTATGAAAAAAAAATCGCATGCTACTTTTTGTAATATATGCTTCATGCTAAAATGTCTTTTTTTTTAAAAAAAATATTTAAAAATATTCAGAAACAGCACCTTATGAGCTATGCATATCATCGGAAAGGTATTTTCAATAGCTATCCAATGCAAAATGTTTCATCCTGACACAAGTAAAAACTGACCGCCAGTGACCACTTGAACATACCAGTACTTGGTACCAAAAAGTCCGAGTTTTCAAAAATAAATTAAAGGTAATCGAAAACAGCAACTTAGTGAGTCCTGCATATCATCGGAAAGGTATTTTCAATAGCTATCCAACGCAAAATGTTTCATCCTGACACAAGTAAAAACTGACCGCCAGTGACCACTTGAACATACCAGTACTTGGTACCAAAAAGTTCGAGTTTTCAAAAATAAATTAAAGGTAATCGAAAACAGCAACTTAGTAAGTCCGGCATACCATCGGAAAGGTATTTTCAATAGCTATCCAACGCAAAAGGTTTCATCCTGACACAAGTAAAAGTTTACGGCCAGTGACCACTTGAACATACCAGTACTTGGTACCAAAAAGTCCGAATTTTCAAAAATAAATTAAAGGTAATCGAAAACAGCAACTTAGAAAGTTCGGCATACCATCGGAAAGGTATTTTCAATAGCTATCGAACGCAAAAGGTTTCATCCTGAAACAAGTAAAAACTGACCGCCAGTGACCACTTGAACATACCAGTACTTGGTACCAAAAAGTCCGAATTTTCAAAAATAAATTAGAGGTAATCGAAAACAGCAACTTAGTGAGTCCTGCACATCATCGGAAAGGTATTTTCAATAGCTATCCAACGCAAAATGTTTCATCCTGACACAAGTAAAAACTGACCGCCAGTGACCACTTGAACATACCAGTACTTGGTACCAAAAAGTTCGAGTTTTCAAAAATAAATTAAAGGTAATCGAAAACAGCAACTTAGTAAGTCCGGCAAACCATCGGAAAGGTATTTTTAATAGTTATCCAACGTAAAAGGTTTCATCCTGACACAAGTAAGAACTGACCGCCAGTGACCACTTGAACTTACCAGTACTTGGTACCAAAAAGTCCGAATTTTCAAAAATAAATTAAAGGTAATCGAAAACAGCAACTTAGTGAGTCCTGCATATCATCGGAAAGGTATTTTCAATAGCTATCCAACGCAAAATGTTTCATCCTGACTCAAGTAAGAACTGACCGCCACTGACCACTTGAACATACCAGTACTTGGTACCAAAAAGTCCGAGTTTTCAAAAATAAATTAAAGGTAATCGAAAACAGCAGCTTAGTAAGTCCGGCATACCATCGGAAAGGTATTTTCAATAGCTATCGAACGTAAAAGGTTTCATCCTGACACAAGTAAAAACTGACCGCCAGTGACCACTTGAACATACCAGTACTTTGTACCAAAAAGTATGAATTTTCAAAAATAGAAAAATTTTATATACAAAATGGTCACTGGCGGTAAGTTTTTACATGTGTCAGGATGAAACCTTTTGCGTTGGATAGCTATTGAAAATACCTTTCCGATGATATGCATAACTTAATAAGGTATTGTATCTGAATATTTTTAATTATTTTTCTTAAAAAAAGACATTTTAGCTTGAAGCATATATTACAAAAAGTAGCATGCGATTTTTTTTATTAAATTTATCGCACAAGTTAAATACGTATTTAACTTCACGCTTAAATTCGTATTTAACTTCACGCACTTTATTCTTTTTGGTGGGTTGTAAATAAGTATTTTTAATTGAGGACTTCCTTGAGCAGTATTATATATTTTATTTATCTTCGCGTATGCATTTTTAAATTCTTCCATTGTATACAGTTTAAATATTATGTCAGTACTGGCCAGTGCTAATTCTTTTATTTTCTCCTTGTTCATACTCCATACCAGCTTCCTCAGAATCGAATCTAGATTCGCTGATTTATTGCTGTATCCCGTATGTGTATTGAATACGTTAATGTTCGAATTTAGTTTCTTCAGTACCGAATCTTGATTCGCTGAATTATCGCTAAATTCTATGTGCACTTTATTTTCTTCTATGTATACATTAATTTCTCTAGTATTTTTGGGATTAAATTCCAATTTCTTTATATTTCTTACATCGCTTATTGAAGTGCATTCCCATATGTGAAGTTGATCAGGCTTCTGAGTTGTGCATTGTTCATTGCTTAATTCTTCATTGCTCTTCTGCATATTGTTCTTGCTCATGCCTCTAGTTATAATTAATGCCTTATTTACTTTATTATCATTTTCTTCCGGTATCATTTGTTTTAATATATTTGAGTCTATTTGTATCCTTGAGAGCGCGTCGGCGTTCGTATTTATTTTGCCTTTTTTGTATATGATTTCGAAATCATAGTCACTTAAATCTAACCTTATTCTTGTCATCTTTGATGAGGGGTTTTTATGAGAAAATAACGATATCACAGGTCTGTGGTCGGTAACAACAATAAACTTGGTACCATATAGGTATGGTTTAAAGTAGTTTATTCCCCAGTGAATTGCTAGTAATTCTTTTTCTATTACAGGTTTGTTAAGGTCGTGTTTTTGTAATGCTTTGCTTGCATAAGATATGGGTAGATCTTTTCCTATTTCGCCTTGTGAAAGTACTGCTCCGAGGGCATAGTTTGAAGCATCTGTGGTTAGTATGGAAGGTTTACTGAAATCAGGATATTGGAGTAACGGTGGATTAGTTAGTTTTTCCTTTAGTGTATCAAACGCTAATTGACATTCTTTTGTCCATTCAAATTTTGCTGTTTTCTTTAGTAGTGCGTTTAGGCTTTTAGCAATGTCTGCGAAGTTTGGGATGAATTTCCTATAGTAATTGCAAAATGCAACGAATCGTCTTACTTCGTCCGTATTTTTTGGTATAGGGTAATTTCTTACTATTTCATATTTTGCTGGATCTGTCTTTACTCCGTCACGAGTTATTAGATGGCCTAAATATATTACTTCGGGACGTAGGAAACAACATTTTTGTGGGTTTAGTTTGAGATTAAAGCGTTCTAGTCTGTCTAATACCTTTATTAGATTTTGGTTATGGTGGCTGAGGCTGCATCCATGAATGATTATGTCGTCTACGTAAAGGAATGCTTCAGCCTCTAATCCTGATAGAGCTATTGTAAGCATGCGCTGAAAGCTGTTGGAAGAGATTTTTAGTCCAAACGGTAGTCGTTTGAATTGGTAGTGTCCATTATTGGTCGAAAATGCTGTTAATGGTCGTGACTTTCTGTCGAGTGGTATTTGGTGAAATGAACTTGTCATGTCTAGTGTTGAGAACCATTTTGCTCGTCCTAGCTTGTCCAAAATATCTTCTAAGCGAGTTAGAGGAAATTTGTCGCTTGCTATTCTATCATTTAGTTTTCTGAAATCAACGACAAGTCTCCATTTTCTTTTGTCTTCCGTGTTCTTTTTCGGTACCAAAAGAATTGGAGCATTGTATGGGCTGATTGATGATTCTATTATGTCTTCAGTCAACATTTTCTGTACTTGTTCATTCATCACTTGTGTGTGTGTGTGTGTGGCAGTCTGAAGTTTTTTATTTAGACAGGGTTGTCATCTATAGTCGAAATTTTTTGTGTATAGAAATTATTTGTTGTTAGAATTTCGTCTTCGAGGTGAAAGACGTTCTGATATCTTTCAAAGATGTTTACTAATTCTTGTTTCGAGTTGTTGTCTACGCAGCTTATGTTTATAGCTTCAAGTATCTTTTTGAGTCTATTTTTATCATGTGTTTTGGTTGTATTATAATTTAAAATTTCATAATTTGATAGGGAGTCTGTTTCAAATGGAATGCCATCTATGGTTATCTCTGCGTTTGTTGTATTAAGTATCCTAATGCGTGTTATCCCGTTCTTTGGTGCTATTGAGTTGCTAAGAAAAATTCCTTCTTTCAGTTCTTTGCTAAGAATTACCTTCTCTTCGTTGAAGTTTGTTTTTATTGCTTGCACTAGTTGTGTTCTGGGTGGTAATTTGATCTTCAATATTTCATGCGCCTTCGCTTGCATTGGGAGTGTGATTTCTGTTTCGTCTACTAACATTGTTATCGTAAAGTTCTCATAATCTATTTTGCAAAGGAATTTCTGTAGGAAATCTCTGCCAATTATCCCGTCTGTTTCTATCGGGAATTTCTCATCTACTAGTTGGAAGGCATGTTTAAGGATTTGATCTCCTATTTCTAGATTTAAGTGAATTTCGCCAAGTGAATGGATTTCGTCGTTAGAGATGCCCGTTAACTTGCATTTATTAGATGTACAATAATTTTCGTTCTCTAATTGAGTGCATATTTTACATAAAGAGACATCTGCGCCAGTATCTATCAAGAATGACATAATTTTATTGTTATGTTTTATTATTATTGAATTTGTTATATTATCCGAAATCTTAACTACTTTTATTTTTGGCTTTCCGGAATGGCTATTCATTCCGGGCCTTGCATGTTTTCCGCATGTGTTATTCTTATTTGTCTGTTGTTGCTGTTGTTGTTCTATCCGTTACGTCTTCCGTTATAATTGTTTGAGTTGAAACCTCTTTGATTATTGTTGTTATTTTGGTATGGGTTTCTACTGTGATTGTTATTGTGTGAATTTCTGTTGTTGTTGTTATAGTGCGGTCGTCGTTGGAGGTTGTTGTTGTTACTTGTTGTCACTGTCCAGCTGTTATTGCGGTAGTTGTTTGTTGTTGTTGTAGCCGCTGTTGTGCTGTGTGTTGTAAAGCAGGCCATACACGTTACAACCGGTGGTACAACTTGAGCAGGTTGTATACAAGATTGTAACGTTTGTGGGCTTGTTGTATGAAGTTGTGTTTCGGTTGTACGAAAAATCAAAATTTTTTGATTTTTTGGCAAGTTGTACAAGTCGGTTGTAACGTTTGTGGGCTGGCCATGCGATTTGGTACTTCATTCTCATTTTGACTTTGCGGGAGAAGCACGTGTGTGGGCAAGATTCGGGAGTTTAATTGCCGAGTAAACAACACAAAAATGGAAGAATCAGCTGAAATGCTTGATTTTATTAACATAATATATTATTAACATTATTAACATTTTATTAACATATATTTTATAACATCAGACGTCATCTTTACTCAAAATGAGTTGTTTGCAAAATGAAGTTGTACAAAGAGGTTGTATCGTTTGTGGGCAAAACACACAACTTGATTGCCATGTTGTACCAACGGTTGTAACGTTTATGGCTTGCATAAGAGTTGTTGAACCGTTGGTTTGGTTGACACATTACCCTATTTATCGTCCGTTGCTTTGACTGTGCACTTTCGATTTCTTGCGCAAGGTTAATTGCTTCTGTCAGCGTTTTCGGCTGCCCGCGAAGAGTGTGTTTTTTAAATTGTCGTTTAGACCGTTCTTAAAAATATTGAGTGCGTATTTTTCGTTCATACTGGTGATTACTTTCTTTTCTGCAGTGCTTGCATTTTGACCTAGTTCATTGATTTGCAAATTAATTAGGTCATTAATTGTGGTTAATAACCTTTCTTTGAACGAGTTTACAGATTGGTTTCTTTGTATTGTAACGAACTTTCTCTCGTTCTCTAACAGGCTGGGATACTCTCAGTCAATCCAGGGTTCGTTGCAGAATATTTTAAATTAGAACCATCTAGTTCTTGTTTGAATCAACTATTTTATTAATGTTTAAACTTTGGGTATTCACTTAAACTAACGACAGTAGGTTGGGGATCACTAGATCCACTCACACATTCGCGTTTGGTGTAGCGTGCGGGGAATGTTCAGTGTGTGGGTCAGTTTGTACGTACTCTATTCTACCTCTGCTTGTCCAAGTGTCACGACAGAAGAAACTAATTGATCGAAATACCGGGGAAGCAGCACTTGACCACCAATATTTGATCGCGATCCTAGGAGCGGAAAACTAGATATTGCCTCGGAAGCAACTTACCATTAGCAATATGTATACAAGGACGGTGTTCTACTTTGACGACGACTGTTCTAATCTTTCCTTACGACAGAGAAACTAATTGATCGAAATATTGGGGAAGCAGCACTTGACCACCAATATTTGATCGCGATCCTAAGAGCGGAAACTAGATATTGCCTCGGAAGCAACTTACCATCAACAATATGTATACAAGGAAAGGTTTTCTAAGCAACGAGCCTCTAACAACCACTAACTATACCTGTTATGCGTCTGCACACTTTGAACGTTGGATCTTCACTGACTCTCTGTCAACACTGCAGAGCTACTTTTATATGCTTCAATTCTCTCGCCTTGTCGTCTTCTGGAATATTCTACTTTGTTCGCGTCTTCTCGTTTCTGTTTCCTGTCTCTGTCTTTCCTCGTTTGCATGGCGTGTGTATGAGTGGATACGCCATTGTGTCCCTTACACTTGAATTTTGCTTAAATATAGATACATACAAAATAATTCCAGACCGGTTATAACGGATGAAATAAATATTTAATTTTTAAAAGTAACGATAATTAAATTTATATAATTCAGTTCAATGTGATAATTTAATGTAAATACTTAATAATAATGATAACTTATAATAATAATACGTTAAACAAAAGATAATTTCATTCTATATAATACAGTATAAAAATAAGAGTATGTTTCATATTTGTGTTGGTCAAATTTAGTAAGAAATTTGGTCCTTACACCTTCCCCTTACTTCGCCGGGCGAACTGAGACACTCAGAGCTTCTGATTTCTTGATGTTGACCTGGTAGTGTGAACCTCTTATTATGGTGGCGAATCGAACCTTTGATCCGCATCTCCGCTTGCGCAGGCAATCTGCTATTCGAATCTGCAATTCCTCAGGTAGCTGGTCCTCAGATATATTGGGTTTTGGTATCTCATGCGTCGGGGTGTCCTCGTTCATGGCTTCAATATTCTCTGGACTGGGCTCTCGTAGTGGCTGAATAGATTGGGCTTCATCAGTGTTATTGGGTGGACTGAAATTCTGCACAGGACTCATGGAATGGTATGAATAGCCAAGATATGCATCTATATCCATATCTAGTAAGTCGAAAAGACTATCACAGTTCACTCCTGCGGTGGTAACATCGTTATGAGTGGTAACATCGTTATGAGTGGTATTTATGGCTGCGCAGTGCGGTGTTTCTTCCTTGGGTGCATTGGGTTCACAGTTCTGCGCGATTTCGGTTTCGCCTATTATACTAAGCAATGCTGTAGATGCTGGAATCACGGTAGTAGGATGGCAAGGAATATCAACAATCTTTTGTTCTTCGGGTCGTTTTACTGCGATTTCTGGTAAAAATTTGGCTTTATCACCGGCTAGGAGTCCTATTAATTCGGACAGGAGGACTCTTTTGAACATTGTCTCCTCGCTGCAAAACCAATACCGAAATTCGCCGCGGTAGTCCAGATCTGGTGATTGCAAAAACTTTTCACCGAAATGCATGGTGAAAATGCCACAGTCGTAGTAGTTTGGTTGTTGAGGTACGTTGACATTCCACACTGGGAATCGGTCTCGTGCGAAGACTTCGAGGTCGACGTCTGGTATCTGGCGGCCGCCTCACAGCGTAGATACTGCCGTATAAAATGTCCCAGCGTGTGTTCGCAGTTGATATTGATATTCCATAAGCGCTGCTTTCTCGTCCACCTTTGGACTCGATGATATCTTTCCTCTGGAGTCGATGCGCCTGGCCTGACCACTAGTTCATAAAAATGAGTGCTGAACACGTGTGTTGATATCTTCAGTGGCTCCGCCGAATGTTGTACCAGCCAGGTTAAATAAAAGTCGATTATAACATCGTTAATAAAACGACCCTCGGTCAGACACTGGTAATCCTCGATTCTAACCGTTATGCCGCCTGGACCTGGTGGGTATATCATGAGAGTTGATCTATCATCATTGTCCAAATCTTTCTATGTCATGCTTTATCGAAGTGTTTTGACAGGCATCCTCTTCTTCTGTTATCACGCGACTCAGTATTATCGTTAAGTCTTCCTCCGTCTCTCGCTTGTCTGCCATTGCCATTGAAATAACTTTATTATTGTTAATTTTCCTATCTTGATAGTCCCTACGCTGATGTGTACTGATCTGTTGCTCGCGATCGAATGAGCTTTGAACGTTTCGATGACCGTGGTTGAGGGATGCTGAACGCAAATGTACATTGTTGTTATTCACTTCCTGGTATGGCTTAACATCTCGAATGTGCGCTCGATATTTTTTCCTAGAATTCTGTTTTTGTACTTCGATTATTACCGGTGATTTAAATGTAACAACTCGGAATGGACCATCGTATTTGGGAGCAAGTTTAGACGCGAAGTTGTCTGCGGCTTTCGACAATGGATGTTGTCTTACCCACACGTTTTGTCCAATCTGTGGTTGCCAACTTCGTCGTCGCAAGTTGTAATGTCTCGCCTGAGTTTGAGCCGCTAGTTCCATACGTTTTCTGGCCACTTGGTATACTTCCTTCAATCGTGTCTCACGTTCCACTGGTGTGAGTTGCTCTTTTCCAGATCCAAACGTTAGTTCGTCAAACAATGTGTTGGGTAGCCGTAGCTCTCGACCTTGGGTTAAATAAGCTGGACTATAACCCGTACTGTCCGACTTGGCCGTGTTGATTGCTAATGACAACTCTGGTAGAAGCTCGTCCCATGTGCGTTGATTCTCATCTGTGAACTGCGCTATCATTGTTTTTAGTGTCCGATTGACCCTCCGTTGGATTTTCCTGTGGGGTATATGGTGCTGTGAACTTCTGCTTAATGCCAGCTTCCTTTAGAAATGTCGTGAATATTCGGCTCGAGAATTGTGTTCCATTATCGGACAGGAAGATCTTAGGTACTCCAAAATGCGCAATAAGTCTCTCAAGGACTGCCTTTTGCAATTCTTTACTGCTTGCTTTGCGGAGCGGGATTACTTCTACCCATTTCGAAAATTTATCGAAAATTACGAGGATGAAACGATTTCCATGCTTTGTCGGTGGTAAGGGGCCCATGAAATCGGCGCAAACGATGGACCAAGGTTCGTCGGCGATCTGTGTCAACATCATGCCCGCTGGTGCTTGCTGGGAGACTTTGTATTTTTGACATAGGTCACATTGATTCACGTACTTACGGATATCTCGTGTCATACCAGGCCAATAGTAGCGACTTGCGGCTCTAGCAATTGTTTTGCGTATTCCCAGATGGCCTGCACTAGGAAGGTCATGACACTCATTGATAACTCTTCGTCGAAGTGGGGTAGGTACACACAGTTTCCAAGGATACTCCTCGTCATCTGTGTGTGCTGGAATGTGCCTGTATATCTGCCCATTTTCCTCTGTATAGTCTGGTAGTTCTTGCGGTTTATTACGTAGTTGCATCCTTTTACCGTCCAACCAACTGCAAGTTTGTTCATCGGGGTGTTCAGCATTGGCTCCTGCCAAGGTTTCGAGTGGTTGGCGTGAAAGAGCATCGGCGACTACGTTGAACTTTCCTCGGCGATATTGAATCTCGAATCGATACTGCTGTAGTTCCAACGCCCACCTAGCGATCCTTCCCGTTGGATTTTCAATGTTGTTAAGCCACTTAAGAGCGGGGTGGTCTGTTATGACGGTGAATTCGTATCCTTCTAGGTAGTGACGCATTTTACGAATTCCCCATACGATAGCTAAGCATTCTTTTTCTGTGGCTGTATAATTTTTCTCGGCTCCATTTAGATGACGACTGGCATATGCTATTACCCGCTCCTGATTCGTCGTATTCCTGTGTTAGAACGGCCCCAAGTCCGCAGTCGCTGGGATCCGTTTGCAGTGTGAACTTCCTCGAGAAGTCTGGACAAGCGAGCACGGGTGCTTCGGTCAGTTTCCTTTTTAGAGCGTCGAATGCTTCCTACTGCGGCTCAGCCCATTTCCAATGCTTCCTTTTCTTTAATAGATTGGTGAGCGGATTTACTATTGTTGCAAACTCCGGCACAAATCTTCGATACCAAGAGGCGATACCTAGACATCGGCGTAATTCCTTGACGTTGTTAGGGGGTTTCAATCCTTTAATGGCCGCAATCTCATCTGGGTCGGTGTGTATTCCTTGTCCACTCACGACATGACCCAAATACTTTACCTCTTCCTTGAAGAACTCACATTTTTCCAGGTTTAATTTCAGATTTGCCCTGCGAAGTTTCTCGAGAACTTTGCTGAGATTGGCTAAGTGTTCTTCTTTGGTACGCCCTATGACGATAATGTCGTCAAGGTATGCAAATGCGCAAGGCTCCAATTCCATGCCGATCACTTTATCAAGGGCTCTCTGGAACGTGGCTGGGGTTGAGTGAAGACCAAAAGGCATGACTTTCCAGTGATACAACCCCCGTCCGGGCACGGTAAATGCAGTGTACTCTCGGCTTTCCTTCTCCATTGGTATTTGCCAGTACCCATTTTTTAGGTCGAGGCTACTAATGTATTTGGCCTCGCGCAGTCGGTCCAGGATATGGTGGATACGTGGCAAAGGATATGCATCTGGAATTAATCTTGAATTCAACTGTCGGTAATCCACACAGAGCCTCCAGCCTCCGGACTTCTTCTTGGCGAGCACAATGGGTGCACTGTGGGCGCTATGAGAAGGTTCAATGAGATTCTTGGATAGTAGTTCGTCAACTTCTTTGTTGATTATCTCTTGCATAGCCGGATTCCTAGGGAAGTACCTCTTTGGGCGACTATCGGTGAGTATAATCTTATGTTCGGCTACGTTTGACACACCCTTGATCTCTTCGAATTTCTGTAATTCATGTTGCAGGAATATTTCCACTTCCTTCCTGTCCTCTGGTATTCCTGACTTAATGGTGTACATTGGCAGTTCAACACTGTCGGGCTGGTTCCTCTGAGGTATACGAATTTCACTTGTGCCACACTTGATTGTCGTACCTACGGCTGCCAAGAAATCTATTCCCAAGAGTTCTTCGTCCGCTACTTGTGGAAGGATGAAAAAGTCAATTTTATGTTTATCGGCTCCAAATTCGACGTCCAGCTTTAGAATCTCCGATACCTGCTTGCACGAACCGTCTGCCATCTGAACGTTTCTAGTTACGGGTTGCGTGTTATTAGACTTTCGAAACTTTGTGGCCAAAGCCGTGTTGATGAAACTGCGAGTGGCTCCAGTGTCGATGATGGCTACGACCTGCTCTCCATTTATTAGTATTTTTGCGGTAACTTTACTCCGATCATAGCACAGCGAATTTATTGTGGAGGTTCTAGTGTCTGCGACTGCGTCGTTGATGCAGCGCCTGGTCGTTTCCCGAAGGTTGACTTTTGCAACAATCAATCGTCCTTATATTGCGTCGTCCGCATGTCCAGCAAAACAACTGGCTTGGATTTCTGCAACCTTGGCGCATATGACCATTCTGACCACATCGCCGGCATGCAGTCTTTGGGTTTATCCTTGTTTCTTCCAGCTGTGTGACTTGGCGATGATGTTCCTGTGGTTTGTTTCTTGGCGCGTGTGCTATTTTATCTCTTGGTGTTTGTTGTTCTGTGCTGTCAAGAAGGCTCTCGTAGTCCTCGGCTAAGGATATCAATTCATTGAGATACACAAAGTCTCGTCGTTTAATATACATTTTGTATTCATTTCTGCAGTTGTTAAAAATTCTCTCCAGCTTTTGCTCCTGTGTAAAATTCGCGTGCCGCATCATGTTCTGGATGTCGAGAACATAGTCCTTGAACTTTTCCTGAGGATGTTGATGACGCGCACGAATCTCGTCTTCCAATCTTTCAAAATAGCGAGAGTGTAGGAAAAACGTTAAGAAGTCTTTCTTAAAGTCTGTCCAAGTTTTCCAATGGGAGGCGTTGTTTCTTAGCCATAATAGTGCGCGATCTTTCAGCAGCTCAGGCATTGTTCGTGGTAGAGAATTTAAGTTGAGCCCATATACTTTCGTGAGCTCTTCGATACGTTCGATGAAACCCAAGGGGTCACATCCGTTGCCAAATTTAACGGACCATTTGCGGACCTTATCGATGACGTTCGCGTGGTCAACAGTATGATCCGTGCCGTTTTTATCAAAGCTGTAGTTTTGGTTCCCAACGTACCCGGGCATTTCGTTTGTAGATACTGGCGTAGTGTTGACCTGTCGGTACGTTGTGGCCGCCTCATGTTCGCTGTGGGTAATATTTGTTTGATTTGGACTAGTAGTCCTGGTGCCTTCACAATTCGTCCCTGGTATAGCTGACATGTCTGTAGGAGACTGTGCTCGTGCTGGGTTCATCGTGTGTATACTTTCTAACTCAACAATGCGTTGTTGTAGATCTTCATTTGTAATGTTGGGAACTAGGCTGGCGAAACTTCTGCGTAATTCTTCTACAGTTCCGGTCGCTTCAAATCCGAATTCCTCCGCGTACGTTAATAGGTCCTGTTTTCGTAGTGAATAGATCCAAGCCACTTTCACCATGTCGTTGTTGTATCACTATTATACCGTGTTGTACTTCTTCAATAGTTGAATGCGATTCTGACGTTTTCTATGTCGAGGGTCCCTGTTCGGGCGCCACTGTAACGAACTTTCTCTCGTTCTCTAACAGGCTGGGATACTCTCAGTCAATCCAGGGTTCGTTGCAGAATATTTTAAATTAGAACCCTCTAATCAACTTGTTCTTGTTTGAATCAACTATTTTATTAATGTTTAAACTTTGGGTATTCACTTAAACTAACGACAGTAGGTTGGGGATCACTAGATCCACTCACACATTCGCGTTTGGTGTAGCGTGCGGGGAATGTTCAGTGTGTGGGTCAGTTTGTACGTACTCTTATTTATTTAATTTTTTAATTATAATAATAATTTAAACCGTACTTATAATATGTTTGTTTTTATTTATATACTTCTTATGGTATGTAATTATTGAAAAAATTATTGTTAGAGCTATGAAGATTACAGTTGTGGTTGTTATATATTCCGGGACTGTAGGTGTAGTTGATGGATCGTGGTGGTCACCTGGTTGACCCTGCTTTCTACGTTTCCTATCGTTGCCTCTTCTGAATTTTATCACTTGCCGCCTTTATCTTTATTATTTTTATCCGGTTTAGGAACAGCACTTTTTGTTCCTTTGATGTGCAGAGGTTGGCTAGTCTGTGTAGTTCAGCTACCTCTCTGCGTTCTCGGACGCATCTACCAGCCCTGCTTTTCTTCTTTGGGGGTGGTGTTTCCGGGGTGGTGACTGCTCTGTGTCGCTGTCGTTTCTTGTACTCTTCAATTGTTATTGCTTTTGGTCCAGTTCCTTTTATTTCTGGTGTGTATTTCGGTGTTGCCTCCGTTGTCTTGTTGGTGTTTTACGGCACATATTCTTCGTCAATGATTAGGACGTCGGTGGACTTCTGGTTTTCCCATCCGGCGAAGATTTCGTCTATGGATTGCTGTGTCATCTATCGGAGGATTGCGGTGTCGAAATTTGCAGGTGTCGAAATTGGCAGGAGATTGCAGGTGTCGAAATTTGCAGGATCGCCATGTGGAGGAAGGATCGCCATGTGGAAGACGGAGATTAGTTTACAGAGGATAAATAATTGAACGGGAGTTCACTGTTTATTTTAGCGAGTCACGCTGTATTAGTTTGGCCACCAGGCCTTGCTTTGTTTGGCTTTAAGCGAGCCGCGCTATGTTTTTAAAGTTTGGCCACACGGCCGAATTTATTGCTTGGTTTATTAAGCGAACCCCGCTATAACATGTTATATGGCCACAAGGCCAGGCCGTACTTACTCTGATCAAGAAAAGAGTGTCTGCTTCCAGTGCTGGACTTACAAGGAGTTCTGTTTATTCTGGCTTTCGCCGTCTTTTTATACATTACTAGAGTAACCCTGCCCGCGTTGCTGGACAATACAATTACATACGTTTACGTCTTTGTATTAAAAATTAAATTTTCTAGAAAGAATAGACATTTTCCTGAAAAAGAAGTGCAAAATAATATAAATTTTTTAAAGTGAGAACATCAAAAAGAAAAAAATTTATTGCAGAGCTTGGTGGTAAACGACATTTTTAGTATTGCCATTTTTACAAAAAATGAATAAAGACGACGGCTTCCCAACACGTGAACATGCAACATACAGTTGACCGTGTGAAAATACAGGAAATTCTAAATTTATTCCGCAAACTTGTATTCGTAGAAATTTTTCGATGTTTTTTTTTTATAAACCATCAGTGAAAGTAGACCTTTCCAACGCATGTACTCGTTTGAAAATCGGTTGAGTGGTTCTCGAGTTATAAAATCACGAACATAGGGCAACTCATTTTTATATATATAGATTTCTTACATTCTAAACTATTACAATATTATATTTACATTTCTTACTCCTACTTAATTTTAAAGAAAGTGTCATGCTTTCTTTCTTACGCTAAGTTGCTTTCTTTTCATTGGCCGATATTCGATTTTAAGTGTTGAGTGCAATTAGTGACTTTAGTGCAGTGTCAGCTTGAAGTTCACTCAATGCACTCTACCGTTGGCGAAGTGAACCAGAGGTTGGTTACACTACAGTGTCTTCGTAGGTCTCGTAACTCGGGTGTGAGCCAACTTTGTTCCCGGGTGGGCCTGTCTTCTTCAAAGGACAGGCTGCCTCGAAGGCTCTTACAAGTCCTTTCGTAATTATGTAGGTTTCCCTTTCGATTCCTTTACAGGTTTTCAGTGGATTCCTATCATTACATCTTAGCCAGTCCTCCTCTAGCTCCTTGAATTTAGGTCAATTTGTGGCCTTCTTGTTCCTATATAGGAGGGGTGTCCTCTCTACATTAATGAATTTGAGACTGATGTAGACGTCTGAGAAGCGTTGGACACATGCCAATCCCTGACCTGCGCTACAGTGTCTTTATCACACAAGGTTACGTCCAACACTTCCCGTTTGTTCCTGTTTATAAAGGTTGCAGCGCACCCTTCATTCAGGACCGCCAAGTCATTGGCGTTAAGGAAATCGAAAATATGATATGAAGTCCGCGCTCTGAGAGGACACGGATTCGGCCGGTCAGGAGGCAGATTGGCGAGTGGTGTATTTGACGTAAACAAACCACCCGCCCTGCAGGACTGTAAAGCTCCTAGACCTTCAGCTCTAGGGTTGATCAGGCGACTAGCCGTGAAGCGTCGAGTGGTGGGCCTCACCACAGGCCGTGCAGCGACGTGTGCTAGTGCATCGTTGGGTGCTGTGGGAGCACGCCAGGCAGTTTATGCAGGTGTGGCGTCCAGCTAAAACCCGTCAACGGCCAACGCCAAGTGGCTGCATTGCCGGAGAGGATGCTCATCTCTGCATAACGGGCAGCATCCTTGGCGGCGTGGGGCGCGCGTACCTCTGCTTGGCGGGCGCGCTGCTAGCGGTTGCCAGAACTTTGCAGACTGAATTCGTGGAGGTGATGGTTAGTGGTGGGGTTGCCCACGTCAGCGCCGCACGGGGAAATACGGCCCTTGGAGGGCCACCGCTATTCGGCGGGACCAGCCCGCTGCTCGTGCCGTCAAGTTGCCGACGGCCGCGGTGGTGGATTCCGAGCTGGGCCGGCGATCGCCGATGGTGACGAGCGTGGAGCCTCCTCCTCGGCGACGAGGTTCGGGTGATCGCGGCGGCGCAGCATCGTCTTCTTCCAAGGTGTAGGAGACACTCATATCGAGCACTTCTTCTTATTGCGGCTGCTCCTCGCAATGCGGCATCTTTGGCCTGCGACACGGATTTGTGGGGGCCGATGGACGGCGGCTGGCGGAGCACGTATGCGTCCGAGCCGATAACGGGCGCCTTGGTGGCGTATGCGTTTTATGTAAGATTTACGGAGAAAAAAGGCATTAATAATAACTCGAGACATGCAAGTTAAGGATACTAATTTTGAAATAGCGCGAGTGAGCTGGCCATTAGCCGTCCGGACATCGATCACGTGGCCTCGTACATCCTGACCCTTGTACACTTTGATGATGCGATCCAGCCGCCAGGTCGTGGAAGAAAGGTTGAAATATTCCGTTTTCTATTGGTGACAGAAATGCTGGGCAAGGGCTTGGACACGTCTCCATCGGTTGAGAATGGAGAGCGGATTGTCGAGGGTTTCGGGCTCGGCCTAAGCGAGCAGAGGGCCGTCTACTAGGAAGTGGCCAGGAGTTATTGCCTTCATAATGTTGGGATCCTCAGATTGAGGATGAAGGGGGCGTGAATTGAGGCACGCTTCGACTTCGCTCAAGAGAGTCTAAAACTCTTCAAATGTGCGCAGATGCGCTTTCAGGCTTTTATTATCACACCGGCCTCCCAGAGTAATACCATGTGAGGAGCACCAGAGCGTTCATCGAATGTCAGATACGGGCATGAAGACAGACGCCCGCCAAGGCGCATCGTTCTGTCGTCATGAACAAAGGGATTGAGTGAGAGTAAACGATTTTTAGAGCTCACTTGTCGCTTGCTTTCGAGCGCGTAATAGTCGTCGGCAAAATATGTATTTTGACAGATGATTGTGAGACGACATTTGGTGTCTCAAATCTCTGTCGTTGAGAGTCGCAAAGTGGCATATAGCGGGTTCCGTCTATGGCGCCTGTTATATATAAACCGCTGTACGTATATGCGTAGGGATCTGTGTAGAGAGGAAAACCTGTCAAGTGGGTCTTCGTTTGGTCGGAAGTACATAGATGTGAAGAGCGCCTTTACCTGCTTTTCTTCCAGTGCAGTAGCAAACTCAGAAGCTGTTCGAAGCTCGGACCAAGTATCCTTGACGTGCATGAGCCAAAGTGGACCATTCCACCAAAGGGTGCTCTCAGCTAATTCTTGGGGCGTGGCACCGCGGTTAACTAAGTCTGCCGGATTGTCTTGCGATTCCACGTGAAACCATTGAGCGTGTGGTGCTCTTTCAATGATTTTGGCCACGCGGTTCGCCACGAAGTTGGCCTAAATGGAAGGAGGCTTCTTAAGCCAAGCAAGAACAATCGTAGAGTCAGCCCAACAGAAATTATTCTCGGGTCGATAGTGCAGATTGGGCACTAGGGCGTCGAGCATGTCGGCGACGAATGTAGCTCCGCAGAGCTCTAATCTTGGCAGCGATATCGTTTTAATGGGCGCTACTCGCGTTTTGGCGTACACTAGCGATACATGAATTGTGTCGCCAATCTGGACACGAGCGTAGATGACTCCGGCGTAAGCTCTCTGGGCAACGTCCAAAAAGACGTGAAGATCCACTGTGCCTCGGGATTCCTGTACAGTTGAGATATGGTGATAATTTCGAAGAAAACTCAGCCATGTTTGTTGCGTTAGTGCGGGCTGCGTTGGTCATCCCATTCAATCTTCTCTAGCCAGACTTGTTGGATTAGCATTTTTGCGGCAACGATGATAGGGGCCAGCCAATCGGCTGGGTCGAACAGCTTCGCGATGAGAGACAGCACTTCTCTTTTCGTGTACGTTTCCTGTATGTCGATCGCCTGTATGTCGAAGTAAAATTCATCGTTGGTGGCATTCCAACGAATATCGAACATCTTTGCGGTGCTGTTGTCCTCGAACTTCAAGAATTCAGCGTTGAGCGTCTTAACATTAGAAATGTGAAGTCTGCCCCTAAAACAGGGCCTGCGTGTAACACATCGTTAAGACTGAGCCCACTTGTGGTGGGGCAGAACGCATTGAACACGACTCGAACTTTGGTGGAGATGCTATCCGGTTTTATGACAGCATGATGTGGCAAATAGTAGTGCTCAGCATCGGGTTGTGGGGGCGCTAGGGTCGTCATATGACCTAAATCAAGATATTCTTGAACTACATGGTTATATTGCCTTTTGAGGTAATTATTTTTAACTAACCTGGCTTCTGAACGCAGCTATTGTTGGTGGGCAACAATGAATAGCTATTGTGCCGTGAATAGCGAGTGCTCATTGACGACGCTTCTGTGAGTGGTTTTCACGAAATTCTCTTCGCAAAATTTTTAGAAGGGGATAAGTGACCAGTTTTGGGAAGTTCCTCCACCTCCCAAAAACGTTCGAACTGTTGTTCGATGGTGACTTCATTGAAGAAGGTCATTCTTATGTTGGGCAACCCGATTGTAGCAGGGGAACTGTTCCGGTGATTGTCCAGCCGAACATAGTCTGTTGTGCTAGAAGCGAACCTAACACATTGCGTCGAATTCCGTCAAGTATGATCGCCGGGAAGAGATCGGCTCCAATGACAACGTTAACTTGCTGATTTTGAACAAAGTTGACGTCTGCGAGCTCGATGTTACGAGGGAGGCTGCGATAAGGCGCGCTATCGAATGAGTGGGCGGACAGTCTGCCCGTGAATTGCGACAGCACTAGCGCTGTGTCATGAATCTGGAACGAGGGGTCGCGTGGCGTTTCAATAGTTTCGTTGAGGCCAGGAACCGGTGCTTTCACTGGCTGCATGGGGATTTTGAGCATCTTCTGGACGTGGTTGGAAGTGAAGGATACTTCGGATCCTGGATCGATAAGCGCACACGTGGCATAACCGGAATGTGGTGACCGTCGTGGAATATGGTGACCGTCGCGGTTCCGAACAACTTGCTTCGACGCGGCAGCAAAGCAAACTTGATGGTTATCTGGCTGATTTCGATCAGTGGACTGTATTTGTTGTTGACCTATTTGTGCGGCGTTAGCTAACGTGGACGGCCGCTTAAAGGGAGCTGCTCGCGTGTTAGGTGCGTTCTTACGGGGCTGATTGGGTTGCAATGCAGCGTTTATAATTGGCGGAGACTTTGTAGATTTAGTGGACGGACGCGACGCTGGGTTAGTTACGGATCGGTTCTGCGCTTGCTCCCCATGCAGTATCGTATGATGTCGCGCCAGACATGTCGCACAGTTGAATTCACTGGGGCATCTTTGTGTCCACTGATCTGCTTACGCGAGGCAATTCAAACAAAGACGCAACCTTTTCACTACCTCTAGACGTTTACCGGAAGTCATTTCCTAAAATTGCGGACAGACTCAAATTGTGTGCTGCTCTGAGCACAACGGAGATGGTCGTTGCAACATTCAACTGAAATGTGTTGACGCGTTTTGTCGAGGGGGCCACCTACTGTAGAGCGGGTGACGGGCGACTCTTGCTTGCAGGCGCGCCTTTTATATCTTGCGTCGTTTCCAGCGTTTGAAACCGATGTGTCAAGAAAGCGTCGAGATCTCTCCATCTTGGAATTTCAAATTTATTCGAGATTGATTGTTCCCAAAGCGACAGGGTGGCTTCCGGAAGCCGACTAGAACACAGAAAAACTATCATCGCTTCACCAATGTGATGTATCGACACCTTGGAGCGCTAACGCGGTGAGAATATTCTTAATTGCTCGCTCTAGATTTTTGATTTCGTGACCGGTTTCCCTAGTAATCGTCGCGAGACCAAAGAGATTTTTCAGAAGCGTTTTAACGAGAATACGTTTATTTTCATATCGATCCAATAGATTTTGCCATGCTTGATTGAAACTTTCGTCCGTCAAAGGAGGTTTTTGTACGATTTCCTTTGATTCGCCTTTGGTTTTTTGATTCAGTTGGAAAAGTTTTTCCACTGGGCCAATACGCGTATTCTGAATATGTCGTGGTGAATATGTCGCGGAAGGAGGTCCATGACAGATAGTGGCTTTTAGAAACTTCTGTACACTTCTGGTCACATGGTGGTGGGTGGCAACTCGGTCGTATCCCTGGAGGGCCGCGGCGCGGGGACTTTATTTGAAATATTTTTCCTTAACGTTTGTTATACGAGGGTTGCCTTTTATGTTTCGGGATTTGTCAACCCCAGTGTTGCAATCTGGAAACTGACAGCTCTATCGTAAAGTTGGACATTTTTGAGGTTGTACCTACTCAGAAGGTTTTGACATACGAGCGCTATTTGTGTTGTTTACAGTAACTTAAAGGATTCATCTCGGCCCAAAAATGGAATTAAATCGTGAACATTTTCGTGCGATTATTTTTTACAACTTTCGACGTAGATTAACTCAGCAACAGTGCATGGATGAACTTAATTCAATTTTTGGCGATGCAGCTCCATCCAGAATCAGTGTTTATCGATGGTATGGTGAATTCGTAGTTCGTGGTCGTAGTTCACTCCAAGACGAATTTCGTGAAGGTCGTCCAAAATCAGTTGTTGTTCCGAAAACCATTGATGCTGTGCGCGAACTGATATTGCACGTCATATTGATAATGCACGTCGTGATATTGATATTGATCGTCATGTGACCTATCGTGAGATTGAGACAACCTTAGGCATTAGTGGGACCAGCATACTTTCAATATTGCATAAACTTTTGAGTGTCAAAAAAATTTGTTCGCGTTAGATCCCACACAATATGTCAATAGCTCAAAAAAAGTGGCAAATCAAAGTGGCAAAAGTGCTTCAACAATTGGTTCAAACGCATGCAAAAGTGTATAGATCTTCATGGGGAATATTTTGAAAAACAATCAAGTGATTTTCGATGATTAATATTTGTTTTTGTTCTCTAATCCCGAAATATAAAAGGCAACCCACGTATGTTGTGTCAACTTCTCATTCTTCAGCATTTGCTCGAGGAGGCTGCTATACGCGGACTTGATTAGGGACCACTGCGAATGGAGCTCCGTTATAGCAAGCGTAGACAACGTTTGCGATTCCGGTGAACAGGTCGTAATGTGCGCGCCTATACGCCAGAAGTTAGTTCTCCGTATCCGACCCCCGAGGCTAGAGCCGAGCAGCCCACAGTCAAGCATTTAGCTTGCCTCTCCTTAGCGGCCGAAGTCCGCGCTCTGAGAGGACACGGCTTCGGTAGATCAGGAGAGGCAGCTTGGTGAGCAGTGTATTTGACGTAAAAAGTCACGGTGACTTAAAGTCACTGGTAAAAATCAGGGTGACAGAAATGTAAGAGCCACTGAACTACTGAGCCACAGAACTCTCTAGTTCTTCGGGCCGGATCGCTTGATGGGCCCCAAGCTATAGCAGCATACCTACGAGATTCAATACCGAAAGGGTAAGCAGAACGTGGTTTTCCACCAGCCCACGGAGGAGGTTTGTGCCAAAACCCAAGTGAATACGCGAAGCTCGTCGTATGAGAGCAAGTATAGGAAAGTACAGAAGAGTCGCGAAAGTTATGAAGACTTTTGCGTCGAGAATGAGAAGCTATGCCGACACACGCCAAAAGGGTTCGACTACAATGATCACAACCAATGAAAGTTGTGCTTACCCGATGACCTACGTACAGCGGTGATAATAACAAACCATTATCCGCCACGGCCGGCCATCTAGGAATAAGAAAATCTCGCTCTGGGCTCGTGTGGCCCAGAAATACAACTGGCCGGGGTTGTATCGCCAGTTTGTTGGTAATTTACATGCTTTGCAGACTTCACTACGTATTTGTGGCATGATGGATGAACTATTTCGTGGAAATCGTGCTTCAAACCAGACGATTGCAAAATGATTGCATTTAATGTAATT
This sequence comes from Myopa testacea, assembly GCA_949629155.1. NCBI lineage: Eukaryota > Metazoa > Arthropoda > Insecta > Diptera > Conopidae > Myopa > Myopa testacea. Next base: position 22,290,065 of record OX451347.1, read on the forward strand.
CTGAACAGTGGCTCATACAATTTTTTTTATTCACGGCGCTACCTCCTCCAAATGATCCGGAGAAACTTATTTTTTCATGCGTTGTTCGTCATAAACCTGTTCATTATATAAAATAAAATAATGCACATACATAAGTAACAAATAATATTAGAGGTACTGAAGCTTCGGCATATGTAAAAGATCCGAAATACGCTAGTAGTCGCACAAGGATTATTGCTGCTATATTCACTCTCACATAAAGGGCACACGAAAATAAACACAATATCAATATTATTAATTATATATATTGTGTGCGAATTATCAGATTTGCTTTTGTTGTACAAATTGTTGCCACCCATCAATTATAGCATTAATTCCTTACGCTACCTAACAAATATTTGTAAAAATGCTTCATACATGATAACTCTTTGTGGTCTGCAAACAGGGGAAGTCTGCAAGACAACGTAAAGTTTTTTCAACTTTGTGTTTCTCCTCAAAACTCAAACGCAGTCTACTAAAAAAAGTCAGATCATACCATTTGGAACGCATTGCGTTTGAGTCGCGTTTGAGTTTGCGTTTAAAAGTACATGATAAGGCTGTTAAGCAAGGCCATAGTATAAAAAGTGGGTGGGTGAGTAAGCAGAGCTGGGAAAGGCAATGCATGCATATAACAGCGCCAACAGAAGCCATAAAATGCAACAAAATTATAGAGGGAGAGAGAACCACATGGGCACATATCAAAGCAGTGCATACATATAATAGCACCAGCCGCAGAAAATCAGAAACAGTGTAATATAAGAAAATCAGAGAGAAAGCCTAGTCAGGCACAAGGACACATACCAACATAGCATCACGAAACAGAAGATAAGTAGAAGCTAGCTGCAAACTCAGAACGAGAGCATCGACACTTGGTGATCGGCTGCTTAATCAAAAAGCAGCATCACTTTCACTTTTCTAGGAAACTACAAAACATAGATCCTTCCGGTTTGAAGCTTTCTCTCTAGAATTGATTAGAGAATTTTATGCTCGGAAAAATATTTATATTTAATACCGTATTTTAAAAAAATATTACGACCAACAATTTTTTTTGTGGAATTCTAATTCCAAATTTTAACTTTGGCATTAATTTTCTCAAAAACTGTTTGACGTAGGAACCCAATTTAAAAAGGATGTTAAGAGGCCGATACTTGGCTTTCAAAATCAATAAGCAAAAGTGATCCAGATATCACAGTTATTTTTTAATATTTTTTTCCGATGTTAAGTCGGGTTTTTAGAAAATGGAAAGAAAGAAATTTCCCGCCTAAACGGGGGAAAATGCACCGCCCCTCCCCCCCTCCCATGTGATTTTTTTCTTATCTCGACCCAATCTACCCGTCCTGGCTTTTTGGCGTACCTTATGTGTTACACCCTGTATAGAGCAGACGGACGTAGGACAGTGTGATGCTAAACACTATTAAGAATAAGCCTTGTTAAAAACTACCTCATATGTTATGTTAGCACTAGCTTGCCTCCTTACAGAGGTCTTACATAGACCATGCAGGTCCTTAGTGTTGTCAGTAAGTCTTTTGCAGTGGAGTCAGTGGATCGTTTTCAGTTAGTTGAAAAGTTCAGTCCCTTGTTAAAAATATATTTGGGTTGGCCCGCGCATGTGGTCTTACTACTGTACACCGCCCTACAGAAGCGCAGCGGGTCACCGCTGCTTGCTCAAGACTGTGGCATCAGTATTGACTCAACCACATGGCTTGACTGCCAGCGAAGACCGGACACTGGCAGAGCAGATGCTCTACCAGTCTATTCAACAAAATTTTTAATTTAAAATTTTTAAATTGTGAAATCAACAATTACTATACAGTTTTTCGCAACTTAAATTAACCGCACGTGTCTTCAAAATAACTGCACCTATTCAAGTGACGCGAAAATAATTCACATTATTTCCATGTAATTCGTAAAAGAGCTCGCACTCAACTTAACGGTACTTTCTGAAGATTTTGCTTTTTACACTCTGTTCTATAATTGTTATATCTATAAAAAAAATCTCAACTCAATCGTTTCTGCAAATTATTTTGAGCGCAGAGAGCTTAGATAGCTTTGTAAAATCGTGCACCTATTCATGTGACGCGCAGTGTATGTTATAAATTCCAGAGGAGCTTAGAGCGGTAGAAGGAACTCGAGGATATGAATGCGACTATCACTATTGGGCCGTGTTGAAGTGGCTGAATCAGCTTTGGTCGTTGCCACTACCCTGCAGCAGAATCTTGTCGAAGTTCGTGCTCGAGTATACACTTTAGAGCGACGCGAGATCTCCAACGATGGTGTCCTATTTGGAGTCCTGGAGTTGGAAAATGAGGACCTACAAATTACTTATTCCAAAGTATGCACAACAATTGGGTGCAACATGTTCCAGCTGAACAAAGTTTTTCGTGCTGGTAGTAGGGTGCCATCTAATAACGAAGCCGCTCGCTCTCTGGCTTCGCCAATAATTATTCTTAACTTCGCACGCAGCTGATACTACCGTGAATAAAAACATTAGTATATGATAATTTTCTTAGTTTTCTTGCAAATTACAACTATTCCACTATTTTCTCTCTTCTAATTCTTATGTCTAATCTCTTTCTTGTACTGGACCATAAATTTATCTTTGCTGATGTTAATTTAATTCATTACAGAGTGTTTAAGTGATAACTACAGTTACTAATAATCATAGAGAGTTTCATGGTGGTGGTAGTAACATTTTAGTTCCTATGTTACTAGTACTTAGCACTCAAAACTCATATCATATTGTTCATTTAAATGCGCAGAGCCTGTCCTCTAAGATGGAAGAATTTAGACAAGTATTGATATTGTATGTGTCAGCGATACCAGCTGACCACGCATACACACACACGCGCATACTGGAGGGTGAGAGTAGCGAGTTGCGAGAAAGAAATAAGCAGTGTAGTCAGCCTGGCCGCGGCGTGAACAACGTCATTGGTTTTTATGTTAAATAAAGTTCAGTAAATATTTGACGCTCGTTTTAATTTTATTTGACAAATTCAGAAGTGGGATTACCTTAGTAATTGCCTATCTTGATATAATGGAAAATTTAAAAAAGTGTACAATAACGCAGCTTCGGAAAAAACTGCAAGAACTCAACTTAAACACCACGGGAACTAAAAACCAATTGGTAGCACGATTATTGGAAAACGGAGTGGATGAAATAGATCTTGGAATGCAGGAAACAGGTAATATTTCAGAAAACTCAGAAGCCGAGTCTGTGGAATCAAACGAGGAATCAATCGGGAAATCTACAGTGGCTAAATTAAGAACTGATGTCAGCGAGCTTCGAGATGCGATAATCCTACTAACTACGCAATTTCAGCAGAGTTTAAATCATAGGAGTTCGACATCATTCCCGAACCCAGAATTTCATCATTACAATGAGCGCCCTGATCATATCGTTGGTGCGGCAGCACAGAGTTCGTGTTCACAGGAACAACAACTAAATCTCCGTTTTCAGACAAAACTACATTCGACTGTTCAGACTGTACCAACAGATTTTTTTTGCTTTGACTACAAAAGAACGACCAGAAATAGAAACTGCGCAGTTAATTTCCGTAAGCCAGTTAGCTGCGTCGAGAGCATCGAATGGCTACACTTCGTCGCAAAACCTGCAGCCGTTTTCTCAGCAGATTTTGCAGCCTCGCTCACAAAGCTCTCAGCAATTTGTACATGCTCCGTCGCAAAACCTGCAGCCGTTTTCTCAGCAGATTTTGCAGCCTCGCTTACAAAGCTCTCAGCAATTTGTACATGCTCCGTTGCAAGGTTTGCAGCCGTTGTCTCAGCAGATTTTGCAGCCTCGCTCACGAGGCTCTCGGCATTTTTCGTATGTTCCATCGCACAACCTGCAGCCGTTCTCTCAGCAGTCTTTGCAGCCGTCTTCCGAAACATCACAGCAAGTAACAAGTTCTGAGTCGCAACATCTGCAGCCGTGTCACCAGCAGATGTGGCAACCGTCTATACAATTGAAATCTAGCGATGTTTATCAACATCTCCAACCGTCTGTAAACACGGATTCAGTAAGACATGTTGCGCAACATCCGATTCATGTAAGTAGCATTTCACACAACATTTTACCGAATTCAGATACATTGCAGCAGTGTCAATCCACGCAACCATCGTTAATTACCAATTTTTACGGAAACGTTAGAGATATTATTGCCGTCTTACCAGAATTTAACCCAATTAATGATGAATCCTTGAATCCGAAGCAATTCATCAATCGCATTGAAACTTTAAAAACCGCATATAGATAGGATGATCAAACCTTAATATTTGCAGTGCAACAAAAATTGCAGGACCTGCTAGATATTGGATCGACACACATAAAGAGGTATTTTCTGCACTGGAGACAATTTGTTGATAAGTTTCTGAATGATTTTCCGTGCATCGAAAATGTTGCGGATGCGCATATCAAAATGACTCGGGCAAACCGCCACTCAACTGAATCACCAATCGTTTTTTATTATAAGCTCCTCGCGATAGGAATGAAAGCTGGCATTCCAGAGTGTGCTATAGCTAGGCACATTATCAATGGTATAAACGAGCCAGATTTAAAGAAAAGGATATCCAACGAATACAATAATAGTAACGAATTACTTCGCGATATTACAACTTATTGCAGTTATAACGGAATCAAACCACCTGCTTATATAAAAGGCAGAGATGTGATAACCAGTGGAAATGTAGCATCAAGTCCACCATGTACCGTATCGGGAAATAAAACATTTAATAAAAACACTAAAATTGTTAAATGCTACAATTGTTTCAAACTAGGCCATTATTCCGTAATTGTCCTGAACCACAACGAAAACAGAGATGTGAAATTTGTCAGAAAACCACCCATTCGACACAGCAATGTACCTCAAAAATTCATGACACTCCGGAAAAACAATCGAAGGCAGTTATTAATAGGATCGCTGAGAGTGCTCCTAGTAGCGATGTGATCACTAAAATAATAAAAATAAATCAAGAACCAGTTAGAGCCATCATCGATCCCGGCAGTAATCGCACGCTAATTCGCGAAACAGTAGCTATCCGTGTAGGTAACCCAGCAGCATGCATGGTTATCTTAAACGGGTTCGCAGGCGGTCAATATGTTAGTACACGTAAAGTTAATGTAGCTGTGCAAATCGATGCAACATTACTTAAAGCCGATCTACTTGTTGTTGCTGATGAATACCTTACCGAAGATGTGCTTCTAGGTAAGGATATCTTGTGCACTGAAGGAAAACGTGTCGTGATTGAAGGAGATGATTGCTGGGTGGAAAGTATGCAGAGGGCTAGAGTCGGAACCACATTAACGGACGATGAATTCTCACAACTGAAATCGATATTAAATAAACACCGTCATACGTTCTCAGAAAAAGTTTCCGAATTGGGAAGATGTTCCGAAACAGAAATGGAAATCCGTTTGTCGTCTAACGAGCCCATTGCAGTAAAACCGTACCGCATTGCTTTCAGCAAAAGACAAATAGTCAACAATATTATTACAGAGTTGTTGGATAATAATATAATCCGAGTTTCCGAATCACCATACGCTTCTCCAGTCGTTCTTGTCGAGAAGAAAAATGGAGAGCATCGTCTGTGTATTGACTATCGAATGTTAAATAAGATAACAATAAGGACGCCGTTTCCTATGCCCATAATGGAGGAGCAATTCGCGCAATTGGCAGGAAATTCGTATTTTACACAACTGGACTTGCGTATGGGCTACCATCAAATAGAAATAGAAGAGACTTCAAAGAAGTATACGGCTTTCGTCACTACAGATGGGCATTATGAATATAATCGAATGCCTTTTGGACTGGTCAATGCACCATCGGTGTTTCAAGCTTTGATGAACAAGATCGCCTCCAGAATGAAGTCTGGCGAGGTGCTGGTCTACCTAGACGACGTTGTTGTGCCTAGTAAAACAATCGAGGAAGGATTGTTGCGCATAGATAAATTTCTTAAAATTTTAAAGGAAAGCGGTCTGACATTACGTCTAGAAAAATGCAAATTCCTGGCAGCCGAAATCTGTTTTTTAGGCCACGTTATTAATAGAAACGGAATTTCCCCAGGTAAAGAAAAGGTGAATGCTATTCGAAACTTTAAGCGACCCACAAACATTTCCGAAGTACGAAGATTTTTGGGACTTACGGGATTTTTTCGTAAATTTGTTAAAGATTATGCCTTAATTTCGAAGCCACTTACTGCATTATTACGTAAAACAGAGAACAATAATTTTGTGTGGGACGCCGCGCAAGAAAACGCTTTTGCAGAACTCATAGGAAAATTAAGCAGTGAACCATTGCTAGGTCTGTCCGATTTTTATCGCCAGCATGAAGTTCATACGGATGCGAGTAGCCTTGGAATAGCAGGAATATTGCTTCAATCGACCGACGCGAATACCTGGCAACCGATATTTTATTACAGCCGTCATTGTACCGATGCCGAGAGTAGATATCATAGTTATGAGCTCGAAGTTTTAGCCGTCGTAGAAACTCTTGATAGATTTCGAGTTTATCTTTTGGGCAAACAATTTCGACTGGTTACGGATTGTGCAGCTATCGCTAAAGTAAGAGAAAAAAAAGAGCTAATTCCAAAAATTTCTCGGTGGTATCTAAAGTTGCTGGAATACAATTTCGAAGTAATTCATCGTGAAGGCTCTCGAATGGCACATATTGACGCTCTCAGTCGCTCGCCAGATCAGCCACCACCGGACGTCGAGCCAGCGGGTTTTATTTTAAAAATTACCAATGTCAATGACTGGCTATTGACCATGCAACTACAAGACAAATCTCTACTGCCTATTTTTGAAGTCCTGAATGGTCACAAAACAGCCGATAACTGGAACCAAATAAAAGAAGAGTATGCTATCCAAAACCAAAGAATTTACCGGAAAGACACGGAGGGTCTAAAATTTGTGGTGCCAAAGGCAGTGCGGTGGAGAATTATACAACAGTGCCACGATGATATGGGTCATTTTGGATTAGAAAAGACGATTCAGCGTATCAAAAGGCTTTTCTGGTTTCCGAAAATTAGGAAATATGTAAAGCAATATTTGTCTGCCTGTATCCAATGCTGTTATTTTAAGGCACATGGTGGAAAGTCAGAAGGACGGTTACACTATGGCGAGGTTGACCCCATTCCGTTTCGTCTGATCCACATCGACCACTTAGGACCTTTCATCCGTAGTAAAAGAGGGAAATCGTATATACTCGCCATAACAGATGCTTTTAGTAAGTTCACGATCGTTAAAGCAGTCCGAGACACAAAAACTAACCCCGTAATTCAGGCACTCAACGAAGTCATAAGTTATTTTGGTCTACCGAAATGCATCGTATCGGATCGAGGTACGGCGTACACGGCCAAAGCGTTTGAGGAATACTGCAAGCGCAACGGGATCCAGCATATAAAAACTGCGGTACGGACCCCAAGGGCAAACGGCCAAGTTGAGCGAACAAATCAAACCATTCTATCGTATTTACGCACGACTGTTGAGGACTCAAGCAACTGGGATTTGACATTACGAGATTTACAGTGGACCATAAACTCACAAAAAAACGCAACGTCAGGCTACAGCCCAAACGAACTGGTTTTTGATTTTGCGTTGACGGACGTTGTACAAAATCACCTGTTTGCTGCCGTGCATAACGATATAGATCAGTCACCAACGGATACAATCGACACGCACACAAAGCGACAACTAGCTGCGGAGAGAATTCAACAAGAGCGAGTGGAAGCGAAGTGGAAGAAACGGTTCGACTCCAAACATGCTGCGCCGACCATCTACAGCGAAGGTGACCTCGTGGTTTTAGAAAATGAAGCACCCTCGACATCGCAATCTAGAAAACTGGAACCAAAATATCGCGGGCCTTATGTTATAAAAAGAGTTCTGGAGAAGGACCGCTACCTGGTGGAGGATATTCCCGGTGCACCTGTTACCACACGAAAATTCACGTCGGTGTATGCATCAGATAAGATAAAACCCTGGTGCCAAACTTCGCCAGAGTTGGACAATCTTAGCGAAGATGACTCCGACGAAATCGAGGACGATTAAAGACAGGATGGGCCGAGCTGTCAGCGATACCAGCTGACCACGCATACACACACACGCGCATACTGGAGGGTGAGAGTAGCGAGTTGCGAGAAAGAAATAAGCAGTGTAGTCAGCCTGGCCGCGGCGTGAACAACGTCATTGGTTTTTATGTTAAATAAAGTTCAGTAAATATTTGACGCTCGTTTTAATTTTATTTGATATATGCGTATCCGAGACTTATTTCCATCCAGAAATTCCAACTAACTTCTAAAGGCTGGCTGGGTATAAGCTTTTTCGTTCGGATCGTTCTGGGCGTTTGGGTGGAGGTGTGGCAATCTTCGTTAAGAACGGCATTACTTGCAGATTTATTGCTAATTCTAATCTCGATAGCCCTTTTGAATATATTTTTCTTGAAATACTTCAAGTGAACCGAAAAATCCTGCTCAGCCCAGTTTACAGGCCTAACAAACCCATTTTCTTTCAGTTTTTTGTCGACTCTGAAGGACTATCGTATACTACGTGGGAGATAATTGTCTGCGGAGACTTCAACTGCAACGTCTTGAATAACAGTGAATCAAAACATTTTATTCAGGCTATGTTATCTTTAGATTTTAACAAACAAAGCTATGCCCCCTCACTACTCTAGTCGATCTTGTAGTCTCATCGATCTTCTATTTGTTAGCATTATGCGTAATGTTCATCTTTATCAGCAGCTGGATGCTCCAGGTTTTTCTATGCACGATCTACTATTGCTGACGTACTCCTTCAATAGGGCTGACAGATCCGCTACTATACAGGTCCGATACGGTTCACTATAGAAACTATAATCGTAATAACTATGCGCCCTTACAACTTGATTTAGTGACTATAAACTGGGAAACTATTTACTACATGCTCTCGGTCACTGATCAAGTAGAGTTTATAACCAAGAATTTTAACCTCTTGTATAATAAACATGTCCCAGTTATAACTAAGGTGATCCAGCATATTAGACCAGTATGGCTAACTAATAATATTCTTTTACTTTGCGACAGCGTAATGATGTGTACAGGAAGTGGAAGAAGTTTAAACTTAATGAATATCTCGTTCTTTCTCGACACCTCCGCAAGTTATCTCCAAGATTAGAGCACCCAAGGCTAGATTCTTTGGAATGAAAGTTGACCAACCACAGTCGACTAAATCTTTCTGGAATAAAGTAAGAAATATAGGAGATGGCAAAAACACTTGTGAAATACCAAAAGATGTTGACTGCGAAAAGTTTAATGCCAGGTTCTTATCACATTAGCACATTCTTTCTTTTCTGACAGTTTTTCAGTATCCAATCATCGTCTTTTTTGTTTTTTTATTTTTGAGTTTGAGTTTTATTGGGTTCAGCCTGTTTTCATTTACACAGATACACGTAACTAATTTATACAAATACGTAATGTCTCGCGAAGCCAATGGCTTGTCTGCGAGAAAAATTTACTTAGAATTATTTCACTGCTTTATCGTTACGCGTGTTACAATTGTTACTGAAATTTTAAGCCATTAGAAAATTTTTAATTGATTTTTTCCTGGCGGAACATCTACAATATTCAGTAAATCTGTGGGTAGCTCGTTTAAAAGTGTGGGAACGGTGACTTTTAGCGTTGCTTGACCGTAATTATTGTTAAATTTTGGTATTCTAAATTTGCCTTTCGTTTTCCTTCGCGTTGAGTCCAGGTGATCTATTGCTTTGCCGTATTCCTTTTCGCTATAAAATTGGTTTAATATGCTAATTTTATGTATGTTACTAACACTTAGCACTTTTAATTGCTGGCATATTGTAACGGGATTAAACGTTATATTGACCTTCCTTGCTAGTATCTTTAGGATATTGTTTTGGCTGTTTTGAAGCTGCTTGCAGGTTACTGAATTTCCCCACGCTGTTATACCGTGTCGACCATAGGACTCACAAAGTGCGCGGTATGCTTGCCTGAGCACATCAAAATGGCTATAGAAGCTGAGATGTTTTAGCATGTATGCTACGCTAAGTAATTTTTTGACCAGCTTCTGTATATGATCATGCCCTTTTAAGTCGTGATACACCATAACTCCAAGGTATTTGTAGTTATTTACAGATTCAATTACAGTGCTGCAATTATCATGCAATTATGTAATTATCAACTCGACTATTTCTGTTGGAGTGTAGGCAATCAAGTGAATGAAAGTTCAGCCGTATATTTGTATGCATAATATGTGGCGGTTTAATGTGCATTACTTTTGTTTTTGATGCATTTATAGACAAACCGTTGTCATGTGCCCATCTTTTGATTACGTTCAGCTCTGCTTGCATCATTTCTGTGGCTTCTACAACATTTCTGTGCAAAACGACTATTGCTGTATCGTCTGCATAAGCGAAGGCCTTACTATTCCTGAGAGCTCGCAGCATTCCATTCGCATATATTATATATATAATAGCAGTCCAAGCTTGGAGCCCTGTGGAACGCCGTATTTTATTTGGACTTCGTCACTTATCTGTCCGTTTATTTTAACCCGAAAGGTTCTGGCTTGCAGATAATTTTTTTCGCAGTCAACACTTGCCTCGAACACCAGCATTTTACAATGCCGTTATAAAATTATCATGCGATAATGTATCGAACGCTTTACTAAAATCAACGAATAGTACCAAACTATTGTTTTTACTTAATTTTTTATTCAGTATGTTTGAAGTATGTCGAAGTTACCAAGAAGCTGGTTGATGTTTTTATTTTTTTGATAACCGTATTGATTTCTGTTAATGAGGGCCTGCCGCTGCGGACTTGATTGGTAGTGGAGTTGCGGCCACCACGAAACTCTCGAAACCAATATTTGACGGTGTAATCTGACGGAGCATTAGCCCCATAATATTTATCCAACTTTTCTTTTGTTTCCTTCGCCGTTTTGCCTCTCAAAAAATAATGTTTTATGGGAGAACGAAAATCGTTTACCAAGCACGTCAACAACAATCAGCTGTCAAAACAAAACTAAATACAGTATCGCACTGAAATTTGGCATGTCTGCCTAAATATGAACGGACTTTAAGGCACCATAACCTTTTTTGCAGTAGCAGCGCATTCTGGCGTTCAAGGAGGTTACTTTTCACCCCACCTAGTAGTTGTTATGCAGTCGTATGAGAAATGTCCACTAATATATACTGCGATACCTCCCCCTTACCAGTATCCCTATTTCTATACTCCGCACTAAATCCCTCTATTAAAAAGAGCGATATCTCTTCATTAGTTATGTTTGTTTCGACCAGCACAATCAAGTAAACGTGTGACATTAATTTATTTATTTCCGCGTGAAATGTAATGAACTTTTTCCGAAGCGATCTTATGTTCATGTATATCTATACATGTATATAAAAATTAGTTGCAAGTCGTGTTAGTAATTGATGTTCTCTGGAATGCGTGAACCGATTTTGTTTTTGCAAAGTTCATATGAAAGGTGACGTCAATACCAAGGTTTTTATGTATAAACGGTCTCTGTATGTGTATTGGTCATGAGTTACTGCCATTTTACTGAATTTCATCACAAAATAAAAAGTCCTGGTAAGAAACCGGTTAATAATTGCATTATTCAACTAACATATGTGTCTCAGTTTTTGAAGGAAATTAAACGAAGTGTGCAGGGGGTTCGCTAGGGTAATAAAAACTCCTAATAAGAACTTAATATCCGTTTCCTTCTCGCATTAATGTTTCCTTAATACTCGTTTAAAACTCTTAATTAATTGATTGAAGTTATCTGAAAGAAAAATTATTACCGCGTAATCAAATACCACTGTTCAAATTAGAGAAAGCGAGAAGAAAACGGGTATTAACCCTCTAACCGGCAAATCTTAAATCACGGAAAAAAACTAGTCGAATAATTTTTTCTTATTTCATTATGGCCAAAATATGAAGACAAAAGACATTTGAAACTCATTCGGTAACTTCGGTAAGTGGGTAGGAAGAAAATAGGGAAAAGTGCCTCAGGGCACTATTGCTGACTTAGCCCAAAAAAAGAGTATTATGACTACATTGTATATGTACCTATTACAAAGTTTTTAGAACATTTCAAAATATACGAATACTTTTTTAAATGAATTTATTTTAATGACAATATTAAATAATTTTTGACAAATAATTTTAAACAAATAATTAATATGTTAATTTTTTTTATGGTACTCCGTAAAACAATTTTTGGAGTTTGAGCAACACAAATAAATGTTACATTTTTCACAAACACATTGCGTTTGTGATTTCTTGCATAGTTTGCACCACCTTTTGCCATCTTTCTTTGGTAGCCAAATTGGAAAGTGGCCAATGTTGTCGTAGCGGACGTCATCAACGGGATGCTTCGCTCTTTCACCTACTTTTGCACTACCTGGTTGTACATTTTCAATCAAGGGTGGACGACTTTTTGGACGACCAGCCGAACGTTGTTTTGTATATGTCACAAGACCAGCAGCAATCTCTTCTCGGAATTGAGGTAACTCGGGCAATTGTTGTTCTTTAGCTGAAGTGGAAGAATCGTCTAATTTTTCGCGGTGGATGCGTCGATGTAAGATATAGGCATTCGTTGCTGCTATATCAATAAAATGATAAAAAAGACGTGTCATACAATCGCGTGTCTTCACTCGAATATGGTAACGGCCCATCAATCCATCCAACAAATCAACTCCGCCCATATGGCTATTATATTCACGTATAATTTGTGGACAATCGACTTGCACATATTATTTTAATTTCCGATCATAGCGTGCTACCTTAGCTACTTGCGAATCTGGACTTACTCTTGCGAATGGCTCAATGCCGACGTAAGTCGAGATCAATCTTACACACTTAGTGTCTTTCCATAAAACATTGCTAATGGAAACACCAAGAGCTGAGCCCACATATTCAGCTGAAAATCCTCTTAATTCGCGTTTGATAGAATTATCGGTTGGAAGTTTGCAATTCGGAACTCGATTTACTCGAACAGTTCCGAGACTGTATATTCCTCTCGCACGCAAATAAACCAGCAGGGGAAGCGACGTATAAAAGTTATCAAAATAAATAATATGATGCACAAAATCGGCAACAGTTTGTGTTAGGCGCACCACGACATTGGAAGTTGCACCAAGATCGGGACACCCTGGCAGAACCACATTATCGCCTGCGCCATTGTAAATTTCAAAGCGATAAGCAAAACCAAAAGAATCGCATAGCACGAATAATTTTATTCCCCACTTATGAGGCTTATTGGACATATATTGCCGAAGATGGTGTTGCATTTTCGTGCTGCACATTTGTTCGTCAACACATAGTCGCGCTTGTTTCGGAACAGAATCGAAACGTTTGTTTAGTTCGTTGGTTAAAACTCTTATACGAAACAATGTGTCATAATCGGGTTGCCCCTTTTGGACACGTTTGCTTTCGTCTCGAAATGATAAATACCTCTTTATCATATCAAATCGTTTGCGACTCATGGTACTTTTAATAGGAGTGAAAGCATTTCTACCCCAATAGCTATCCAAATTTGGGTAACGGTGTACGGACATGTAGAGAAGAATTCCTACGAAGTGATATAACTCGTCGACGTTCAGTCTAAACTGGGTGTTGATGTTTTGTACGACGGCAACTCGGTTTGTTTCGGTTACAATATGCTCCATTATGTCAGGGGTGAAGAAATAGCAGAATAACTCCAAAGGTGTATCCAACAATTTTATTTCAGAAGGTAGCGATGCATTGCCACGAAAAGCTACTTCATTCACATGCAATTTCAATGCTTTTTTTTGCCATATTATTTTTGAAAAGCCTTTTGCATTTGTTTTTATTGATTCTACGTCTAAAAAATTTAAAAATGTATGTAGATGTGAAAGCTTTAGCGATTCGCGTGATTTACCTGCACCAGTGAAACCGCCAGTATGTGGTACATTAATCGGTCCGGTACTTTCCATTACTGGCAACGGAGAACGTGGTCTTTTCAGTGGTTTGGTTCTTAAAGTTGGCTCCTTACCGGTCACTGCGATCAGAGTTGACGAAGCCGATGGTTCCAAAAATGCACTTGTGTTAAAAGACGAGTTAATTTCCTGGACACACAAATCACTACTTTGCATTTCTTTGATTGCCTGAGAAATACACCTGTCATCTTCTGGACTAATTTCATCCGGCACATAATTGCAATCATGAATATCATCATCACTACTAAAATCAATTTCCTCATCGGACTGAACCGATTCCATTAATTCGCGCACCTGGTCTTCAGTTAAGGCTGATAATTTTATACGTTTGGAAACGCCTGCCATTTTCATCGATGTCACACAAGTAATAGTATTCTAAAGAAAATAATTAATGCAAAATAATCGAATGCTTTCAAAAGCTTAGTAAATTTACACTGGGAACCGCAAGAGTGCCCCGAAGCACTCTCCACTTTTCGTTTCCAAACATCCAAAATACTTCGTTTTCCCGTACACCAAATATATAATTTGTAACAAAAATACTTTACCTTTTCAATAAAAATTATTCCAAAGAGATTTCTTAACTGTAATGTTTATTTTTCACCTTTCTAAATGAACGTTTTCACTTTTGCAAACGGCACTAGTACACAGCGCGACTTATCACACAAAAATAACGACAAAAAGAGAACTATGCCTCAAAATGAATAAGAATTGTCAAGAAGAGTAAATGTAAATTACCGTTATCACTAAGTTGACATAAGTTGGAGAAAAAACAATAAGTGTGGTGAATAATTCAAACTTTTGAAATGCGTGCCTTAAGGCACTCTTGCCGGTTAGAGGGTTAAGTTTTTATTAGGAGTTTTTATTGCCCTAACGAACGAATTAAATGCTTTTGTTCACGCAAATCTTTTGACATTGAATGCGAAGCAAAAAAAGGCGTACGATACTATTATGCAAGCTGTCAATAGTGAAGCCGGTGGATTTGATTTTCTGGATTGCACCAGGAGGCACCGGAAAAACGTTTTTAATTTCATTGTTGTTGGCAACGATACGTTCCCAGAATAAAATTGCATTGGCATTGTCGACTTCTGACATTGCAGCCACTTTGTTAGATGGCGGTCGGACAGCACATTCTGCTTTGAAATTGCCATTGAATTACCAAGTTAACGAAACTCCCACATGTAACGTTTCAAAAACATCTGGAACGGCAAAATTATTGAAACGTTGCGGTATCATTATTTGGAATGAATGCACTATGGCGAATAATAAATCTGTTGAAGCTTTGGAAAGAACAATGAAAGTTATCCGAGATAATTCAGAGTTGTTTGGTGGTGCGTTGATTTTATTGTCAGGAGATTTTAGGCAAACATTGCCCGTCATTCCTAGATCGACAACTGCCGATGAAATTAATGCTTGCTTAAAGTCTTCATATTTATGGAGATTTGTTAAAACATTGAAACTCACTACCAACGTTCGTGTTCAGTTGCAGAATGATCCATCTGCTGATAAGTTCTCTAAGGCTTAGAGTCTAAGCAATTGCTGAAAATTGGGAATGCAATGCCTGTTGATGACAGTGGATTGATAACATTGCCAAATGATTTTTGCCGTTTCGTACAGTCAAAAGAGGAATTTATTGAATGTGTTTTCACTAACATAGTACAACAATATACATGCCATGCATGGTTGAGTGACAGAGCAATTTTAGCGGCAAAGAACAAAGATGTTACTGAATTAAACATTGCTATACAATCAAAGATTCCTGGCGAATTGGTGTCGTACAAATCTGTGGATACTGTTACTACTGAAGGAGATGTTGTGAATTATCCAACAGAATTTTTGAATTCGTTGGACTTACCAGGATTGCCTCCGCATAATCTCCAATTGAAAGTTGGAGCCACTATTATTATGCTTCGCAATATCAATTAACCCCGTTTGTGTAATGGTACAAGACTTGCTATTAAAAGGTTGATGGCTCATGTAATTGAAGCTACTATTTTAACTGGAAAATTCAAAGGCGAAGGCGTGTGTATTCATTCCACGCATCCCAATGATTCCGTCTGATATGCCATTTGAATTTAAACGACTTCAGTTTCCTGTTCGCCTTGCGTTTGCGATTACCATTAATAAGGCGCAAGGCCAATCCTTAGGAATTTGTGGATTGAATTTAGAGTATCCAGTTTTCTCACATGGACAGTTGTATGTAGCCTGTTCGCGTGTTGGCAAACCATCGGTTTTGTATATTTACACCGAAACTGGAAAAACAACAAATGTTGTTTACCACAGAGCATTACAATAAAACAAATTTATCACTGATTTAAATGAATTCGAATTAATTTCTTTATTTTCTTTTTTGCACTACGAAGTGTGCAGGGGGTTCGCTAGTAATTGATAAATCAGAGTCCTTAAAGTTTAGTGTTCTTAATTCATAGAAATTCGTATATGTTGTAGTTGTAATTGTGTTCATATTGTGTTTAGATAGTTTGTATGCGAATTCGTAATTATAAAAGAATTATGCGATTTTATCTATATACTTTTCTGCCATAATACTTAAAACCTGCGAACTCTCATTTTTTTGCAAGAATTCGACCTTCACGAACCCGCACAAATCTCCAGTTTTCTGCCTTTGCTTTAAGTTTAGTTAGCCACAGAATCTTCCTCTTAGTTGCAGTCAGCTGATCATTTATATAAACCAAATCATTGTTTACATTTTTATCTTCCTCACCCACTTTGCCGAAAATATTTTCTGCTGTTATACTTTTGCTTTTAATATTAAGCATAAGATCATGCTTACAGTGAGAGATGAGAGCTTTACAATAATAGCGTTTTGTTTTTCTTTAATGCGATATGCATCAATTATGTCAGTTTTGGAGATTTCCACGTTTACCGACAATGAAATTGCTTGAACAGTACTCTTTAAGTTTTCATTTTCTCTTTTAGGAATATTCTTAATTTCTATGTTTTTCTCAAAAGATGCTTGCTCTAAGGTGTTTATTTTTTACTCTATTGATGTAATGCGTTTGTCAGTAGGACAAACGGCGTATTCACGGCGTAATGGCCGTGAATTCAGGCCTCGATTTGTGTGAGCTGCGTAGTAAGCTCTTCAAATGTTAGTGAACTATTTCCAATTACACGTCCAGACTCCCATTTTCCTCCGAAGGGAGGAGCTGAAGGAGAATTGAATTTCCATTCAGTTTCATCGTTCGATAAAAGAGTAGAGAGTTTTCCAAGCTGCTGAGATGATGTGGAAAACAATTTTCTGAGCTCTACATCAGCACCTACCAAATTGGTACCGCAATCGCTTGTCAATGTAGCACAGATCCCGCGTCTTGACGTAAATCGTTTGTATGCAGCGAGAAATCCTTCAACGGTGTAATCAGATGCAGCCTGGAGTGCAGATATTGAAAAACAAACGAACAGGACTATATAGCCTTTTTGTTTCTTCGCTTCTTCCTCTCCCTATCCATGTTTTAATCATAAGCGGACCAGCATAATCCACTCCTGCATGAAGGAAAGGTCTTGGAGTAGTTTTAGAAGGTGGGAGTTGACCCATTTATTGCTTTGCAGTTATTTCACGTTGACGAGCACATCGAACGCAACGAAGAACATAATTTTTTACTGGTGAACGGCCACCTAGAATGCAGTACGTTTGTCGAATGTAGGCCATAGTTATTTGAGTGGCCCCATGCATAGTCTTTTGGTCTGCGTCAGCAATTATCAGCTTCTAGGAATGCATTACGAAGTCTACAACCCAAACGTATCATTCCTTTGTCGTCCAAGAATGGTATCATCTTGCTGAGCGGATTGGAGTTTCAAATTTTAGTTCCTGAGGAGTGATGAATGAATTGAGATGACCTTAAGTTTAGTAATTCTTAGAATTACTCTTCGACATATAGCAGTTATTCTCAACAGACGCGTTATATTTGAACACCTTTCAACAAGCACCCAGACTGATAAAACCTCTTTGTATGTATGCGTGATTGTCTTCGGTTTTTCTTCAAGATTGATATCACGAATGAATGAGATAAGAGCTAACTAGGCCCATTCCACCATAGAGAATTATTAAGTAGTTGTTGATATGAGAAACCACGAAAAGCGTAGTCTTCTGGATTATCTTTACCTGAGATATGATGCCATATAGCTGAAGGAGTTGATTCTTGTATCTGAATAACGTGGTTTCTTACATAGTCTCGTCATTTGGATGGATGTCCATTTATCCATGTTAGCGCGACTGAACAGTCGGTCCAGAGGTGTATTGGTGCTTCAAACAGATTGAAGATGTTTTGTATGTGACTTGCTCTTTTCGATAACATAAGTGCAGCTGTTAGTTCAAACCTTGGAATTGACAACTTTTTTAGGGGTGCTACTTTCGTTTTTGCCTCAACGATGTTTATGCGAATTACGTCGAAATCTTCTATAACTCTGACGTAGATAACAACTGCCATTGAGTGTTCAGAGGCCTCTGAAAATCCATGGATCTCTACTCCCAGTGCCTGCATTGATTGATCCACCTTGGAATTTAAAACTGAGATACAGTTTGTAGTTCTGGCATAAAGGAAACCCAACGTTGAGAAGTGAACCCAACGAAAGTGAATGTATCAGAGTCTGGTTACCAATTGATTCCTAGTGTTCTACGATGTTAAACGATTTTTAGATACTAGTTAATATGTTTGGTTCATTTGTCGACCCTTTTTGAAGTTGAAAACCGTCCGCCATGCACAAACTATCTAGCTGCTTTACAACTTTCTGGGCTTCTTCGACAGTATCAGCGCCATCAGTGTCGTCAACGTATGTACCCTTAATAATGTCGACAACAGCGGGAAACTGATGATCTACGTCTAATGTTAATGGAGTTAAGACGCGGTTTGCTAAATATGGCGCTGGACCGAGTCCATAGGTGACAGTTTTCAAGACAAAAACTCGTATTTCTTGAGATGGAGGTGTACTCCATAAAATGCATTGGTACGTCCAGTCATTTGGATGAACTAAAATTTGACGGAACATCTTTTCTATGTCCACAGAGAATGCGAAGCGAAACGGTCGCCACCATGTGATGACATTTGATATCTCTGATTGGAGTTTTGGACCAACGTGTAAAAAGTTTATCAGACATCGGCGTCATATGACTGAGTTCCCCATATTCTCGAAGAAATTCGCAATATTGTTTAGTTAATTCAATATTTGATGAACGTTTTTGTAAAACGTTAAGTAATGCTTTATAAGCATTGTTATACGACTCACCCAACTCTTCTGGAGATCGTTTAAATGGAAGACGAACAATATATCTTCCAGAAGCCGCACGTTTATGAGTATACAAAATGAGATTTACATTCTTCTTCTTCAGCTGATAAAATTTCTCTATAGTTTTATGATTTTCTTGTATCCAAAAACGCTGAACTTGTTGCTAGAGATCATGATCCACGCAACATTGAAACTCTTGTATGTTGGAGACCCGCAGGCGTTGTTGATTTTTTTCCCACTGATACCTGATATTATCCAGCCTAAAGCTGTTTGTTGAGCTATTGGAGTATTTACATCCCCTTTTAATATCTCACTTTCGAGAATATAGCCATAAATATGTGCACCTAAGACTAAATCAATATGTCCGGGTTTCATATAACTTGGATCAGCCAGTGTGATTCCTCGTAGATTTGGCCATTCTCCTGGAGACGATTCTGTGGAAGGTAATTGAACAGTAAGTTTTAGTAAAATATATGCGGTTACGTCACATTCGAATTGTGAGGAAAAATGTGGAAGTAGTTTGAATGATACCACTTCCTTTGTAGAGTCCGTACGTTGGGCGCCAATCCCAATAAGAGGAAACGTTGCGTTCTGACGATTCACTTATAAAAGAGATTTCTGAACCGTGATCAAGAAGAGCTCGTGCCCTCAGCTCTTTTCGTTATGAGATCGTAGTCTGACGCTTGCGGTTGCAAGGAGTACTTTGGAAGAACTAAAATCGCGATTAGGTAGCACGTGATTGCTTACGGCTACATTTGATGAGCATGGATCCTGACGTAAATTGATATTGGGCTGTTGATTTGTAGATGGTGATGAGTTCGTTATGAACACCTGCTGAGCGTTATGAATTGAAGAGTGATGGGTTTGCTCCACAGCACTATCTATCTTTTCTTTATATCTTTTGGAGCTTCTGCGCATCGCTATTCGATGCGGCCCTAAGTAATTAAAACAAATTTTTTTATCGATGAAGTAAGCATGTCGCTGCGCTTGAGTCTTGCTTTGATATATCGAACATCTAGCTAAATAATGCTCATTACTGCAAAGAGAGCAAATATTAATGAACGATTGATTAGTTAAATTATGTGAACAGGCTTGCTTTGTATTGGTGAGAGATGAGTTTTGACTCGTTGTTGATACTTTTATGTATGAATTGCATCCTGAGAGCGAGGTTTCGTCGAAGAAATTGAAGTCATTCTAGCTTCGATGCTTTCCATAGCTTGAATTCGTCCACACAGAAACTTTTCGAGATCTAAGAACGAAGATGGCATCTTTGAGGCTCCACACTGTACCTCCCAAGTTTCGTGTGAAGAGCGATCGAGCCACTGTACAACAATAAGTACAAGTGTAATTTTTCAGCACAAGAGACATCTTACTTTAGTCTTAGTTGGTGTTGTCACCAAAATTTTTGAGATTTGCAATTGAATTCTTAATGAGATCCATAATATCATGTTGCTTCAGTATAAGAGTCTCTTGCGCTTAAGACATTTTTTCTCTTTGAAGATGAGTATAACAATTGAGAGATGAGTACAATAAACCTGTTTTATATACAGTTTTTCTTGAATTATTTTGGTATAGAGAAGTTTACTCCACGATTACTCTAACTGTTTTAATTTATTAGTCACTTTCATTTATTTTATTTTTAACTTTTGATGAAGATATAAATTTATTTCAATTTTTTACGATTCAGCTTGTAGAGAATTACTTCAGAAAAACAAGATCCGGCTCGAAGCACCGTTAATGTTTGAGATTTATTCTTTTTGATAATTTTGATGCGTTCGATGTGATGCACTGAAGACTCTGATTTCAACTGTTGGTTTAAACAATTTTGGTTTAAATAATAATTACACTCATAATGTTCAAAAATATTCAGAGCTTTTGTTACAGTTAGAAATGTATAACTACGAATAAATACAGGCTTGGTTGTAACAGTCTTTGTCCTAGATTTCTCAAACTAATATTACCGTATACTTTGAAATTTATTATCTATATTTTAACCACTCAATAATAACCACTTCGGTATTCCCAATGGTGTGGAAGTACATGAAAATTATTCCAATCCCAAAGAATTAAAATTTGCGTGTAAATGATATCTGACCAATTTCGATTTTGCCTCATCTTTCCAAAGTCTTTGAAAGGTTAGTTTGCGAACAGTTTCTTGATTTCAAATCCAGCAATAATTTGCTAAGCAATTGCCAGTCTGGTTTTCAATCCAGCAGGAGCTGCATCACATTCTTGAGCTTTGTAATTGAAAAACTGCGTAAAGCAATGGATAAATCATATGTATCCTTCCTGACCTTACTAGCTTTTACGAAATCTTTTGATGCTGTAAACCATACTATGTTAAGCAAAAAATTAGTAACTGATTTTAAATTCTCAATTCAATCCAGCAAGCAGCAAAGAGTCGTTGCAAATTGTAATATGTCTTCATTCTTACCGGTTCTTTCGGGCCCTTTCATTCTTGTTATATGCGAACGACATATCGCAATTTGTTGAAAATAGCAGCGTAATTTTACTTTAGCGGTTACTTTGACGAGCGATAAGTCGCAAACTATTAGCCCTATAGAAAATATATATAAAATATATATAGATTGAAAGGAAGTATTTGCACCTATGTTTTAGTAACATATATTTTTTCGATATGCGCCCGCCCTCTCCCCTACAATTAAGGTATGTATTAGGTGTACAAATAAGTTTCCTCGGTTTTTTATAAAAAGTTAGGAATTTATTGTGAAGGAACAGTACATTACGTTTTATTCAAAGTATTTTCCATCATTTGCCACTACTTTTCCCCATCTTTCTGGCAACATTCATATGATGTGAAGCGCTGCTTAGACAGACCATGTGCCATCGACCGGAACAGGTGATAATCAGAAGGGGCTAAGTCTGGTGAATACGGCGGGTGGGGTAAAACTTCCCAGTTGAGTGTTTCCAAGTATGTTTTTACCGGCGCCGCAACATGTGGACGAGCATTATCGTGTAAAAGAATAATTTTGTCGTGTCTGGAGTAGTAATGGGCGCGTTTTTCCTTAAGTGCCCGACTCAATCTCATCAATTGTGTTCGGTAGAGAGCTCCAGTAATGGTTTCGCTTGGTTTGAGCAATTCATAATACACGACACCAAGCTGATCTCACCAAATACACAGCATGAGTTTTTTCCATGAATATTCGGCTTAACTGTCGATGTCGGGCTTAACCCATGACTTCCTCTTCTTTGGATTATCGTAGTGAATCCATTTTTCGTCACCAGTGACTATACGATGCAAAAAACTCTTTTCTTTATTCCTGGCAAGCAGCATTTCACTCATGCATAATCGGCGTTCAACGTTTCTCGGCTTTAGTTCATATGGAACCCAAGTTCCTTGTTTTTGAATCATTCCCAACGATTTTAAACGATGTGAAATTGCTTGTTGAGTCACTTGTAATGTAAGTGCAAGTTCTTTTTGCGTTTGGGACGAATCTTCCTCCAATAATACTTCTAATTCCATGTCTTCGTACACTTTCGGCCTTCCACTGCGTTCTTTGTCCTTCACGTCAAACTCACCGTTCTTAAACTTTTGAAACCATTCCTGACAACTTCTCTCACTTAAAGCAGCTTCACCATATGCTTCTAGAAGCAGTCGATGCGCCTCAGCTGCAGATTTTTTTCAAATTAAAGAAGTAAATCAAAAGTTCCCGCAAATGATGCTTATTCGGCACAAAACTTGACATTTTTGCAGGAAAAAAATTACGTGATGCTGATACGGAATCACTAGTACTTTAAGGTTATGGTGTTGCCGGATGACGAAACTTGGGATATTACGTTTTACATCTGACAATTTCTGCATAACCTTCTGGTGGGGCCATCTTTTGACAAACCGCGGAAACTTATTTGTACACCTAATATTAAAATCAATAATCTTAAAACCCACGAATTCTCTTTTCAACGATATATAATATGTTGCTATAACAGTTCCAACCACACTCACTGAAATATACAAAATTTGCGTTTTACCAACTCCAAAATTTCCGTTTTTTAGCATTAACCCTCGTCGTCGGATGCTTTGCATCGTACGGAATGGTTGTAGAATCCAGCCGGCCTCCTACGTGAAGAAGACCTTCATCATCTAAGAATGGATTCATGCTGGAAAGTTGACTATTTCTACTCAGGGGGATGCGCCCTTTTAATGATTTAATTTCTTCTTCGAAGTCTGAAAGTTGCATGATGCAGATAATCGTTGACAGCCCTTTACGTAACTCTTGATGTGTAGGAATAATGTCATTGACTCGTTCAGTTTTTGGAATTTTGGCATGTCTGATAAACCGCAGAACATATGCGACTATGTGTAGCAAGACTGGAAATGAATTATTGTGATTGATCTTGCACGGAAGTTCTTCGTCAACATCTTTCTTTCTTCATCTTCATCTTTAGCTTTCTTTCCTGGTCTGTATCCTTGATTGTTGCCATACTGTGCTCTTGCATGCATGTGGACTTTTTTATGTAAGAAGATCGGTTCGAAACACCACAAGTTGCATGTTTTAAACCGTTTTGTTGGCATTCCTCTTGAGATCAGATTAGCAGGGTTGTTTTCTGATTTAACATGACGCAATTGTTCAGACAGGGTTAATCGTTGTATTGTGGCGACTATATGACGTTATATTCGCCACGAAAGTGTGAAATGATGAAGATGCAGCATTAATCCAAGACAAAACAATTTCGGAGTCTTTCCACAGACAACCCAGTACACATTCTGTACTTAAATCGTTTTTTATTCGATGTACCAATTGTGTAGATAAGACGCCAGCGCATAGCTTCAGCCTTGGCAAGATTTGTTGTTTCACGGGTGCCACTCGGGAGTTGGAGCAAAGAATTCGGACCACAATCACTACATCTGCATTGATAAATCTCACATATATTGCCGCGTCATATGCCCTTTCTGACTCGTCAGCGACTTTTGAGTTTAGTGGTGTTGAGGTCCTGCAAGCTATCCCTATTCCACATAATGCGTAAAGCTAAAGGAAGCTCGTCGTCCCTGGCGATTTTATTATGACATAATTCTTGGATTAATATTTTTACAATCACCACAGTGGGTGACAGGAAATCCAATGGCTCAAATATTCTAGCAACATCCGACACTACGGTTCGTTTAGTTGTTCGCGCATGCTCTGTGAGACTTACCTTTATGCCGAAGGTATCATCTTTTGGGAACCACGTGAGACCCAATGTTTTTATGGCGCATGTGACGTCGTCATTAAAATCAAGTTGTGCTTACTGATCTGCCACTGGGATATCTGGCAATACTTTTGGATTGTTGGCACACCATTTTCGGAGCTTGCAACCTACACTTCTTAAGATGTCAGTTACTTGCTTCTTCTGCGTTTGCGTTACTGTGAGGCTATCGGCGCCACTCAGGCAATCGTCTACATAAAAATTTTCCTTGATTGTTTTTGCCCCGTGTGCATAGATGGCTGCGTGTTTTGCTGCTAATTGATGAAGACACCTTATCGACAAATATGGGGCGGCTCTCGTGCCATACGTAACCATGTTAAGCTGGTAGGTTTACAACTTGTCGGCCATGTTGTTTATCCAGATAATAAGTTGATATCGTCTGTCATCAGGATCTATCAAAATTTGCCGAAACATTTTCTCGATATCAGCAGTAAAAACGCAAAAGCAGTAAAAAAGCAGTAAGGTCGCATTGAAGGATTGATGCATTATATCATTTAATGCTAATCCGGTTGATGTTTTGGCCGAAGCGTTGAAGACTACTCTGAAGATTTTGAAGAGCTGCTCTCGGATCGTTGGATACAGTGGTGCGGAATAAAATACCGTGATGATGAACTGCTGGTTACTTCATATGGCCCAGGGTTTCAAATTCTGTCATGAATTCGCACTCGTCTCCTAGGGATATTTTTTCGTCTGTGAAGAGCGTATGATAATATTCGGCTCCCAGTAATAGGTCAATATATTTTAGAAGGTGGAATCGGGAGTCAGCCAAAATGATGATTTGAGGAATGGGCCATGCTGAAATGTCTAGTTGACGGGATGGTAATTTTGAAATTATCTGAGGAAGAATGAAGACTTCTAGTCGCATTTTGAACGGCGTTTGTGTTGATTCTAGACCAGCGATGTCTAAACGCATAATATCACATTTTGAGTGGGTATTGGAAATTTTTTGTACTCAGCACTGACAAAAATATATGCGCTGAAACACAAACCATGAATTTTTTTGGATTTGTGTTTGTTTGCACGCTACATATTTAGATTATTCCAGCAAATTGTGATTGAAGCATAAAATGGGAAATTAACTTTTAATGAGTAATGTATATGTAACATTTTATAATATAAAGTAGATAATGGAATAATATTTTATAATATGAAGTAAATTGAATAATGCAAGAATATTTTTTAATATAAAGGGAAAATTCACATAAACTTTGTCATAAAGACAACGATAATTTTTTGGGTGTAGCAAAATCAAACAAGCGCAGCATACAGTCGTAGATGGTTCGGAAGTTACTGATGAGATTTCGTCAAACGCTCTCAATGTATACATATTATGCCAGTCAAAAAGTGAGTAGCCGAATGGCTGCTCTTGATCACCGCTGTTATAGACTAATGTTGGCACGCTTCTGTATTGACTTTCGTTTGTAGCCGACTCTTTCAATCAATGCTGATGCACATGTTTGGTATAGCTGAAGTTGATTGGCCAACCTTTCTGTCAAAAAATTGACTTAAGAGCCGTAGTCCAAGAATGCTCGGCAGTCGACAGTGGTACTATTATCTGCCCTACTCTTAACCCTTGCGGTATTTAATAAAACATATCCACCTTTTTGAGTCGTGGATGTGGCAAGTGCAACGGATGTTGTTGTCTTTGAAGCCTTCGTTATCCCTGGCGTAATGCTTGCCGAAGAATTACGTATGACATCGTCCGTTGACAGGTGAAGCAAGGTGTTGTGCCTCTTATTGCACTTGGTGCAATTTCTAGATACACACTGTAACTGTTTTATTCGTGGACTGGAATAAAACTCAGCGGTTCCAGGGCTCACCAAGGGGTCTCACCCTCAGTTGATTTTACTGCCGAATTACTCACTGCTGGTGTAGTAGCGCCAGCAAAATTCACCAATCCCGAAGGATTTGGCTCGGACGGAAAATCGTTTATTATTTATTTACTTATAGATAATTTACAATAATTGTTACACGGTTTACTAGCGAAGCTGCTGGTGTTATGCTACGGCTTGTGTATTCGGTTATGCAAGTCGCGGTTGGCTTAATAAGGTACGCTACGGTTTGCGTATTCGGTTATGCAAGTCGCGGTTTACTTCAAATGTCATACACTGGTAGGACCGAAGTCAGGGATTTGGTTGCTTACAGGAGTGCGACCAATTCGCTGCACTACGGGTACCGAGTGTTCGTTATGCGGTAGTCGCGCAGCCACTGCTTACATTTCTGCAAGCAAACCACCAGTGGTTGGTTCGGCCGGTGCCGGGGGAAAGCCGAAGCTTGGTGACCGTAGTCGGGAAAGCCGAAGCTTGGTGACCGTATTCGGGAAAACCGAAGCTTGGTGACCGCAGTCGGGAAAGCCGAAGCTGGGTGACCGTAGTCGGGAAAGTCGAAGCTGGGTAACCGTAGTCGAGAAAGCCGAAGCTGGGTGACCGTAGTCGGAAGAAAGAATGAAGAAAGAAAAGAAAGGTAGAGAAGCACAAAGTGCAAAAAGAGTCAAAAGTTCGGTTGGGTAGGTGTTTTAAGGCACTCACCACTTAATACCAACACTTTTTGACTGATCTTGCTTTGCAATTGTCGAACCTTATATGAACGGGTGGTTGCAAATCCCCTGCGAATTATATTAGTGCGTGGCATGATCGCGTCAGCGCTAAAATTTGTCACTCGCAAATGATCGGGGCTGCCACGATGGTATTCATTGGGCCAGGGTTGCTCACTATCGCGTTTTCTTAGCAATAAAGTATTTTTACTAGGGTAACTCAAATGCTTAAAATGTATATTTTCTTTACTGTAATGAAGCCTGGTGGCGAGATGTCTAATAATGTAATAATGTAATAATAATAAGAGTAATAATAAAATATATGGTTAAGTATGAATACTTAATGTAAAGTACTATAGCACAAATTTTGTGTTATAACACTCAGCTGCAGTGTGGTTATTTTGAGGCAATTGAAACACATGTTGTTTGCCTTTAGCAGTTTTATCCTTTTGCTGACGGGTAATTGCTTGAATTTCTGACATGTAAATAATGGATGTGTTATTTCATTAAAAACAGTGCACCTCGTAGTAGATTGAATGCTGGAAGTTGTCATTGCCAGCAATGGTCTGCCTTTTTCTTTATGGGCGACAGCTTCTAATGACTGAAATTGGACTTCAAAAAATGTTAGGAACTGCTGCAATGATGGTAGTTCACGGGGTTTGAGCAAGGATTGCTCAAAACTAGATGACTGGCTCGGTCCATCTTCTTCATAAGAATAATGAACCAGCAATGGACCCCAAGAGTCAATAAAGAGGCCGATGTTGGTAAGGGCAGCTAAAGATTCGTTGGTGGTGTCATGTAGCGCAGAAACCTATGCAGCAACCTATGGCTCCGAATGTTTGGATTGGGCTAGCAACTTTTCTAGTAAGGCCATAGTCAGAAGACGGACATTGTTGTATCTAATGAGTTTCTCAGCCTCGCCAGTCAAGTTGATTTTTAGGTACCATAGTTTCTGAATTGGTGGAATTGGTGGTGCTGTGTAGTTGTTCGTGCTGCCGGAATTGTTTGATGGTTTAGGACACACTTCAGCTGCGATTTCTTGATGGTGGGATTGGGATTGGTGCAAGGTATTCGGTTTGTGTGTAAATAATTCAGTACATTGGTCTACTATCGACTTGATCCTCTTGTAATAGTCTTTAGTGAAGTATTCGTGAGTTAGGGAACGGAGCTCATAATCCCCTTGGTCGAACTGTTCCCATGCTTAGGTCAGCTTTTGCAAGCTCTCTTCAAAGTAGTCGGAAGACGTCTTCTTTCCGCAGAATCCTTTCTGTAGTTTAGGATGACTCGCTGGATTTCACTCCCAGTGTCCTGCTGCTGTGACATGAAGTCCTCGAACGGAGTCGTATCCGTCATGTTGATGACTGATTCGCAACTCTTTTGAACTTACTGTTGAAGTGATCATGTCGGGGTCACCAATGTTGCTTTTCTCAAGATTGGTAATCCCTACAAGCGCATTACCTTCCAGGACTTTGCAGAGAAAACTAGGGTTTTGGAACAAGCACTTGAACTTGAGTGGTTATGTCACCTGGAATAGTCCTTCGTTTTCGAATGAGATGTTACTTCAAGCACTTGAACTTGATGTAATCCAATGAAGAATATAACAACCTTCTGATTGTGCTGCTGAGGAACAATTCACTTTATTCATCGACTAGGATATTTATTGTATGTTAAGAAGAACAAGACCATCAATTTAGAAGAACAAGAATGTGATTTAAATTTAGGCATGGTTCCCATGCCGTTACCTGAGCGCATGCGAATTTGGTGGTGTGTCGATTCTGCTATAAGACGCTCCCATGGAGACATCTGAACTCGGCAGCGGCCGCGATGCCGTACTGCTGACCGCTCTGGTTGTTTCTCAGCTTCGTTGTCCGACATTCTCACAGCGACATATTAGCTATGCTGCGGCCATGACGCTGCTGTTGCCGACCGCTTCGGCTGCTTCTCAGCTCCGCTATACGACGCTGATATGAAGACATATGAGCTCTGCTGTGATGGGCAGGGAATGCATGGTGTCCGCTGCAGTTTGGCGCTCAGGAATGTCGGAACCACATGTTTGTTATTTTGAAGAATTGAAGGTGAAGGGTTGAAGAGGCTATGTTATTGAACCGGTACTTTAAATACGTATCTTATACGATACCATCCATTCAAAAGTTACAGATTTGTGGCCGATAGATTTCATTCAAATCACTGCGCCGGCTATTTAATATGGATGAGTTGCCATGGTTTTACTTAGAGCTATTTACTCGTTTCTTATTTTCTTCCGATGGAAAGTTGAACATTTATTTAACCGCTAAACTATATTTTATTCATAATATGCACTGGATTTATTTTTGTTGAAATAATTTCTTTAGATATGTACATATGTACATATTAACTTAAGAAGAAGAAGCTTTCTGCATGGAAATGTGTCTATACAACTATACATCTACAATATCTTACAACTATATTTCTCATTACAGAAAAGTGAGTTTGATTTCTTAGAATGGTCCTCACTAAATGAAAAAAATTGTATACTATCTGATGATTGGACAAGTGATGCTCTATTTTCGGCTATTAATGTTCCATTTCCATTCCCAGATCCCAGAGAAATTGGTAGTTACATATTTTTCTGTACGATCTTTTGAATTCTTATTGACATTTTTTAAGCTCGTGGGGCTGGAATAGCAGACTTTATTCAACCAAGTCTAGGACCACTCCAGCCGAATTTAGACGACATAGACATAACGTTTGCAGGTAACCGATTAAGTTTATATAATTGTTTGTATATTTTTATGGTTTATTAAATTATAGACCTGGTCCATGATTCACGCTTACCATCAGTCCCCGAAGAAGGCTCTGATGAAGTACTAAAAAATTATGAGTATGGATTTTCCGCAATAATAGGTAAGTCGGAAATCATTTCATTTTCAATTTTTTTTTAATATTTGATTTTAGAACATGATCAGATCGATTCCAGTGTTGTAATGGATGAAGCCACTACTAATATAGTTCAAATGGAAAATAATAACGGTACCCATATGGTAGAGCTCAATACTCCGCGTAATACGATGCAGTTTATTGAGCAACAATTTATAACTCGGGAAGAAGATACAAAATATAAAACTAATGCGAATTCTAGAGTTTCAAATGATGTTATTGTCGAGCAGCATAATAATTCATCTTCCCTTAATTATACTAACAGAAAAAAATTTTTAACAAATGATATTTCAAGTAATAAGTCAAATGAAATTGAATTGACGGGAAAAGGCATTAAAAAAGGTCGAATTTCAAAGAACTTTCATCGATTTTTCAGGTAATATTCTAATATTGAAATCAAATTATTTTCATCTTTAATGTAAATTTGTATATTTTGAGTAAGTCAACTGCATTTTTGGTATTTGTATTTGTATACCTAATGTTGTAATTAATTGCGGATGGTTCAGTTGTAGTTGGATTAAACCTGCTGACTGCGGTGTATTACTCGTTTGCGGTGGACAAGAAAAGAAAGACAACACAACCTTGTTTTTACAAGTTACATTTAATACCAAAAATACAATTTTTGACAGATTGAGGTTTATGGCTTCAACATTCTGCCACCTTGAGCTAATGAATTACATGCAGTTCAATTTCCTTAACCTTTACATTACAATAATAATTCACAATTTACATATTTACAAAGTTAAACGAATACATTAAATTTTACCAAAAAACAACTTATTTAACTGGAGAATATATCCTCTCGACTCGGTAACGGACATAGTTTAGCGATCGGTCTTACGAGTTCGCCTTCAGCTGTCTTCAAATTAGCTACTCTTACTAGTCCATCAACCCCGGGGTTGCAATCGATTACATGAGCCAGTTTCCAATTAGTCGCAGGTGTGTTCTCCCCAATTATTGCAACGACGTCACCCCTTTCTAGATTGGGAACAGAGCGCAGCCACTTAGATCGAATCTGAAGATTGACCAAGTATTCATCGCGCCAGCGACGCCAAAATGCTGCCTTATAGAGGTGATAGCCTGCCAGCGCTTGACTAAGGAACCTTTAAAATGGTCAGAATCAGGTTCAGGAAGTGATTTTAACGGTTCGCCGATCAAAAAGTGCCCCGGCGTCAGAACTTCACAACCTATGTCGTTGACTACGTGCGAGCATAATGGTCTGGAGTTTACGCACGCTTCCACTTCTGCAGCAAGGTGCTGAATTCTTCGAACGTGAGTAAGACTGACGCTATGGAATGTTTTAGATGGTATTTGATGCGCTTCACTCCCGATTCCCAATAACCACTCATGTGTAGTGCGCTGGTCAGGTTGAAATGCCATGTGATATGATGGTCCAAAAAAACGTTTGATTTCTGTCATCTTCGATACAATTTCGAAGCATTAATTTGAGTGTTCTTTCAGCGCCGACAAAATTAGTGCCATTGTTTGAGTGCATATGTAGGCAATAGCCTCGGCGACTTATGAACCGCTTGAAAGCATTGAGAAGCGAAGTGGACGACAGGTCTCCCAAGAATTCCAAATGTATTGCTCCGGTGCCCATGCATATAAAAACGGCGACGTACGTATCCCTTCATAGACTTGAACCTCTGCCAGGAGCGTATTTGTATAGATAAGGTCCTGCGCAGTCTACAGCGCTTCGCAAAAAACACCGAGCATATATTGTGCGGCTAATTGGGAACTCACCCATAATTTGGCGAAGCGGCAATCGGTTCAGGAGCGTACATTTATTGCAGCTGTGGTAGACCTTCCGTACTAAGTTGCGGGAAGAAATCACCCAGAAACGGCGCCTTAAAAGAGTTTGCATTACCTGCGGCCCGGCGTGCAGAGCAAATATGTGGATCTCTGCTTAGCTAATGAAGAGTTTTTACATAGGATTATAGGATGTTTCTGGTCGATTGAAATGTTTGCATTTTTTAAACGGCCACCTCGCGTAGAACACCGCCTTTGTCCAAAAATGGTTGCAAACGAACCAGACTGCTGCGTAAGTGTATTTGTCTGCCTTTTTCACAATATGAGACTTCTTTCGGAAAGGCGTAATTTTGTTCATTTCTTATTAACGCGAGTTCAGCTTTCTTAAGGTCGTCGACGATCAAAGGACCCTTTTGGAATTCTTGCTTGGATTTACATTGACAGTTGTGAACAAAACGAAGTATGTATGCGGTTACTCTTTTCAGTTTCGAGTACGAGGAATATCTTGACAACAAATCCCAACACCCTTCTCTTTGCTGGACATTGACCAATATCTCTTTCGCCTTTATTTCTAAATTTGTTGTAAGTAGCGGTCTAGTTGAGCTTAATTTCCAGGTGGAGTGTGTGCCTTTCAGCCAATGAGGACCTTGCCACCATAATTGATTTTGAAGAAGTTCTGAAGGTGAAACGTCTGTAGATGCGCAATCCACAGGATTGCACTCAGAACGTACATGAGCCCAACATTCGGGCGGCAGTACTTCTTGAACTTCAGCCACGCGGTTAGCTTCAAAAGTTGACTATCGACTGGGATAGCCCTGCAACCACGCTATGGTGACCGTGGAGTCCGACCAGGCGTAAATCAGACACGGAGCAGAGTCAATGCTGCATACTATTTGCCTTTTCAGTTTGGAGGCAAGATGTGCTGCGCATAATTTTAAGCGCGGTAGCGTTGTCGGTTTGAGTGGTGCTACCTTGGATCGAGCAGCAACCAAAGTGACAGCAATTACTCCAGATTCATCGATGGTTCTCGAATATGCGAGAGCAGCGTAAGCGACTTCTGAAGCATCGGAAAACACATGCAATTCAGTAGTCTTGACTAGAGCCCAACCAGCGTTTTAGTTTTACTTTATTTAGGTTCATGATGAGATCTGCGCGATGCTTTAACCACTGGTTACCTATTTCCGATGGCACAGCCTGGCCCCAATCGACATTAGCACGCCAAATTCGTTGAAACCAAATTTTTTACCTTATTGTGCACGGTGTGATGAATCCGAGTTGGTCAAATAGCATACTGGCAACCGAGAGGAATGCCCTTTTAGAAAGAAATTGGGGAGATCCAGGCATGTTCATCTCGAAAGTAAAATAATCGTGGGCAGTATTCCAAATAATATCTAGCGCGCGAACTTCTTGTTTGTCTGATAGAAAATGTCCTGAAATTCCTTTTTGGAAGTATCAGGCAGATTGGCAATCAACTTGGTGCAGTTAGTTGCTCACTTTCGTAGTTCAAATCCTCCATTAGACAATCCGTCGCAAACGTTCTTCTGCCGAGTCATAAGCATCGTTTCGTTTGATGCGCCGGTTAACAAATCGTCCATGTAGAAATCTCGCAGAATGACTTGAGCTGCTTGTTGGTATTTCTCATTCGAGTCTTTAGCCGTTTGTTGGAGAGCTTTCACGGCTAAATGCGAAGCGGAAGCAAGTAGGTGACTCGTAGTAAAGGATAATCTTGTAGCGGGGCGGACGGATTTTCACGCCAAACAATGCGCTGATAATCGGTGCAATCCTCCACTACGTAAACCTGCCGATACATTTTGGCGATATCGGCCGTCATTATCAGCGCATCATTTAAAGAATAATCTGTAGTCGATCGCATTGATGTATTAAAAACAACGCGCAGCTTAGTTGTTGAACTCGTCGCCTTGATAACTGGATGATGTGGCATATAAAAATTGGCGTTAGGTATATCAAAGACAGGTTCCATGTGATTCATGTTGATCAGTTCTTCCATGAAATCCTTGTAGTTTGATCTCAATTCAGCGTTTTATGCAAGTCGTTTGTCTAATCGTAAGAAACTGCGAAAAGCGAACTGCCTTGATTTTCCCAATGGTACGTTTTTCTTCAGCGGTAATCGTACAATATAGCGGCTGTTGGTCGCTCGTTGGTGCGTTTCATCGAACAGCTTCTCGCAAGATGCTTCTTCAGCCGAAAACACGGCTGACCGCTCTCACCAACTCTGTATGGCATCGCAAACTGTTGATTTCGTCGTCGCATTTTGAAGTGTCGTCCACACAACCAAACAGAACCCACCCGAAGGCCGTATTCTGCGCAATTGGTTTGCCAGGCGGACCTTTACGGATCTCCGCGGTTAGAAACTGAGGCATCCATTTCTACGAGTATATCGACGACTCCAGGTGCTGCGAATTGTGGGTCGGCCAGTGGCAAACCCTTTATGTGAGGCCATGCAGACATCTTTATACTAGAAGTAGGAAGGTCATTAGTAATTTTATTTAAAGCATGTACATTTGATTTATAAATTTGCTCTCTAGCGGTAGAGGTTAGCAAGATATGATGTATTGTGGAACGATTTTCCGTCATCCCATATCAAATTTGGTTTGGAGACAAACCGGTTTCGGCGTTGTGCCATCTTCAGTGTCTTTTTTCGTTCTCGAAAAGAGAATGACGGATGACGGAAAATCGTTCCACAATACATCATATATCTACCCTGTCGGAAAGCAAAAACAACTTAAATTAGCAAGATAGTTGCTTCGCCTCTTGATTTTCCTCCTGGCGTTGGTCCGATTCCGGTTATAAGCATTGAAGACATTTTTCTTGGCAGGCCTAGACGTTCCATGCAAGCCTCTGTTATAAAGGAAGCATGTGACCCGTTGTCAAACAAGGCTCGTGCTGTTTGTCAGTGTCCAGCGTTGTCTTGGACTTGGACTATGATGGTGGCCAACAGGATAGCCTTCGAATAAGCTGTATGATGCGATGAAATGCTCTTTGTTGTTGGTTTTGAGTCATTCGAAAACGGCGGTGATGAATTGGAGCATGATGGCAATTCAGTGTTGGCGGTACTATTTTGCTTAACAGCAATAGCGTCGTGGATAGCGGTGTGGTGTCGAGATCGACACAAGCGGCAACTAGAAAAACTGCGACACTTGGCAGCGTAATGACGATCACTAAGGCAATTCAAACATGCTCCTTTGCGCTGAATAAATTCCAGGCGCGAATTTGGTAACTTGTCTCCAAATTCGCGCCTGGAATTCATTCAGCGCAAAGGAGCATGTTACCAAATTCGAAGCAGGTGTAAATTTGGTGGTCACTTTTGCAATACAAGCAACAATGGTTGTTCGCAGTGTTTTTGTTGAATTCGGATTTTTGTCCGGCGTACAGTACTTGCGATGAGTTTTTAAATTGGTTTTTGGGTGCGGGTTTGCGATGGCTTACAACTGGTGCGATGATAGTAACCATCGCGAGCGATCGACATCTTGTTTCTAAGAACGTTTGTAGCTCGTCGAAATTAAGGGGGTCACCATTAGACAGCGATAGCTCCCACTGTTTCCTCGTTTCGACTGATAGCTTTGACACAACTAAATATGTTAGCCAGTCATCCCAAAACTGGGTAGGTCGCCCGAGTGCCGCTAACGCTCTTACATGTTGGACAACCGTATCCAGTATTAATTTAATGTCTGCGGCTGAATCGGAATTGGCTCGTTCTAACCCAAAAATTGCTCGAATGTGGTGATCTATAATTACGCGCATCACTTTTTGCAGAATCACGCATTTTTAAATCCATTACGCTATATTTTTTCTAGCGAAAAATGCAGCTGTCACTTTGAGATTCTTCAACGTGCGAAATTTGAGGTTAAGCCCGAACATACAGGTTGTGCTAGAAAATATGCGGTTTTTCACTAATTTAATTGCTCTTTTTTACCGATGTTGTCTAATCTTTACTATCCGACTTTCGAAGGACTAAAATGATGTTGTAATTAATTGCGGAAGATTCAGTTGTAGTTGGATTAAACCTGCTGACTGCGGTGTATTACTCGTTTGCGGTGGAAAAGAAAAGTGAGACAACACAACCTTCTCCTTACAAGTTACATTTAGTACTAAAAATCAGAGATAATGAGATAGGACACTTCGAATTCGTCGCAAAACACTATGGCATTTTCACTAACACTACGATAAAAAATTGTGATTTTGTGCAAAAAACTTGTACTTCGCTGTGAAAAAACTTGTACTTCGCTGCAAAAAACTTGTACTTCGCCGAAAATAAATTGATCGCATGAACTGCATGCAATATCTGTTGTTCAGGGGTTCGTTTATGAAACGTCAAAACAAATAAATAAAAATATTATCCTTTTTATATGTGTAAAATATATATAAAACATAACTCCCCGTTCCGTATAATGGTAATTAATATATGCTTCCATATTTTATCAAGTATTGGTTGTTTATTTCTCATTTTTACTTTGGTATAAAGTAGTCGCTGTGCTGATGTTTTGTTGCAAATACGAAGTTGTTCGCGTATTGCCAAAAAAAATTACGATTAATAAATCCAGAATGGTCGCATTTATATTTTTTCATTTATTCTCTAACATTTTTGCAAATGAAGTATTGTTATACATCTTTGATGCACTTGGGGGGTCAAGCATCCGTTCGCACCTACCATTTTAGGTTTGGGAAACTTCACCACCTTTGTTTATATATGGTGAAATTTATATTTTAAAAGCCAATGGCCTTGACTATACGCAGTATCTTGTGAAACGATTTCATTCAGTTCGTTTGGGAGAGGGAGAGGAAAAAAGACAAAAGTCTATACTCTAGTATCGAGTGTAGAGAATTTTTGAAACGAAAATGGACCCT
The DNA here is from genome assembly GCA_949629155.1 of Myopa testacea. Classification (NCBI taxonomy): domain Eukaryota; kingdom Metazoa; phylum Arthropoda; class Insecta; order Diptera; family Conopidae; genus Myopa; species Myopa testacea. The sequence continues at coordinate 22,326,530 of OX451347.1, forward strand.
GCTGCCTTAAACACAATCAGGGGCGCAAGACGTAGATTCATTTTTTAACTGTCAAAATTACACGGGCTCTTATGGAGATCGAGAAAAAAGTTTGCTTTCCATTTTGCTTCCCTACTTTGCTGCCGAATTTTGCGTCCCGCATCCGAGCTAATTCTAATTTTCACGGATGCAAAAGCCTTCTTGTTCTTCTTCGTTATTTGTATTTGTTTACATTTCATTCTTGTTTCTATTTCAGCTGCTGTAAAATTATGTGCGTATTTTTCTGTTGCTTTTTTTATTATTATTCTGTATAATATATTATTTAAATGTATTTTAAATATATTTTAATATAGATTAAAATAAATAAACTCCGAATGAACTTCGAGATTTTTGGTTAGAATGAATATATTGTTCTCTACTGTGAAATTTTTGACATTTCATACTTCTGCTTCTCGAAAATGCTTCTCTGCCATTTGGTTTAAATCCGAGCCATTTCTTGCGTCCTTAACTTGAATCTGCGTCTTGCGTCTCTGATTGTGTTCAAGGCATGTTTCTCAGTTTCTTTGCCCGCACACAAGAAAGCAGTTGTCAAAGGAAAGAAGAGCAACATAGTTTGCCGAACTCGTGTTCATATTTTCTCTCACTCTGGCCAACATTTGGATATTCAGTAAATTTCACACACACTTTGGCATCACATGTTTACAACTTTTGAAACCATATGAGAAACCACAGTGTGTAGCCACCGATGGTATCGCCATACCAGTAGTGAAACCGTTCCAAAAGATATTGAGTCTAGCCAAGCTGATTTCATAACTAAATGAATCCGTGGTGAAACATGAAACAGCTGATTTTTTCAACATACTAAAAGACAGAAAACAAAAACAACAATATGGTATCTCTCACGTATAGTGTACATGAATTCAACAGCTCATAAAAAATAGACGTCAAACCGATTTTTGAAGCGGCGAATTCGAAGGGTCCTATCTCATTATCTCTGCTAAAAATACAACGTTTGACAAATTGACGTTTACGGCGTCAACACCTATCTTGTATTCGGGCATACCTAATTAACTACTGCATTGGCAAGAAACTAATTTCGGTTTTTACAATAGATAGAGTTATGTCCGTTTTGATACTCTTCTGTCAATCATATTATTTGTTTTTTTTTTTGAGATTTGTCAGCTGACACTTGTTGCTACTAAACCAAATCCCGCGTATTTCTATTTACAACTGAGTTTACTGTCGATTTGAATATGGAGTGCAAAAATTAACATTTTCGAGAAATTTTACTTTTTTATTTTCGTAACGGAAAGAAAGCGACTGAGGCTCACAGAGAGATATGTGAAGTTTATGGTACTCATTGCTTAACAAAACGCACATGCCAGAATTGGTTTAAAAAATTTCGTTCTGGAGATTTTTCACTCAAAGATGACCAACGTTCCGGTCGACCTTGTGATGATGAAGCTGATGATGACAAAATTAAAGCTATAATTGAATCGAATCGCCATATAACGATGCGAGAGATAGCCAAACGATGCAAAAATGTTAAATATATCGCACACAACGATCGAAAATCATATAAGATATCTTGGACTCGTGAAGAAGCTGGATATCTGGGTTCCACATGAATTGAAAGAAATTCATTTAACGCAACAAATCAATGTTTGTGATATGCATTTCAAACGTAATGCAATTGACCTTTCGTATCGTCCTCAAGAACGTTGATGGAAAACGATCAAGGTCCAAGTCACAAATCATACCGAAAGCTGAAGTGCATCAAAAGAAGATCATGCTGTCAATTTGATGGGATCGCAAAGGTGTTGTGTATTTTGAGCTGCTTCCACGCAACCAAACGATCAACTCAAATGTTTACTATCAACAACTGATGAAATTGGCGGAAGCAATCAAGAAGAAACGGCCAGAATTGGCAAATCGCAAAAGAATCGTGTTCCACCACGATAACGCTAGGCCTCACACATATTTAGCAACCCGAACAAAATTATTGTAGCTTGGTTGGGAAGTTATGTCACATCTTCCATTTAGCCCCGACTTTGCACCCTCAGACTATCCTCAAATCGAACTTGGCTGAGTTTTTTGCTGGTAAAAACCAGAAGTTCTATGAACGGGGAATAATGAAGTAACCAGAAAGATGGTCATCAAACAGAATGAGAAATATTTGATTGATTAAAGTCAATTTTGTATATAAAAAAAACTCGTTTTATTTCCCAATACTTGTTTGCGTTTGTACCTGTTATAAGAGTATACACAGCCAACCGTTCGGCCGTTGAAGTAGCCTGGAAAGTTGAACAAACCGAGTTCGCTCAACGAAATCCATTGGAAAAGATAGTGAATAGAAATTTAAGAACACGGCGTTCGGTTGGGAACGTGCACCGACGTTTCCGCTGAAAGATACAGAATGACCCCATAAAATAACCATTTCAGTGCAACTAATTGTTTTTAACTAAATTGAGTTGCTTTCTTGGATAAGCTTTATTTGGCGATTCTATGATACAAAATATGTGTTTTTACAATTTAATTCATAAAGTACTTGACAAATCGTATATACATGTGACTATAAACGACAATGAAATTTCAACGAATGACTGGAAATGTGTACCTCTAGCTTACTTTTCGTTGTTTTTGCACAACCGGTTTTGTGCACAATTGGTAGAGGAATACAGTCTGATTCGCTGACATAAACCGGCCCCCCTGAAACATCGTTTCAGCTATTAGGCAACAAGGCAATTTTGGTCACCGGTATCTTGTACGTTCCCTTTTCGGATTTGGGAATGGATGGACGTCTGTTATGCGGCCAAGAAGCCATTTGGCCGGTGGGACATGCGGCTCCTTGAGCACTACAATATCGCCAAATGCGAAATTACGTTGCTGCCATTTCGACCGTTGTTGTAAGGAGGTTAAGTATTCACTTGACCACCGTTTCCAAAACCCATTCACCATATTTTGCAGCCAGTTTCAATGAGTTAACCGCGATTGTGGCCTCAGGTCAGCACAGGGTTCTGGTACAGCTGTGTGAAGTTCCCCGATCAGGAAATGGACAGTGTCAGTGGATTTATGTCTGTGTTTGAAATGGCAAAAAGTGGCCGACTGTTGAGAATGGCCTCAATTTGGGTCAAAACTGTGTATAGTTCCTCAAATGATAGAAGCTGGTCTCCGATCACACGCCGCAAATATAGCTTAACAGATCGTACTCCGGCCTCGCAGAGGCCACCAAAATGAGGGGAAGATGGTGGAATGAAGTGCGAGTTCGTGCCATCCTCTGCCAGTGACGATCTAATCTCCTCATTGGTAGTTCGTTCTTGTAGAGTTCTTAGCATGGCATCAAGGTTTTTACGAGCACCTGGAAAGTTGGTGTAGAGGTGACTGCATTTTCCACGATGACTGGTAAATCGTTTAAATGCTGCAGTGAAAGCGTCTGAACTTAAATCCCTTACCAATTCCATAACACAACCTTGGTCGACATGCACAAAAACTGGTAAATATAGGCTTTGCTGATGCGAGGGCGACTGCATGTTCTCATTTTGATGTGAATCGGGCCCGCGAAGTCACATCCACTGTTAGCAAAGGGGCGGACTGGTTGCACTCGAACCGGTGGTAAATTTGCCATTAGTTGGGTGGACGTCGTTCCCAGGACGTCAAAACACAGTTTGCATTGAAATATAACGGACCTTACTAAATTTCGAGCGCCTATAATACAAAATTGTTGGCGGAGGATTACAAACAGCTCAGTTACACCAGCATGCAGGTAAGTGTTGTGACGATTAACGACTATTAGTTCAGCAACATGACATCGTTGCAAAATAACCGGGTGTTTTATGTTGTATGATGCGGACATATTTTGAAATCTGCCACCGACTCGTAGCACTCCGTTTGTGTCAATGAAAGGTAACAGCTTAATAAGTTGATCCTGATGGTGTAGCATTTGATGTCGTGACCTTGTGTCCGCAAATGCTTCCTTCTGTACGGCAATAATTAGAGATATTTCAGCATAATGCATTTCGTCAAATGTTGGAGAACGGCGTTCGGTGCAACGACGACGCTGCCGCCTAGCTGTGAATCGGCGAACATAGGCTATAATGCGAAGCAGCCTATTCCAGGAGCATCTTTCTGCTGTGTTGAATAACATAGATTTCTCGAGCACCGGCATTACATGGCACGTTACCATCGCTTTCCTTTCTAAAGGCAAAGCTTCAGTAAGCTGAGCCGTGATTATCGATTTAACCCTAGACCACTTATTGGGACCATTTGGTCCCAAACCGTACTTTTGCGCTCATAACTTCTGAAATGTAAAACCTGCCAACCTGAAACTTTTCGGCGTTTAATAATTTATTGATCTCTTTCTTTCATCTTAATAATTTTTAAAAAAATATTTTTAGAAATGGTCGTAATAGGCATTATAACAAATATGCTTATTTGGGACCAAATGGTCCCATAACAGTTTTTTCAATAATTTGGTTCAAAAATTAAACTTTTAGTTACTTTAAATTTACAATGAAGTATTAATTTTTCTGTTTGTGTTAATTACAATGAAATATTAATTTTATATACATATGAAATGTAATTTAGTAATCATAATAATAGTAATTAAGAATAGTTGTAATTTAGTTTTAAGTTTAATTAAGCAATCACCCTGTCTGTGTTTCGGCGGAACAAAAGCGAGAGCGAAGAAACACCAAAGAAACGGGAGAGCAAGCGAACACCAAAAGCAAAGAGAGAAACAAGCAGAAACAACAAGGAATTGAAACTCCACGAGTGAACAAACGAACACATGGAACAGAGCCATGACCGAACTCAGCAGACGACGATGAGTTCAGTTGCTGAAGTACGATCAAGATCAACGGACGTGTCATAGAAATTCGCAGCCTGGGTAAGTAACGCAAAGACAACGGACAGAGTTATTCTTTAGACAATCGACGTTAACCAACAGTGGACAAAGTGAGTTTCGTTCGTGGTACATTTACAACGCGAGGTTTATTTCAAAGTGTATTTCTGAACGACGGAAAGATTTACACGCGGTAACCAATTGATTAATTGAGAGCATTTCGGGTCTTCGGACAGTCTTGCTGGCATTACGGGTCTCCGGACAGCTTTGCCAATCAGTTAAACAATTGTTCGAGTCAACGCCGGTTTTCGGTAACGTGATCTTAAACGCGATAACCAATTGATTGGTTGAAAGCATTGCGTGTCTACGGACAGCCTTGCTGGCATTACGAGTCTTCGGACAGCCTTGCCAATCAATCAAACAATTGTTCGAGCCAACGTCGGGTCTCGGGAACTTGATCCTACCGCGATAGCCAGTTGGTTGGTTGAAAGCATTGCGTGTCTTCGGACAGCCTTGCTGGCATTACGAGTCTTCGGACAGCCTTGCCAATCAGTCAAACAATTGCTCGAGCCAAAGCCGGGTCTCGGGAACTTGATCCTAAACGCGATAACCAATTGGTTGGTTGAAAGCATTGCGTGTCTTCGGACAGCCTTGCTGGCATTACGAGTCTCCGGACAGCCTTGCCACTCAATCAAACGATTGTCCGAGTCAGCCAAGAATCCAGTCGTCACCGTTTTCTCCAAAATCGACAAATACCATCTGAGTGACAGCACTGCGGGTCTCCAGACAGCTTTACGGGCATTTCGTGTTTCCGAACAGTCTTGCCACGGAATTGTACAAAGACTAGGACTGTGACCACGACACGCCAACGTCCACCTTGCGTTACCCAGAGTCCGTGCGCCGTAGGATCTCTCCGGCTGGTTAGCAAGTAGCATAAGTAAAAGAACACCAACATTGTACCACTTAGATAAGCACAATAAAGACAAGGTCCTAAAACCAACAAACAAATATTTTTCTGTAACCGAACCTTGGACAGCTGGCGAGCTACCCCAGCTATAAAACCGGACGACCGGGAAAGCTTCGTTACAGTGGCGCCCGAACAGGGACCTTGTTAAATAGAAAAACAGAAGAATTCGGAACATCTATTGTGCGCTATACTAGTTTTGTACAACCCAAGCCGAGAGAAAACCAGCACCATGGTAAAGACTTCCTGGATTTATACACTACGAAAGGACGCACTCCTAGAGTACGTAAAAGAATTTGGATTGGAAACCGAAGGTTCTATGGAAGAACTACGGAGGCGGTTCACATCGTTTGTAAGTGAATTGGCCTTATCTGCAGAAGCAACAGCGCGGCTTATTGAGCTGGAAGAAATACACCAGCAGAACGTCTTGCCACGGACGGGAACGACTCCTGGAAGACTAGAACCACTAGCGCAACCACCTATGTTAGGCCTCCCGCAAAAAGTGGACAGCGAGCCTACACCTCAAGAACATCAAGAGTACCGACAACGCACTGGTCTACAATCAGAGGCATTTTCACAATGGGACCATGTGTACGACGCGTTGGCAAATCCAACAGTAAGTTACTGCGCCATTCTTGACCGCATAAAGAAATGGATGGTACACTACGACGGAGTGCAAGATGCACTAGCATTCGTAGAACGGATAGAGGAGTTATCCGAAGTATACGGAGTGAGCACAGATCTACTACCAAAGGCTATGCCGGAACTACTGCAGCATCGAGCTCTGCAATGGTTTCGAAATAACAACAAACGGTGGAACTCGTGGAAGTCATTCAAACAAGACTTCTTAGAATTCTTCTTACCAGCGCGGTTCTTCGAGCGATTGGATGACGATGTACGTCAGCGGAAACAAAGAACCGATGAAAAATTCAAAGATTACGTCGTATCACTGCAGAATCTGATGCGCCACACGAACATGAGCGAAACACAGCGACTTGAGAGAATATACCGCAACAGCCATATCGACCTGCAACGCTACGTCAAGCGGCGAGAGTTCGAGGAGCTAGGAGAACTGATTACCTTGGCAGGCGACTGGGAAAACTTGCAGTTGGATGCCTGTCCAAAACAACCGCCGCCACCCTCCCGAAAACCAACAGATAGTCACCGACAAGTTGTAGATAATAGTCAAGAACACGTCATAGATCCACGCTCCGCATGTCGGCGTTGCGGGCAAGGTGGTCATTTCGCTCGGAACTGTCGTAACGAGACGTTGATATTTTGTTGGGATTGCGGTCGCACAGGACTAAGAACAAAAGAATGTTGTCGGAAAAGGTCGGAAAACTAGCAAAGCCAGCATCCAGTTCGAGGGGATGCACAGACGGCGACAAACCCTCGAAACCATTAGAAGACCTGCGTACGGAGGGCCAACGGATAGTTGCTACCGTTGCCCTAGAAAATGAACTCCTCGATGCCACCCTAGACACGGGTGCAACACGGAGCTTCATCAGCAGCCACTACGCCCATAAACTAAGAATTGCACCCAGTATACAGAAAGTTGAAATACGGATGTGTATGGCGAACGGCGAAGTGCAAGTAATCACAGAGGCACTCAGAACCCGCGTATCTTTCGGCACAAGGAGCTGTGAGGTCACCCTGTTGATCATGCCAGAGGTAGTTGACGACCTAATCTTAGGATTCGATTTCTTGGCTCGCATCGGTACCGAGATAAAGTGCGCTGATCGGGTCATCCACATTCAAGAAACCAACCGCGAAACAGAAGGCGCAATCTGCAAACGCACAACCAAGGAATCAACGGAACAAGGGCGTATCGATGCATTCTTGCCAACCAAGGTGAAAGGATTTGAGGATCTGAAAGGCCCAACAGACATAGCCGCACGAACAAACGAAGAGGGCATAAGCTCGTCCTGGTATACACGGAAGTTGAAAGAGGTAAGCGAAAACCCAGCAAGCTTCCCGGACTACTGCATCGAAAACCAAAAGCTATACAAACACATCCCCGATGGTTGGAACGACGAGGCATCTTCACCATGGAAATTGTGTGTTCCGGAGCATCTACGTAACGAAGTGCTAGCCGAAAACCATGACGCACCCACAGCCGGTCATCTAGGTACACGGAAAACAATTGCGCGGATATCCCAGCGGTACTATTGGCCTGGTATGTTCCGCCAAGTGAGCCGATACGTCCAAAGGTGCGTAAGTTGCCAACAATACAAGGTTACCCAACAGAAACCCGCTGGAGAAATGCTGACACACCTCGCAGAGGAGCCTTGGGCTACAGTAACCGCGGACTTTGTTGGACCTCTTTCCAGGTCAAAACACGGGAATACAACGTTGTTGGTATTTACGGACAAATTTTCAAAATGGGTCGAATTGATACCGTCCAGAAAAGCAACCACCGAACAACTGATTAAATCGTTTCGGGAGCGGATTCTAGCCCATTTCGGAGTGCCGAAGATTTTCATTTCCGATAATGGTGTCCAATTTACCAGCAAGAAGTTTAAACAATTCCTAAATGAACTCGGCGTAGAGCATCGCTACACAGCACCCTACACCCCGCAGGAGAACCCAACAGAGCGCGCCAACCGCACGATCAAGGTGATGATATCGCAGTTCACTGGACCCCAGCAAACTACATGGGACGAGTTGCTCCCTGAGATCACTTTAGCCTTCAATACCAGCAAATCTGAGTCTACGGGTTACAGCCCTGCGTTCTTGGTCCAAGGAAGAGAGCCACGTCTACCAAGGGCACTCTTTGACCAAGAGACACCGGGTACTGGACGAGCGGAAGTTTCTCCCGGAGAACATGCAGCACGGCTAAGACAAGCTTTCCAGATAGCACGAGACAACATGCAACGGGCAGCACAGACACAGGCCAAACACTACAATCTACGTCGAAGGAAATGGAAACCTCGGGTGGGTCAGTTGGTCATGGTCAAACAACATCCACTCTCCAAAGCCATAGACAAGTTCGCCGCAAAACTAGCACCACGGTACGACGGACCCTACAAGGTCGAGAGTTTCGTTTCCCCTGTAATAGTGCAGGTACGAAAACAGGGAGACAAACGATCCAGGACAGCCCACGTAGCCGATATTAAGGAGTTCCACGCCCTAGAAAATGGTCCAGACACGGCTCACGGCATTTCCGAAGAACTGGCCAGCGTAGAAACAGAACGCTGCAGTAATAACATCGTAGTACGCCATACAATGCCTAGCTCACGAAGTCAAAGTAAAAGCAAAGAGCCACAGCACATTCATTCAAGTCCGAGCCTTCGATCAGTGAGCATCATGGATTACGCAGAGAAATTCGAAGCGACAAAGCGACGATTTGAAAGTAAGTTGCTCGAGGAACAACGCAACCGACCAACGATCAGACGCCTAAGCGAGGGAGATGAGGAGGTAATAGATCGGCCTGGGGACAAATGGCCAAGGATCCGGATACGACGTTGCCAAACGCCTAACGCCACCGAGAACGCACCACCGATACCGTCACCCGAAGAAGAAGAGGACCCGGATAGACACCCACCCAAGAGGGCGAGACCAGCCGATATACTGGAAGAGGAGGCGGTGGACCTAGAGGAACCGGCCATCGAAGTTATCAGTCGATCCACCACGCCCGAGGACGTACCTGTCGAACCGGAAGAAGATAGCGACCAGGGGACGGCTCGATATTCGCCTGGATTCCTCAGCCCGGAGGTCATATCCATTCCCGGAGACACGGACGACGACGAGTGGCCCGAACCTGAGGTTGAAGTCGAGAACCCGGTTCCGAGCCGCAACTACTACCAAGTCGACACATATACCGACAAACTAGAGGGACACGGCTACACACAGACGATCTACACGAAGACCATAACCCATACCTCCCTGGATCCAGAGGTCTGGACCGATGCGGATCTAAGGAAAGGCACTTGGCCCAGAGGCGTACCACGAGCCATCGCAGAAGAGGCAGAATACAAGGTTCACGTAGCTCCGACATCTGGCCTCGCCCGCCTCACGTGCCCTTCACCGCCAACGACCGTTACAGATCCATACGTGCCCGACCTGGCTACAAACATCGATGCAGACAGAAACGGAACAGGCGGCTGTGACACCAAGTCAACTCCAGATGTCGAGACCATCACTAGTGCACCTCTGGATTCATCCTTCGATCTGAGACTTCCCGACCTCGAGACGTTTATCGAAGAAATCGCGCAGGAAGGCATCGACGATGTACTCTCGTTAGACGGCAACTGGCTAGACGAGATCGACTTCGGAGACATCAGCCTAGAGAACCTCCATGTAAGCGTCCCGGAAGCTAGCGTCGAGACGACAGCAGAGACCTTCATCCGTGCAGAAAGCAATAGCTGCGAAGATGAGGCTAGAAATATCATGGCCAGATGGGTGCCACGGAAGAAAATCTCCACCAGAAGACAGGTCAATGGACAATGGTACCGGTTCCACGTCTCCAGGACAGGTGGAGTAAAATGGTACCTCGAACCCACCCCGAAGTAGGAGGGAGATGTGACGAACCAAATTGACGCCACCATTTTGGCCGGCACATGTTTAATAGCAGTTTCAATACCGGAGACACATCTCTTTATTATGTAATATTTTTATTTATCTTTATATTTTTATTTACAATGAAGTATTAATTTTTCTGTTTGTGTTAATTACAATGAAATATTAATTTTATATACATATGAAATGTAATTTAGTAATCATAATAATAGTAATTAAGAATAGTTGTAATTTAGTTTTAAGTTTAATTAAGCAATCACCCTGTCTGTGTTTCGGCGGAACAAAAGCGAGAGCGAAGAAACACCAAAGAAACGGGAGAGCAAGCGAACACCAAAAGCAAAGAGAGAAACAAGCAGAAACAACAAGGAATTGAAACTCCACGAGTGAACAAACGAACACATGGAACAGAGCCATGACCGAACTCAGCAGACGACGATGAGTTCAGTTGCTGAAGTACGATCAAGATCAACGGACGTGTCATAGAAATTCGCAGCCTGGGTAAGTAACGCAAAGACAACGGACAGAGTTATTCTTTAGACAATCGACGTTAACCAACAGTGGACAAAGTGAGTTTCGTTCGTGGTACATTTACAACGCGAGGTTTATTTCAAAGTGTATTTCTGAACGACGGAAAGATTTACACGCGGTAACCAATTGATTAATTGAGAGCATTTCGGGTCTTCGGACAGTCTTGCTGGCATTACGGGTCTCCGGACAGCTTTGCCAATCAGTTAAACAATTGTTCGAGTCAACGCCGGTTTTCGGTAACGTGATCTTAAACGCGATAACCAATTGATTGGTTGAAAGCATTGCGTGTCTACGGACAGCCTTGCTGGCATTACGAGTCTTCGGACAGCCTTGCCAATCAATCAAACAATTGTTCGAGCCAACGTCGGGTCTCGGGAACTTGATCCTACCGCGATAGCCAGTTGGTTGGTTGAAAGCATTGCGTGTCTTCGGACAGCCTTGCTGGCATTACGAGTCTTCGGACAGCCTTGCCAATCAGTCAAACAATTGCTCGAGCCAAAGCCGGGTCTCGGGAACTTGATCCTAAACGCGATAACTAATTGGTTGGTTGAAAGCATTGCGTGTCTTCGGACAGCCTTGCTGGCATTACGAGTCTCCGGACAGCCTTGCCACTCAATCAAACGATTGTCCGAGTCAGCCAAGAATCCAGTCGTCACCGTTTTCTCCAAAATCGACAAATACCATCTGAGTGACAGCACTGCGGGTCTCCAGACAGCTTTACGGGCATTTCGTGTTTCCGAACAGTCTTGCCACGGAATTGTACAAAGACTAGGACTGTGACCACGACACGCCAACGTCCACCTTGCGTTACCCAGAGTCCGTGCGCCGTAGGATCTCTCCGGCTGGTTAGCAAGTAGCATAAGTAAAAGAACACCAACATTGTACCACTTAGATAAGCACAATAAAGACAAGGTCCTAAAACCAACAAACAAATATTTTTCTGTAACCGAACCTTGGACAGCTGGCGAGCTACCCCAGCTATAAAACCGGACGACCGGGAAAGCTTCGTTACAGTGGCGCCCGAACAGGGACCTTGTTAAATAGAAAAACAGAAGAATTCGGAACATCTATTGTGCGCTATACTAGTTTTGTACAACCCAAGCCGAGAGAAAACCAGCACCATGGTAAAGACTTCCTGGATTTATACACTACGAAAGGACGCACTCCTAGAGTACGTAAAAGAATTTGGATTGGAAACCGAAGGTTCTATGGAAGAACTACGGAGGCGGTTCACATCGTTTGTAAGTGAATTGGCCTTATCTGCAGAAGCAACAGCGCGGCTTATTGAGCTGGAAGAAATACACCAGCAGAACGTCTTGCCACGGACGGGAACGACTCCTGGAAGACTAGAACCACTAGCGCAACCACCTATGTTAGGCCTCCCGCAAAAAGTGGACAGCGAGCCTACACCTCAAGAACATCAAGAGTACCGACAACGCACTGGTCTACAATCAGAGGCATTTTCACAATGGGACCATGTGTACGACGCGTTGGCAAATCCAACAGTAAGTTACTGCGCCATTCTTGACCGCATAAAGAAATGGATGGTACACTACGACGGAGTGCAAGATGCACTAGCATTCGTAGAACGGATAGAGGAGTTATCCGAAGTATACGGAGTGAGCACAGATCTACTACCAAAGGCTATGCCGGAACTACTGCAGCATCGAGCTCTGCAATGGTTTCGAAATAACAACAAACGGTGGAACTCGTGGAAGTCATTCAAACAAGACTTCTTAGAATTCTTCTTACCAGCGCGGTTCTTCGAGCGATTGGATGACGATGTACGTCAGCGGAAACAAAGAACCGATGAAAAATTCAAAGATTACGTCGTATCACTGCAGAATCTGATGCGCCACACGAACATGAGCGAAACACAGCGACTTGAGAGAATATACCGCAACAGCCATATCGACCTGCAACGCTACGTCAAGCGGCGAGAGTTCGAGGAGCTAGGAGAACTGATTACCTTGGCAGGCGACTGGGAAAACTTGCAGTTGGATGCCTGTCCAAAACAACCGCCGCCACCCTCCCGAAAACCAACAGATAGTCACCGACAAGTTGTAGATAATAGTCAAGAACACGTCATAGATCCACGCTCCGCATGTCGGCGTTGCGGGCAAGGTGGTCATTTCGCTCGGAACTGTCGTAACGAGACGTTGATATTTTGTTGGGATTGCGGTCGCACAGGACTAAGAACAAAAGAATGTTGTCGGAAAAGGTCGGAAAACTAGCAAAGCCAGCATCCAGTTCGAGGGGATGCACAGACGGCGACAAACCCTCGAAACCATTAGAAGACCTGCGTACGGAGGGCCAACGGATAGTTGCTACCGTTGCCCTAGAAAATGAACTCCTCGATGCCACCCTAGACACGGGTGCAACACGGAGCTTCATCAGCAGCCACTACGCCCATAAACTAAGAATTGCACCCAGTATACAGAAAGTTGAAATACGGATGTGTATGGCGAACGGCGAAGTGCAAGTAATCACAGAGGCACTCAGAACCCGCGTATCTTTCGGCACAAGGAGCTGTGAGGTCACCCTGTTGATCATGCCAGAGGTAGTTGACGACCTAATCTTAGGATTCGATTTCTTGGCTCGCATCGGTACCGAGATAAAGTGCGCTGATCGGGTCATCCACATTCAAGAAACCAACCGCGAAACAGAAGGCGCAATCTGCAAACGCACAACCAAGGAATCAACGGAACAAGGGCGTATCGATGCATTCTTGCCAACCAAGGTGAAAGGATTTGAGGATCTGAAAGGCCCAACAGACATAGCCGCACGAACAAACGAAGAGGGCATAAGCTCGTCCTGGTATACACGGAAGTTGAAAGAGGTAAGCGAAAACCCAGCAAGCTTCCCGGACTACTGCATCGAAAACCAAAAGCTATACAAACACATCCCCGATGGTTGGAACGACGAGGCATCTTCACCATGGAAATTGTGTGTTCCGGAGCATCTACGTAACGAAGTGCTAGCCGAAAACCATGACGCACCCACAGCCGGTCATCTAGGTACACGGAAAACAATTGCGCGGATATCCCAGCGGTACTATTGGCCTGGTATGTTCCGCCAAGTGAGCCGATACGTCCAAAGGTGCGTAAGTTGCCAACAATACAAGGTTACCCAACAGAAACCCGCTGGAGAAATGCTGACACACCTCGCAGAGGAGCCTTGGGCTACAGTAACCGCGGACTTTGTTGGACCTCTTTCCAGGTCAAAACACGGGAATACAACGTTGTTGGTATTTACGGACAAATTTTCAAAATGGGTCGAATTGATACCGTCCAGAAAAGCAACCACCGAACAACTGATTAAATCGTTTCGGGAGCGGATTCTAGCCCATTTCGGAGTGCCGAAGATTTTCATTTCCGATAATGGTGTCCAATTTACCAGCAAGAAGTTTAAACAATTCCTAAATGAACTCGGCGTAGAGCATCGCTACACAGCACCCTACACCCCGCAGGAGAACCCAACAGAGCGCGCCAACCGCACGATCAAGGTGATGATATCGCAGTTCACTGGACCCCAGCAAACTACATGGGACGAGTTGCTCCCTGAGATCACTTTAGCCTTCAATACCAGCAAATCTGAGTCTACGGGTTACAGCCCTGCGTTCTTGGTCCAAGGAAGAGAGCCACGTCTACCAAGGGCACTCTTTGACCAAGAGACACCGGGTACTGGACGAGCGGAAGTTTCTCCCGGAGAACATGCAGCACGGCTAAGACAAGCTTTCCAGATAGCACGAGACAACATGCAACGGGCAGCACAGACACAGGCCAAACACTACAATCTACGTCGAAGGAAATGGAAACCTCGGGTGGGTCAGTTGGTCATGGTCAAACAACATCCACTCTCCAAAGCCATAGACAAGTTCGCCGCAAAACTAGCACCACGGTACGACGGACCCTACAAGGTCGAGAGTTTCGTTTCCCCTGTAATAGTGCAGGTACGAAAACAGGGAGACAAACGATCCAGGACAGCCCACGTAGCCGATATTAAGGAGTTCCACGCCCTAGAAAATGGTCCAGACACGGCTCACGGCATTTCCGAAGAACTGGCCAGCGTAGAAACAGAACGCTGCAGTAATAACATCGTAGTACGCCATACAATGCCTAGCTCACGAAGTCAAAGTAAAAGCAAAGAGCCACAGCACATTCATTCAAGTCCGAGCCTTCGATCAGTGAGCATCATGGATTACGCAGAGAAATTCGAAGCGACAAAGCGACGATTTGAAAGTAAGTTGCTCGAGGAACAACGCAACCGACCAACGATCAGACGCCTAAGCGAGGGAGATGAGGAGGTAATAGATCGGCCTGGGGACAAATGGCCAAGGATCCGGATACGACGTTGCCAAACGCCTAACGCCACCGAGAACGCACCACCGATACCGTCACCCGAAGAAGAAGAGGACCCGGATAGACACCCACCCAAGAGGGCGAGACCAGCCGATATACTGGAAGAGGAGGCGGTGGACCTAGAGGAACCGGCCATCGAAGTTATCAGTCGATCCACCACGCCCGAGGACGTACCTGTCGAACCGGAAGAAGATAGCGACCAGGGGACGGCTCGATATTCGCCTGGATTCCTCAGCCCGGAGGTCATATCCATTCCCGGAGACACGGACGACGACGAGTGGCCCGAACCTGAGGTTGAAGTCGAGAACCCGGTTCCGAGCCGCAACTACTACCAAGTCGACACATATACCGACAAACTAGAGGGACACGGCTACACACAGACGATCTACACGAAGACCATAACCCATACCTCCCTGGATCCAGAGGTCTGGACCGATGCGGATCTAAGGAAAGGCACTTGGCCCAGAGGCGTACCACGAGCCATCGCAGAAGAGGCAGAATACAAGGTTCACGTAGCTCCGACATCTGGCCTCGCCCGCCTCACGTGCCCTTCACCGCCAACGACCGTTACAGATCCATACGTGCCCGACCTGGCTACAAACATCGATGCAGACAGAAACGGACACCAAGTCAACTCCAGATGTCGAGACCATCACTAGTGCACCTCTGGATTCATCCTTCGATCTGAGACTTCCCGACCTCGAGACGTTTATCGAAGAAATCGCGCAGGAAGGCATCGACGATGTACTCTCGTTAGACGGCAACTGGCTAGACGAGATCGACTTCGGAGACATCAGCCTAGAGAACCTCCATGTAAGCGTCCCGGAAGCTAGCGTCGAGACGACAGCAGAGACCTTCATCCGTGCAGAAAGCAATAGCTGCGAAGATGAGGCTAGAAATATCATGGCCAGATGGGTGCCACGGAAGAAAATCTCCACCAGAAGACAGGTCAATGGACAATGGTACCGGTTCCACGTCTCCAGGACAGGTGGAGTAAAATGGTACCTCGAACCCACCCCGAAGTAGGAGGGAGATGTGACGAACCAAATTGACGCCACCATTTTGGCCGGCACATGTTTAATAGCAGTTTCAATACCGGAGACACATCTCTTTATTATGTAATATTTTTATTTATCTTTATATTTTTATTTACAATGAAGTATTAATTTTTCTGTTTGTGTTAATTACAATGAAATATTAATTTTATATACATATGAAATGTAATTTAGTAATCATAATAATAGTAATTAAGAATAGTTGTAATTTAGTTTTAAGTTTAATTAAGCAATCACCCTGTCTGTGTTTCGGCGGAACAAAAGCGAGAGCGAAGAAACACCAAAGAAACGGGAGAGCAAGCGAACACCAAAAGCAAAGAGAGAAACAAGCAGAAACAACAAGGAATTGAAACTCCACGAGTGAACAAACGAACACATGGAACAGAGCCATGACCGAACTCAGCAGACGACGATGAGTTCAGTTGCTGAAGTACGATCAAGATCAACGGACGTGTCATAGAAATTCGCAGCCTGGGTAAGTAACGCAAAGACAACGGACAGAGTTATTCTTTAGACAATCGACGTTAACCAACAGTGGACAAAGTGAGTTTCGTTCGTGGTACATTTACAACGCGAGGTTTATTTCAAAGTGTATTTCTGAACGACGGAAAGATTTACACGCGGTAACCAATTGATTAATTGAGAGCATTTCGGGTCTTCGGACAGTCTTGCTGGCATTACGGGTCTCCGGACAGCTTTGCCAATCAGTTAAACAATTGTTCGAGTCAACGCCGGTTTTCGATAACGTGATCTTAAACGCGATAACCAATTGATTGGTTGAAAGCATTGCGTGTCTACGGACAGCCTTGCTGGCATTACGAGTCTTCGGACAGCCTTGCCAATCAATCAAACAATTGTTCGAGCCAACGTCGGGTCTCGGGAACTTGATCCTACCGCGATAGCCAGTTGGTTGGTTGAAAGCATTGCGTGTCTTCGGACAGCCTTGCTGGCATTACGAGTCTTCGGACAGCCTTGCCAATCAGTCAAACAATTGCTCGAGCCAAAGCCGGGTCTCGGGAACTTGATCCTAAACGCGATAACCAATTGGTTGGTTGAAAGCATTGCGTGTCTTCGGACAGCCTTGCTGGCATTACGAGTCTCCGGACAGCCTTGCCACTCAATCAAACGATTGTCCGAGTCAGCCAAGAATCCAGTCGTCACCGTTTTCTCCAAAATCGACAAATACCATCTGAGTGACAGCACTGCGGGTCTCCAGACAGCTTTACGGGCATTTCGTGTTTCCGAACAGTCTTGCCACGGAATTGTACAAAGACTAGGACTGTGACCACGACACGCCAACGTCCACCTTGCGTTACCCAGAGTCCGTGCGCCGTAGGATCTCTCCGGCTGGTTAGCAAGTAGCATAAGTAAAAGAACACCAACATTGTACCACTTAGATAAGCACAATAAAGACAAGGTCCTAAAACCAACAAACAAATATTTTTCTGTAACCGAACCTTGGACAGCTGGCGAGCTACCCCAGCTATAAACCCGGACGACCGGGAAAGCTTCGTTACAGATCTCTAAAAAGCAGGGGCCGTTGTTTTCTATTACCTCTTCTACATAAAAACCCCTGCCTGTCTTTAAAAGGTCAGGTGCCCTCGGGCTTTGACCAAGGTAAGGTACAGCAGCCAGGGATAATTATAAAAACGGCCATTTACAGGTAGGTTTCTTTTTTATATAATTTTTACCTCAAACGCGAAATGACAGGTAAGTATACTTCAAATGCGAAATGACCTGTAATTAGGTTTGTCTGATGTGTTTGTTTTATGCATTTGCAAATCGGCTATATATGTTCCAAGCTATTCAGATTTTTAAATATTATGTGATTTGAAGTGATAAAAGCAACACCAATTTGAATAATGGCACGACGAAATTTGAATGAAGCAGAAATAGAAAGATATTTACAAGTAGATACCGACGAAAGTGAAGTTGAGCAGCATTCCAGTGAGGAAGACACATTCTCCTCTGGCAGCGAGGACAACTATAACGTTGAAAACGAGGATTATTCATCCAACTCTGAAGAGGATGAACACGATCATGACGCTGATTCCGCAATGCGTTCTAAAAACGGTATTGTATGGAGAGAAAGTCCTGAAAGTCTCCAATCAACATATCATCGAAGGGCAGAAAACGTATTGACATTGAAACCAGGCATAACACGATATGCAATCAGCAGAATAGATTCCATTTTATCTGCCTTCAAAATCTTGATGCCACAATCTATTTGTGATATTATTATAAAACATACAATAAGCTCAAAAGGTGGATAACTGGATAACCTTAGACATGGATAGTTTTGATGCTTACATTGGGATTTTAATTCTGGCTGGAGTATTCAAGTAAGCTTTCTAGTACGATAAAATTTTCTTTTTTACAATTACATTTATTTTAGATCGAAAAACGAGAACGTAGAAAGTCTTTTCGATAAAGATTTCGGTCGTCCAATATTTCGTCGAATAATGTCCTTGAGCAGGTACAGACTTATATCGAGGGCTTTACGATTTGACGATTATTCAAATCGGCGCCAAAAAGTTTCCAGTGATAAATTTTCACCCATTCGAGATATTTGGAATAAATGGTGCGATTCTCTTCCAAATTTTTACAATCCGAATGAGAATGTAACCATTGACGAGCAGTTACTAGCATTCCGAGGACGCTGCAAATTTCGGCAATACATGCCATCAAAGCCTGCTAAATATGGCATTAAATTCTGGATGCTAGTTGACGCAAAGACGGGATATACATGGAAAATCCAACCCTACCTCGGAAAATCAACATCTGGTGAAATCGAAAGGCAACAGGGGAAACGTGTGGTGCTGGACCTAGTACAGGGATTGAAGGGTCATAATGTTACTACGGATAACTTCTTCACTTCATACGAATTGGCCCAAGAATTGCTTCGGCAGAAAATAACTATAGTTGGAACCCTGAGAAAAAATAAGACTTGCATTCCGCCGAAACTACTGATATGCAGAAAGGTACCACTTTACTCCTCAAGTTTTGCATTTACCAAAGACACCACATTGGTCTCATACGTTGGTCGAAAAAATTTATGCACAGTACTCCTTAGTACTTTTCATCATCAAGCAAATGTAGATGAAACTAATCCCAAAAAGCTACCCGAAATCATCAAATTCTACAATCACACAAAAGGTATAGTTTTCTTTCTTCTTCTTGTATTACTATAAACTTGTATGCCAATAACATATCCATATATAATATATTTTTGTATTTCTTCTTTTATTTATTGAATCCTATTAGGTGGAGTGGATGTAGTAGATGAAATGCTGTCTCGTTTTAGCACGAAAAGAAAGACAAACCGTTGGCCTGTGGCTGTATTTTGCAACATGTTGGACATTTCTGCTTCCAATGCGCTAGTCCTGTATGATGCAATCAATCCAAGATTTCATGAAGAGCACAAGAAAAGGTTCAGAAGAATGTTCCTGGAAAAACTTGGTCAAGACTTGGCAGATAACTTCATAAAATCGAACGAACCCCACATTCATCAAAGAGATCAAGAGGACTTTGCACAGGCTCGGAAAAACACAAATGTGATCTAGTTTGCACAAACTGCTCAAAATTTATTTGCAAAGAGCATAGAACAACTCTATGTTTGGAATGTGCAACTAACGATTTAGAATAAGCTTATCTGTTATGGACTACCTATATGTTTATTATTAAATAATATCAATAAATTAAATAATACAAATAAAAAAAAACAAATTAAAGTCTTCTTACTTTTTTTATCGGTTAAATTATAAGCAAATACGTTTTGGGACCAAATGGTCCCCAAAAAGCATATTAGGTTGTTTTTTTTTTTTAAGTGGTCTAGGGTTAAATTTTGTCTTGGGCCACTCATTTCTGTTGCGTCGTAACCATGGCGGTCCATTCCACCACAATTGATGGTGCAACAGGTCATCGGGCATTAGACCTCGAGATGCACAATCTGCGGGATTCTCTTGACTGTTGATATAGTCTCAGCAATGTCGTGGAATAGTGTCTAAAATCTCTTCAGTGCGGTTTGCCACGAACGCTTTCCAAGTTCTTGGCGGAGATGATAGCTAGTGGATTACAATTTCAGAATCCGTCCACGCATATATAGACGTCGTTGAAAGGCCGAGCGCGCATCTAACAGCCCCAAATAGTCGGCATAAATGCAGCGCCGCACACAGCTCCATACGAGGTATCGATATTGATTTCAACGGTAACTATTGGTGCTGCAGTTTCTGAACGAATTACAGAATAAATAACGGCTGCGTTGGCAACACCTGAAGCATCGCAAAATCCATGTAATTCTACATTCCGTGAATCGACATGGATTTTCCTCGGAATGAAAATCTTGGCGAAATGGTGAATCTTTGTCCACAATTGTGTCCACTCAGTAACCAGTTCTGACGGGAGTGGATCATCCCAAGGGCCTTATGCTCGATCAGCGAACGGTACCGCTTCTTAGCGTTACTCTTTGTTATATTCGTTAAACAGCTGTTCAAAATGTGTTTTTAGTATACACACAATTTCGGCTTCTGATAGAAGCGGTACCCCTGAAATTTCTCCTATTTACAACAACAGTTTACACTCTTCTTACGTATTTACGTTAGAAAAGCTTATTTTGGAAACAACAGTAGCAGAAGCGGTGTGCCGTTGCGAAGCGGTTGCTTATTAGCAACCGCTTCTTTCAGTTCGCCCGTAGATCAGGCTATTGTGTATCATATATGATACATGCTCGTTGTGCCGGCTGGCTTTAGTAAACAAAAAGTTTGATGATATCTATAAAATCAGTAGCTTCCGAGCCATCGACGAGTTAGGGCTGTATGCTGCGCTTCTCTGATTTTGCTACACCCAAAAAATTATCATTGTTTGTCTTTATGACAACATTTATGTGAATTTTTCCTTTATATTAAAAAATATTATTGAATTATGCAATTTACTTCATATTATAAAATATTATACCATTATCTACTTTATATATGCTTCAATCACAATGTGCTGAAATAATCCAAATATATAGCGTGGGAACAAACAAAAGTCGAAAAAAATTCATGCTTTGTGTTTCAGCGCATATATTTTTCTCAGTGATAAGTAAAAAAAATTTCCAATACACACTCAAGAGAGAACAAAACAGGTATAAGAACAAATTCACATTGAATACATATAATCACAAGAAAGAAAGAGACGTCTGATTGTAAAATTTGTGTACACCAGATACACATACCAGTTGACATGTAGGAGAAATACGTAAAGCACAGTTCTCTCAACGGGACTCATCGTAAGAGTTAGCACATGCTGTTTTAAGAGCAGCGGCAACGGAGGTACCGCTACTGTTGCGCAGTTCGAGCATGAGGCCCTAAATCTTCTTTAAATGTAACTTCTTCCCAAACATAGAAGTTGTGTAAAATGAGTAATTTTAATTGCACTGGGTAGGCTATCGAACCTTATATTCCACTTGGCCAAGTTATGTTTTTCGTTGAACAAAATTTTTCGCTGAAAAATCATGAAAATAGCACAATTGCACTGGGTAATGCCAACTTCAAATGGCCATGGTGACCAAATCCTTCCGAGTGCACTAAAAGTTTTTACTGATTCTGAAAGGTATTGGAGAAGGCTATCGAACCTTATATTCCACTTGGCCAAGTTATGTTTTTCGTTGAACAAAATTTTTCGCTGAAAAATCATGAAAATAGCACAATTGCACTGGGTAAGGCCAACTTCAAATGGCCATGGTGACCAAATCCTTCCGAGTGCACTAAAAGTTTTTACTGATTCTGAAAGGTATTGGAGTAGGCTATCGAACCTTATATTCCACTTGGCCAAGTTATGTTTTTCGTTGAACAAAATTTTTCGCTGAAAAATCATGAAAATAGCACAATTGCACTGGGTAAGGCCAACTTCAAATGGCCATGGTGACCAAATCCTTCCGAGTGCACTAAAAGTTTTTACTGATTCTGAAAGGTATTGGAGTAGGCTATCGAACCTTATATTCCACTTGGCCAAGTTATGTTTTTCGTTGAATAAAATTTCTCGCTGAAAAATCATGAAAATAGCACAATTGCACTGGGTAAGGCCAACTTCAAATGGCCATGGTGACCAAATCCTTCCGAGTGCACTAAAAGTTTTTACTGATTCTGAAAGGTATTGGAGAAGGCTATCGAACTTTATATTCCACTTGGCCAAGTTATGTTTTTCGTTGAACAAAATTTTTCGCTGAAAAATCATGAAAATAGCACAATTGCACTGGGTAATGCCAACTTCAAATGACCATGGTGACCAAATCCTTCCGAGTGCACTAAAAGTTTTTGCTGATTCTGAAAGGTATTGGAGTAGGCTATCGAACCTTATATTCCACTTGGCCAAGTTATGTTTTTCGTTGAATAAAATTTTTCGCTGAAAAATCATGAAAATAGCACAATTGCACTGGGTAAGGCCAACTTCAAATGGCCATGGTGACCAAATCCTTCCGAGTGCACTAAAAGTTTTTACTGATTCTGAAAGGTATTGGAGAAGGCTATCGAACTTTATATTCCACTTGGCCAAGTTATGTTTTTCGTTGAACAAAACTTCATAAAATCGAACGAACCCCACATTCATCAAAGAGATCAAGAGGACTTTGCACAGGCTCGGAAAAACACAAATGTGATCTAGTTTGCACAAACTGCTCAAAATTTATTTGCAAAGAGCATAGAACAACTCTATGTTTGGAATGTGCAACTAACGATTTAGAATAAGCTTATCTGTTATGGACTACCTATATGTTTATTATTAAATAATATCAATAAATTAAATAATACAAATAAAAAAAAACAAATTAAAGTCTTCTTACTTTTTTTATCGGTTAAATTATAAGCAAATACGTTTTGGGACCAAATGGTCCCCAAAAAGCATATTAGGTTGTTTTTTTTTTTTAAGTGGTCTAGGGTTAAATTTTGTCTTGGGCCACTCATTTCTGTTGCGTCGTAACCATGGCGGTCCATTCCACCACAATTGATGGTGCAACAGGTCATCGGGCATTAGACCTCGAGATGCACAATCTGCGGGATTCTCTTGACTGTTGATATAGTCTCAGCAATGTCGTGGAATAGTGTCTAAAATCTCTTCAGTGCGGTTTGCCACGAACGCTTTCCAAGTTCTTGGCGGAGATGATAGCTAGTGGATTACAATTTCAGAATCCGTCCACGCATATATAGACGTCGTTGAAAGGCCGAGCGCGCATCTAACAGCCCCAAATAGTCGGCATAAATGCAGCGCCGCACACAGCTCCATACGAGGTATCGATATTGATTTCAACGGTAACTATTGGTGCTGCAGTTTCTGAACGAATTACAGAATAAATAACGGCTGCGTTGGCAACACCTGAAGCATCGCAAAATCCATGTAATTCTACATTCCGTGAATCGACATGGATTTTCCTCGGAATGAAAATCTTGGCGAAATGGTGAATCTTTGTCCACAATTGTGTCCACTCAGTAACCAGTTCTGACGGGAGTGGATCATCCCAAGGGCCTTATGCTCGATCAGCGAACGGTACCGCTTCTTAGCGTTACTCTTTGTTATATTCGTTAAACAGCTGTTCAAAATGTGTTTTTAGTATACACACAATTTCGGCTTCTGATAGAAGCGGTACCCCTGAAATTTCTCCTATTTACAACAACAGTTTACACTCTTCTTACGTATTTACGTTAGAAAAGCTTATTTTGGAAACAACAGTAGCAGAAGCGGTGTGCCGTTGCGAAGCGGTTGCTTATTAGCAACCGCTTCTTTCAGTTCGCCCGTAGATCAGGCTATTGTGTATCATATATGATACATGCTCGTTGTGCCGGCTGGCTTTAGTAAACAAAAAGTTTGATGATATCTATAAAATCAGTAGCTTCCGAGCCATCGACGAGTTAGGGCTGTATGCTGCGCTTCTCTGATTTTGCTACACCCAAAAAATTATCATTGTTTGTCTTTATGACAACATTTATGTGAATTTTTCCTTTATATTAAAAAATATTATTGAATTATGCAATTTACTTCATATTATAAAATATTATACCATTATCTACTTTATATATGCTTCAATCACAATGTGCTGAAATAATCCAAATATATAGCGTGGGAACAAACAAAAGTCGAAAAAAATTCATGCTTTGTGTTTCAGCGCATATATTTTTCTCAGTGATAAGTAAAAAAAATTTCCAATACACACTCAAGAGAGAACAAAACAGGTATAAGAACAAATTCACATTGAATACATATAATCACAAGAAAGAAAGAGACGTCTGATTGTAAAATTTGTGTACACCAGATACACATACCAGTTGACATGTAGGAGAAATACGTAAAGCACAGTTCTCTCAACGGGACTCATCGTAAGAGTTAGCACATGCTGTTTTAAGAGCAGCGGCAACGGAGGTACCGCTACTGTTGCGCAGTTCGAGCATGAGGCCCTAAATCTTCTTTAAATGTAACTTCTTCCCAAACATAGAAGTTGTGTAAAATGAGTAATTTTAATTGCACTGGGTAGGCTATCGAACCTTATATTCCACTTGGCCAAGTTATGTTTTTCGTTGAACAAAATTTTTCGCTGAAAAATCATGAAAATAGCACAATTGCACTGGGTAATGCCAACTTCAAATGGCCATGGTGACCAAATCCTTCCGAGTGCACTAAAAGTTTTTACTGATTCTGAAAGGTATTGGAGAAGGCTATCGAACCTTATATTCCACTTGGCCAAGTTATGTTTTTCGTTGAACAAAATTTTTCGCTGAAAAATCATGAAAATAGCACAATTGCACTGGGTAAGGCCAACTTCAAATGGCCATGGTGACCAAATCCTTCCGAGTGCACTAAAAGTTTTTACTGATTCTGAAAGGTATTGGAGTAGGCTATCGAACCTTATATTCCACTTGGCCAAGTTATGTTTTTCGTTGAACAAAATTTTTCGCTGAAAAATCATGAAAATAGCACAATTGCACTGGGTAAGGCCAACTTCAAATGGCCATGGTGACCAAATCCTTCCGAGTGCACTAAAAGTTTTTACTGATTCTGAAAGGTATTGGAGTAGGCTATCGAACCTTATATTCCACTTGGCCAAGTTATGTTTTTCGTTGAATAAAATTTCTCGCTGAAAAATCATGAAAATAGCACAATTGCACTGGGTAAGGCCAACTTCAAATGGCCATGGTGACCAAATCCTTCCGAGTGCACTAAAAGTTTTTACTGATTCTGAAAGGTATTGGAGAAGGCTATCGAACTTTATATTCCACTTGGCCAAGTTATGTTTTTCGTTGAACAAAATTTTTCGCTGAAAAATCATGAAAATAGCACAATTGCACTGGGTAATGCCAACTTCAAATGACCATGGTGACCAAATCCTTCCGAGTGCACTAAAAGTTTTTGCTGATTCTGAAAGGTATTGGAGTAGGCTATCGAACCTTATATTCCACTTGGCCAAGTTATGTTTTTCGTTGAATAAAATTTTTCGCTGAAAAATCATGAAAATAGCACAATTGCACTGGGTAAGGCCAACTTCAAATGGCCATGGTGACCAAATCCTTCCGAGTGCACTAAAAGTTTTTACTGATTCTGAAAGGTATTGGAGAAGGCTATCGAACTTTATATTCCACTTGGCCAAGTTATGTTTTTCGTTGAACAAAATTTTTCGCTGAAAAATCATGAAAAATTGCACTGGGTAAGGCCAACTTCAAATGACCATGGTGACCAAATCCTTCCGAGTGCACTAAAAGTTTTTACTGATTCTGAAAGGTATTGAAGAAGGCTATCGAACCCTATATTCCACTTGGCCAAGTTATGTTTTTCGTTGAACAAAATTTTTCGCTGAAGAATCATGAAAAATTGCACTGGGTAAGGCCAACTTCAAATGGCCATGGTGACCAAATCCTTCCGAGTGCACTAAAAGTTTTTACTGATTCTGAAAGGTATTGGAGAAGGCTATCGAACCTTATATTCCACTTGGCCAAGTTATGTTTTTCGTTGAACAAAATTTTTCGCTGAAAAATCATGAAAAATTGCACTGGGTAAGGCCAACTTCAAATGACCATGGTGACCAAAACCTTCCGAGTGCACTAAAAGTTTTTACTGATTCTGAAAGGTATTGGAGAAGGCTATCGAACCCTATATTCCACTTGGCCAAGTTATGTTTTTCGTTGAACAAAATTTTTCGCTGAAAAATCATGAAAAATTGCACTGGGTAAGGCCAACTTCAAATGGCCATGGTGACCAAATCCTTCCGAGTGCACTAAAAGGTTTTACTGATTCTGAAAGGTATTGGAGTAATCTATCGAACCTTATATTCCACTTAGCCAAGTTATGTTTTTCGTTGAACAAAATGTCTCACTGAAAAATCATGAAAAATTGCACTGGGTAAGGCCAACTTCAAATGGCCATGGTGACCAAATCCTTCCGAGTGCACTAAAAGTTTTTACTGATTCTGAAAGGTATTGGAGTAGGCTATCGAACCTTATATTCCACTTAGCCAAGTTATGTTTTTCGTTGAACAAAATGTCTCACTAAAAAATCATGAAAAATTGCATTGGGTAAGGCCAACTTCAAATGACCATGGTGACCAAATCCTTCCGAGTGCACTAAAAGTTTTTACTGATTCTGAAAGGTATTGGAGTAGGCTATCGAACCTTGTATTCCACTTAGCCAAGTTATGTTTTTCGTTGAACAAAATTTTTCGCTGAAAAATCATGAAAAATTGCACTGGGTAAGGCCAACTTCAAATGGCCATGGTGACCAAATCCTTCCGAGTGCACTAAAAGTTTTTACTGATTCTGAAAGGTATTGGAGTAGGCTATCGAACCTTTATTCCACTTAGCCAAGTTATGTTTTTCGTTGAACAAAATGTCTCACTAAAAAATCATGGGTAAGGCCAACTTCAAATGAACATGGTGACCAAATCCTTCCGAGTGCACTAAAAGTTTTTGCTGATTCTGAAAGGTATTGGAGTAGGCTATCGAACCTTATATTCCACTTATCCAGGTTATGTTTTTCGTTGAACAAAATTTTTCGCTGAAAAATCATGAAAAATTGCACTGGGTAAGGCCAACTTCAAATGGCCATGGTGACCAAATCCTTCCGAGTGCACTACAAATTTTTACTGATTCTGAAAGGTATTGGAGTAGGCTATCGAACCTTATATTCCACTTGGCCAAGTTATGTTTTTCGTTGAACAAAACTTATCGCTGAATATTGGGGAAGAAGCTTCACCGTCTGAGACACCTCACTTCCACAAATGTAAAAATTTTTTCAAAATTAAGCTTAATCTTTGAAGTATATATATTATTCTTTTGAAATATGCATATTTGTTGCTCAAAATATATATTTCGTTGAACAAAAGAGCGCTACTATTGAAGCCATTACTTTGGAATGAGCACAAAATTCAAATTCGTATTCGTGTGTAGGGTTCAGATCTTTGCTAAGTTATCGTCGCATTTACGAATTTATCTTCACGCACTTGAAGTGCGTGAAGTTAAATTCGTATTTGAGCAAGTTAAATTCGTTTCTGCGCGAGTTAAATTCGAATTTAACTTAGCCAAGACACAAACCCAAGACACATTCAAATATTTGTTTTGTATATTTCACAAACTTCACCACTAGATTGGTTAGGAGAAGGGGTCACTGGAAAGGAAGACCTCCGCGTGCGTTGATGAAACACATGGCCATTGAAAGATACTCCACATAGGAGGAAAATATCAAAAAATTAGGAACCCCTCTGTAGCCGTTTTTTTTTTAAATCGACTCTGAATATGCGACGTTTTTGTATGGCCAGACTAGGTGGATGCAGTGGTCACTGGTCAGGAAGATCTCTGCGTGCGTTCATGACACACATGGCCATCGGAAGAGACTCCATATAGGAGGAAAATATCAAAAAATTAGGAACCCCTCTGTAGCCGTTTTTTTTTAAATCAACTCTGAATATGGCCAGCACACGGTTTTGCTTATTAAGGATCCGCATGATCTCTTCCGCATTGGTTCTCTTGTCGGGGAAGTGTGCCGTGGCTACGTGTGGTTTTCGGAGGTCATCCACCTCCATCACACGTAGCTTCGCACCAGCCCATGGTTCGACAACCAAGGCGTCTTGACCAGCCAGTCCCTAGTGGTAGTGTCAGAGCACCTCACAACCAACCATCCTGGTTTAAATGAGCAGCCCAGAAATCTGAATTGAGGCCCATCAGCGGAAGTCTTGTGGGGTTCTTGGATGATGGATTCCTCAACAGACTTCCGTTGCTCGCCATTTCAATTTTTTCAAACCATTAAGGTTAGGGGGTATCTAAGATTCGCCCAGGCGAATGTAGCACTCTTACTATTTTTTTTTTACTTTTTGCTATTCTTTTACTGTTTGAGTTTTTGATTTTACATGTATTGTACCTAATTGGTTTCTAATTAGCTGTCTAGGGATCTGCCTTTACTTCTCGGTCGTTCTTTTGTTTGATGAACTCGAGGAAGAAATCTTAATGGCATTCCTGATGGCATGAAAACAAAACCAGAACTGGCTTTATAATCTCAATGACAGTTGTATGGTTTAAAACAGACTCCAGTATGTTGGAATTAAAAATTCAATAATTTCCTCATATATATGGACTTTATAAGGTCCCAACATGACTATTGTTTATTTACAACAACATGCTACAGAGCCTGCATGTTACTGACATTATTGTATAAGATCCCATAATTCTGAAAGTGGTGTAAGTAATTTCTTATTCTTACAATCACATTTCGCTATAAGTTACACACAAAGTGAAATCATAAATAATTCTTATTTTACAAGAGTAGTACTCGTACATATTCCCTGAAATATTATAGTCTATAATGAAAGGATATTTATTAATTTGTTCAAACTCAAGCATTTAAATATCTCGAAACATCAAATATATGTATGACTTAGACCACGTTAACAATTATGGTCTCATATGTTGATACCCATACTGTACTTTACATACTGTAAAGTAGGTATTTTTATACCCTACACACGTGAATAGGGTATATTCACTTATTGCTTCCCTTTGTAACGCATTAAAGGAGGCGTGACAGGTATAGAAAAGTATATATATTCTTGATCAGCGTGACCTTCTGAGTCGATTTAGCCATGTCCGTCCGTCTGTCTGTCTGTCTGTTGAAATCATGATTACAAGGGAACGAATAGAGATATCTTCATCAAGATATCTTCTTCACTTGGCAGGAATATTGTTTAACATTAGAAACTCATCGGTATTGAAAATGGGCAAAATCGGACCATTACCACGCCTACTTTTTATAGTGAATATAAATTCATCCATGATTATAGCTCAATTTCACAGCTTGTAGAACGAATTTGCGGTTGAAATTTTGTCCAGAAGTACACGTTCTCTGACCAAAAAAGACTACCACGAATGGGAGTGGTCCGCCCACTAATTAAATAAAACTCGATTACAGGAGCACGAATAGAGATATTTTTATCAAATTTGGCACGAATATTGTCTGTCATCACAGGCGATTTGAGATTGAAAAGGAAAAAATTGAAATTAGACCGCCTAATTTTTAAGTAAACGTTTGTAGGGTATGTGACCTTCGGCCAGGCCGGAGTTAACACTCTTTGTACCCTACACCTTAAGGTTAAGGGTATATTAACTTTGTCACGAAATGTGTAACGCATAGAAATAGAGACGATAGATATAGAAAAATATATATATTGTTAATCAGCGTGACCTCCTGAGTCGATTTAGCCATGTCTCCGTCCGTCTGTCTGTCTGTCTGTCCGTCTGTCTGTCTGTCTGTCTGTCCACGATTACAGCAGAACCGGTGAAGATATCGTGATGAATACAGAAATATTCTTTCTTAGGATGCGCAGGTTGGTATTGAAAATGAGCAAAATCGGTCCACGACCACGCCTATTTTTCAGTAAAAATGTGATATCAGCCGTTGTTTTTTAGTTATGAAAACAAAATTTCATTTCTGGGTATAGAGTAACTTCATCCTTTGGTATGCCAAATATGGGCGTGATCCGCCCACTTTTAGGTTATACAAGCAAAAGAGGGTCTTTAATGGTTATATTGTTAAATATATAATCTTCCTGAATCAAACTTTGCATAACAACTTCTTTTCTAATAAAACATTATTACAGCAAAACTGGGCGCGGTCCGCCCACTTTTGCACTGCTTATACAGCATAGCTCATGAAAACAAATTTGTTAACACGGAAATAAAGCTTAAATTTGAACACAATTATAAAACTACTAAGACAATTATTTTGTTTTGAAAACGGGTAACGACCACGCTTACTATTTATACCCGTTTGTGATTAAATGTGATTATAAGATAGCTTTCCTTATAACCACATATTTCTTCTAGTTTTTAAGGTATGACAATAAAATCTCAATATCGAGCGACATTATTATATTTTACGTTGCAGAAAATGGGCGTGGCGCGCATACTTTTAGTTTACATGGGCGGAAGGGTAATATGGTACAATCGTCCTACATAAATCCTTATATAAGTCTGTAATTTTATGATGTGCTATCAAATTATATGAAATTTTGTATAAATATTCTTTGTTCGGATTTGTAAACGAGCAAATAAAACGAATATAAAGACATATAAATATAGAATCAATTCATAAAAAATTCATTGGTATAAAACCTTAATTCCTAAAATTCATAAAAATTTCTAAAAACTTTTAAGGTGTAGGGTATCTAAGTGTATCTAAGTATCTAAGTGTATCTAAGATTCGGCCAAGCCGAATATAGTTTTCTTACTGGTTCTGGTTTATTTTCGATTTTTGCTGTTGCACTGAGTGGATTATAACAAAGGAATCTTGTTCTTTCAACTGAATTAAATATGCAATAATGTACAGTTATTTAAATATTATTAAGTTTTTTATATAATTTCATTTGTGTAGACGAGAGCCGCATAATTATGATAAGGCCCAACCTACTGCTCATCAAACTACAATTTATCAGCAAATGTTATCGGAACAGAACTTGGAGCAAAGTTCACAGCATCACATCTTATCAAACCACGATACATGCATGGAACAATCTGAGATGTTAACATTTCGCGAACATTTACATTTGCAAACACCTGAATATACAAATTCGTTACTAATTAATAGTAACAGATTACATATTTCCAACCCTAAAGTTGTGGACATAAAAACCTCTAATGGTAACACATTCGATTTGATATGTAAAAACGATGGTAACGCGAAAGAATTGTTTTCAGAACATATATCAAGTTTAACAGCATCTAATCAATCAAGCCAGCTGCTGTTAAATGTTAAAATAGAGCCTTCATCATCCGATGTGTTTTCCATGTTTAACGTAAAACCAACCGATGAATCTTTTGGAGACGAAAGCCAAGCATTCAAGAAATCTACATCAACTGGGCCCCATTTTAAAAAAGGTCCTTGTGATAGAAACGGGGCTTATCTGCATGAGGAAATACGGATGCGTGAACATGATAATGCACAATCACTTCCATTGAATTTAAATTCCGCATATCCGACCCTTCAATCTTCATTTAAACCAACATGTAGCCATCAAGAACATCAACCATTATCACCAAAACAAAATTTTATTCCAAAGGAAATATTTAGGTCAAACAGCTTACCTCTGAATGTATCTCATCACGATACGCATAATAACAACTTTACAGTTCCCCAATACCACGCAAAGAATATGAAATCACATTCACTCAGGAATTCAGTAAATCAGTACGTAACATCTACAGCTAACAATTTGAGTAACATGCTTCAGGTATCGCAACGAATACAACCTATTACAAATGATCCTATTTCAACTAATACAATGGACCGGCTGCTTACTGCAAGTAATAATTATTAAAATTAAAACTGAATCCTACTTAAATTCAAGCTCAATGTTATTATCTGTATGTATGAATATATTAATAAAATACAAACTCCTATAACTCTTATCTCGCTGCAGTATTCTATTTGAATAACTCACCCAAGCCTTACGGGTAATGATGCCGTTCGTATTCTTTATTACGATGTCTTGAAGGATGCATTTTTGTAGCCTAGTATCTCTTTTGTGATGACCTCAGAAGTACATCCATCCAACAGCCAGAGCATCGGCGGCCCGAAGTATAAGAAATTCGCTTGGCCTCTTTAATGAGTGAACTACTCGCAGAAGCGTCTCCAAGATTCTAGCTTTGTCTCTCGAAAGAAACTCTTTTTATGTTCCTAAGCTCAGATTTACTCATTTAGTTTAAAAAGTCGTCGAGTCAGCTTGCTGAGCTCAGTAGTGACCCACATTATTAAAATTTTACCGGTGTGAAGTTAGCATACTTTTTCTCAGCATACTGCGAATTCAACTAAGCGAGCTCTGTTAGCTCTATGTTAATTTTATTTTGCGGCGAAAAGTGTAAGCAAGTACTTCATCCGAATTTTTTCTTTCCATGTATTTCTATCCCCTCTATAGATGGCGCCATAGCAGCGTTCTACATTTCTGTTGGTAAATCTATAAACAGCTGATCAAATTACAACTAGAATCGAGTCTTCACAAGTTTATATTTTTTTTAATAATTTAAATTTTATATTAAATTTAATGTAAATATTGTATTGTATATTATTGTATAATATACAGGGTGTAACGCATAAGGTACGCCAAAAAGCTAGGACGGGTAGGTTGAGTCGAGACAAGAAAAAAATCGTATGGGAGGGGTGGGTGCATTTTCCCCCGTTTAGGCTGGAGGGGCGATTTTCTAAAAACCCGACTTAACATCGCAAAAAAAAATATTAAAAAATAACGGTTAGATCTAGATAACTTTTGCTCACTTATTTTCAAAGCCAAATATCCGCTTCTTTATATCCGTTTTAAATTAGGTTCCTACGTCAAATAGTTTTTGAGAAAATTAATGCCGAATTTAAAATTTGGAATAAAAATTCCGAAAAAAAAATGTTGGTTGCAATTTTTTTGTTAAATTCGGTATTAAGTATAAATTTTTTTCCGACCATAAAATTCTCTAATCAATTCTAGAGGAAGTACTTGAAACCCGAAGGATCTATGTTTTGTAGTTTCCGAGAAAAGTGAAAATTACGAAGCTTACTTTCCTTTTAAATATCAATTTTTTGGCTACTTGTGCTTATTACTGGTGCAAAAATATGGAAGAAGATCGCTCTGCGGAAGGAGTTTAGTTCGTAATTTTCACTTTTCTCGGAAACTACAAAACATAGATCCTTCCAGTTTGAAGCATTCTCTCTAGAATTGATTAGAGAATTTTATGGTCGCAAAAATTTTTATATTTAATACCGTAAATTAAAAAAAAAATGGCGATCAAAAACGTTTTTTCGGAATTTTTATTCCAAATTTTAACTTTGGCATTAATTTTTTCAAAAACTGTTTGACGTAGGAACCTAATTTAAAAAGGATATGACGAAGCGGATATTTGGCTTTGCGGATAAAATAAGTAAACCAAAGTTATCTAGATATAACCGGTTTTTTTTAATATTTTTTTTCCGATGTCAAGTCG